>JAPWDM010000023.1:1692328-2292328 GCA_035578155.1 Brachynemurus nebulosus
CTAACCTAACCTACCTAACCTAACCTAACCAACCTAACCTAACCTAACCTACCTAACCTAACCTAACCTAACCTACCTAACCTAACCTACACCTAACCTAACCTACCTAACCTACCTACCTAACCTAACCTAACCTAACCAACCCCTAACCTACCTAACCTAACCTAACCTACCCTAACCTAACCTAACCTAACCTAACCTAACCTAACTACCTAACCTAACCTAACCCTAACCTAACCTAACCTAAACCTAACCTAACCTAACCTAACCTACCAACCTAACCTAACCTAACCTAACCTAACCTAACCTAACCTAACCTAACCTAACCTAACCTAACCTAACCTAACCTAACCTAACCTAACCTAACCTAACCTAACCTAACCTAACCTAACCTAACCTAACCAACCTAACCTAACCTAACCTAACCTAACCTAACCTAACCTAACCAACCTAACCTAACCTAACCTAACCTAACCTAACCTACACCTAACCTAACCTAACCTAACCTAACCTAACCTAACCTAACCTAACCTAACCTAACCTAACCTAACCTAACCTAACCTAACCTAACCTAACCTAACCTAACCTAACCTAACCTAACCTAACCTAACCTAACCTAACCTAACCTAACCTAACCTAACCTAACCTAACCTAACCTAACCTAACCTAACCCTAACCTAACCTAAACCTAACCTAACCTAACCTAACCTAAACCTAACCTAACCTACCTAACCTAACCTAACCTAACCTAACCTAACCTAACCTAACCTAACCTAACCTAACCTAACCTAACCTAACCTAACCTAACCTAACCTAACCTAACCTAACCTAACCTAACCTAACCTAACCTAACCTAACCTAACCTAACCTAACCTAACCTAACCTAACCTAACCTAACCTAACCTAACCTAACCTAACCTAACCTAACCTAACCTAACCTAACCTAACCTACACCTAACCTAACCTAACCCTAACCTAACCTAACCTAACCTAACCTAACCTAACCTAACCTAACCTAACCTAACCTAACCTAACCTAACCTAACCTAACCTAACCTAACCTAACCTAACCTAACCTAACCTAACCTAACCTAACCTAACCTAACCTAACCTAACCTAACCTAACCTAACCTAACCTAACCTAACCTAACCTAACCTAACCTAACCTAACCTAACCTAACCTAACCTAACCTAACCTAACCTAACCTAACCTAACCTAACCTAACCTAACCTAACCTAACCTAACCTAACCTAACCTAACCTAACCTAACCTAACCTAACCTAACCTAACCTAACCTAACCTAACCTAACCTAACCTAACCTAACCTAACCTAACCTAACCTAACCTACCTAACCTAACCTAACCTAACCTAACCTAACCTAACCTAACCTAACCTAACCTAACCTAACCTAACCTAACCCTAACCTAACCTAACCTAACCTAACCTAACCTAACTAACCTAACCTAACCTAACCTAACCTAACCTAACCTAACCTAACCTTTTTTTTTTTTTTTTTTTTTTTTTTTTTTTTTTTTTTTTTTTTTTTTTTTGAGGAGGGGAAACTTTTTATAAGCTGCAGAAGTGTGGGATTCCCAGTCGGGGCGTGCAATGACCAGTGTACCCACTAAAACCCCCCCTCTCTTCTTGAGCCACCATTCCGGAACCGCGATCGCATTACTTCAGAATGGGGCATGTGTCCGGGTTACACAACATCTTAGTCTTCAGTTCTTCGTTCTACCCATTCCTTATACTTTATCACGTGAATAATAAATTTATGTATTTTATTCCACCTCTCCTGGGATGAAATCATCACGCTAACCATAGTTTCCGGTGTTAGCGTCCTCCCAATATCATCGTAGAGCACACGTCTCTTGCCATTCCAATGTCGGCATTCAAACACAGTGTGTTCTGGCGAGTCTCTATGTCCGCAGAACATACAAACATCCGTATCAACCCTCTTCATCCTCTTCAAGTAGTTGTTGAAACAGCCGTGTCCTGTGAGCACCTGGGTGAGATAATATTCCACCTCGCCGTGGGGTCTGTAATACCATTCCACGACATCCGGTATAACCCTCCGCGTCCAGTTATCAGTGTCACTGCTGCTCCATCTTTCCTGCCATCTATCTATAGTCTTGCGCCGTTCAGCTTCTTTCGTCTGACCATCTTCCCGGCACTTGCGGACTCTCTCCTCACTGAGTAGATTTATCGGGATAACTCTGGCCACAACCGCTACTGTGCTTGTAGCCACCGTCCTATAAGCTCTACTTATTCTAATGGCTACTTTCCTCCTCAGACCCTCAACCAATTTCGCGTATTTTTCCTGTTGTAAGGCCGTATGCCATACCGTCACACCGTACAAGAGCGTAGAGTCCACAACTCCCGCCAACACCCTTCTTCTATTTTCCCCTGGCCCACCGAAACGTGGCATAATTCTGTTAATCGCCGTTAATGTCTTTTCGGCCTTCGCTACTGCCTCTTGTACATGTGCACCAAAACTCAGGTGCGGATCTAGCACTATGCCCAGGTACTTGACATACTTCTTCAGCTTGATGATAGTGCCCTCCAACAGGATATGCATACTTTCTTCGTGGAATTTTTTTCTGCCAGACAGCATCATGGCTTCGGTCTTTTCTGGCGCAAGCTTCAGTCTTCTACCCTTCATCCACTGGCTTATGTCAGCTAGTGCGGTGTTGGCAACCAAAGATAACCGTTCTTCATCTTTAGCTGTAATCACGAGGGCAAGGTCATCGGCATATGCCACAGTTATTACCCCAGCTGGCATGGGAAGTTTCAGCACACCATCATAGAGTATGTTCCATAGTAGAGGCCCCAGGACACTGCCCTGTGGGACGCCACAACTGATTGGTATTTCCGGCAAACCATCCACTACGATAGATCTGTTCTCTAGATAGCTCATAATGAGTCGCAAAAGATACGGAGCTATCTGTCTTCGCCTCAGTTCCTCTATTATAGCGCTCCATGATGCAAAATTGAATGCATTTTTTACGTCTATTGTGATCAAAATAGTTAAACCCCTAGTTTTCAATGTCTTAGTCTTCTCTTGGTTAGCTACTTCACTGATAAGCTTTATCGCATCCAAAGTTGATCTTCCAGCCCTAAAACCAAACTGGTTTTTGGATAACCCTTCCCCGTTTTCGATTTCAATATTAAGGCGCGCCGCTATGACTTGTTCAACAAGTTTACCCGTTGTATCGAGAAGGCATAACGGTCTGAAGGCTGTTGGGACCATCCCTTCTTTTCCCGGTTTTCTCAGGACCACCAATCTAGCCTGCTTCCAAATTGTTGGAAAAATACCATTCGCCATTATATAATTGATTATGCTCATGATCTTATTTGGAGCCAGTGTTGCCGCCATTTTAACTATCTGGCCTGGTATCCCATCCGGTCCTGGTGCTTTTCCTATTTTAATTCTTCCAGCTGCCTTGCTCAGTTCTTCCCTTTTAATCTCTGGTACTTTATCAGCATCCGGGGCTATCCATTCCCTGATTGGTCGTTCTGGGAACAGCGCCTGTATTACTTCTTTGAGCTGTGACGTTTTAAGATTAGTCTGCGGTAGGTTACGCACCTTTTTCATCACTATTTTGTACCCCTGACCCCAGACATCAAATTCCAATTCCTCGCATATTTCCCGCCACATATTTTCCTTGGTCTTAAATATGGCTTTACTTAACTCTCGTTTGGCAGCTTTATAGTTTCTTAAAGCTTGCTCTAGCTCGTCCGTGTTGGGTTTTCTTTTAGCCAATCTAGTTCTCTCGCGCCTACGTCGATTGCACGTTCTCCTCAGTTCTGCTATTTCATCCGTCCACCAAAACACTCCCTTTCTGCCTCTGCTATGCAATACTTTTTTCTTCATGGTTTTATCACATATCGCAAAAAGTGCTTCAGCTAATTGTTGTGGTGTCTGGACTTGTGTGTCATTGTCTAGTACTCGCAACAGTTCAGCGCATGTCTCTTTCTTTATAGTGTTTAGTCTCCAGCCCTTTTTTATATCCGTCGGGAATGCTTTAACAGTTCTGGTTTTGAGCACGTGGTATTTAAAGAAGAGGTATCTGTGATCGCTGAGGGTTTCTGAGTCCAGGATCTGCCAGTCATATATATTTTTGCTATAATTTCCAGTGGCCAGGGTAACGTCAATAAAGGAGGATCTTGTTCCCGTATCGAAAGTAGGCTTTTCTCCTTTGTTGATAATCACGAGATTACTTCTGGCTATTAGTTCCGCTAGCAACTGTCCTCTGCGGTCTCTCTGCACGCCTCCCCACTCAGGCGATTTGGCATTGAAATCTCCCATTATAAGCAGCTCAGTGTTCGTGCTGTCTATCTCCTTCTCCAGCTCTTCGAGAAAGTCTTCATAATCGTTCATAGTGCAGTTTGGGGAGATATAGCAGCTAAATATGGTGACACCAGCTATACGTACCCATACAAAGCCCTGCTTTTGTCCATATTCTTCAACTGTTTGTTCAGGGTTTGTTCTTACCCAGATTGCCGCATCTCCATAGACATCTTGGTACCACCCTTGTCTGTCACTGATAGCTGTCCGATTCGGCTCGCTAATAGCAATGATATCCGTCAATATATTAGCTGCTGTTGCCAGCATGAGCTCATGTGCCGCCCTGCTTCTATTTAAGTTCACCTGTAGAAAGCGAAGCGCTGTACACTCTCCATCGGTAGGGTCGCAGGACATATTAGTTATATTAGTTGTATTAGCTATATTGGTTATTTTGATCGATCTCCACTATATCTATATCTCTCGCCGATCTTACACTACTACGTCTCCTTTTCTTGTCGACCTGGTTTCTAATAATTTCTCGATATCCAGGGCATCTAGTGCTGTCCATCCTATGTCCGGGTTTTTCACACTCAGGACAGTATGGCTCGCTGTCACATTCTTTGGCTTTATGTCCCTCCTTCCAACAGTTGATACACTTAAACTCTTCTGTTTCAGCCCTACACTCTTTAGATATATGACCTATCTTCTGGCACTTGAAACATCTAGGGATTCTAACCCGTTCTCTGACTCTGCACTCCACCATACCAATTTTAATTCTCTCCTTCTTTAGGATTTCCACTGCTGCCTGTCTATCAAGAAATATAGTGGCGTTCTGGTTTTCTCTAAAGGCCGGTCTGAGGTCTCTAACCTCCACGCTGCTTCTCAGCTTCTCAGGAATTATACTCGTTATTGCCTCCTTGATTTCATCTGCGGTCGTGATAGCATCAATGTCCGAGATATAGACCATTGCTCTTTGGTCCTTAACAATGATCTTTTCACTCCCAACTGCGTCAGCAATAGTATTCCTGAGCGCTTCTGTCTTCCCACTTTCCTTTTTCACTACCAAGAGTAGGTCACCCCCTCGTGTTTTCCTGGCCGCTTGAATAATCGCATCCTGTTTGCTTTGCTTAATGCATCCTTTGACCTTTCCAAGCATTTCAGCGTAACTCACCTCTCCAGTACTGATTAAAATAGCGTCAGTATCTCGAGTTCGCCTGTCTGTGAATTTCGTCGATATTCGCGTCTCTGGTAGCTTGGATCCCCTTCTTATTGCATCTCTACTATCCATTATGTTTGGGACATGTGTGGCAACTTTAATGCCGGCTTTTCCAAAGATATATTCAATCATCTTTTGGTACCTTGTCATATCCACCTCATCCGGTTTGGCGATCGCGATCTGAGTACGCTTAGCCTCTATCATCATCTCCTTTAATTCAACCAGAGTGTCATATCTATCCCTCTCTGTCTCAGCTGCCAGTCCACATATAACCCGAGTAAGTTTCTCGCCGTCTTTCTTCTTACGGTTTACAATAGTTATTGTTTCCAATTGGCGTACTCGGTCTTCCTCGTCCCGGTCAAGCAATTCTGGGTATCTATCTTTAAAGATTTTCCTAATACCATTCTCCATACCAACATCCTTTTTATCGTACCATACAGCTAAATCCCATTCTTTTGGTCGCAGGAGGGGGTTGCCTTGTGTCACCACCGCATGTTTGAACATTTCCACTGGCCATTCCCACTTTGCTAATTCGAGGTACCCTTCGTAGCCGCCATCCGTTGCCAGTCTTCGATGGAGTTCCTCTTTAGTAGGATTCAATGGGGTTTCCTCATACTGTGGTTGGGTATCAGTTTGTGTGCCCATATCCGCACTAATTTTCCCTTCTTCTTGGGCTTGCTCTGCATCCAGTTTCTTTGCCAGGAAAACGAGGTCCTCTATTATGGTCTTTAATACCGATGTAGTGTTGGGTGCTATGTGTCTCTTTAATTCTTCCACTTTATGCTCCATTTCTACCAGGAGATCACGCGGAACCTTCACCTTGCGTCTGGTTTCCTTTCTTTTACCTCTACCGTCAGGAGATAAGGCCTTTTCATTGCTGGCTTTCCTTTTTTTAGACGGGTTTGCTGTATCATCAGGATTTATCTCTCCTTCCCTTGACATAGTCGCTTTACTCGTCGCAACTTCTTGAGTGTTTTTAGATTTTTCGTCTCCTTTCGCATTTTGGGATGGTGACAAGAAGTTTGAGATCCAGTCACCATACTCGTCTTTTTTTGTACGGTCAATAATACCTACTTGCAAAGAGTTTGACCGTTCTCTTGGCGGTGTTCTCTGTGTACATCTGCTCCTACTAAACGGGTTGGAAGTGTCCGTCGTTCTTCCACCCTCTGTCGCTGCTGCTTCATCGCTATGTTGCCCCCCCCGTATTCCGTGGGGCAGCTCACCACTCGGTGAATGGTGAGACGGGATTCCCTGCTCATTGCAGGACCCGCCCGGGGATTTGTTGCCACAACGATTCATTTTCATAAAAAATACTTTTCTACGTTTTCTGTCAGGGTATCATCCCTTAGGAGGGTTGCCTGCCAAGGCGTCGAAGCCCCCCTCTCCGTTTGGTTGTTGGTCCGCGGGAAGTATTTGATTTCCTTCCTACCACCCATATCTGGGAAGCATTCCCCGATCCGCCACCTGGGGACGCGCTCCGTAGGGGTTTCAACCTCCCCCCGGAGAACCTAACCTAACCTAACCTAACCTAACCTAACCTAACCTAACCTAACCTAACCTAACCTAACCTAACCTAACCTAACCTAACCTAACCTAACCTAACCTAACCTAACCTAACCTAACCTAACCTAACCTAACCTAACCTAACCTAACCTAACCTAACCTAACCTAACCTAACCTAACCTAACCTAACCTAACCTAACCTAACCTAACCTAACCTAACCTAACCTAACCTAACCTAACCTAACCTAACCTAACCTAACCTAACCTAACCTAACCTAACCTAACCTAACCTAACCTAACCTAACCTAACCTAACCTAACCTAACCTAACCTAACCTAACCTAACCTAACCTAACCTAACCTAACCTAACCTAACCTAACCTAACCTAACCTAACCTAACCTAACCTAACCTAACCTAACCTAACCTAACCTAACCTAACCTAACCTAACCTAACCTAACCTAACCTAACCTAACCTAACCTAACCTAACCTAACCTAACCTAACCTAACCTAACCTAACCTAACATGAACCTGACCTAACATGAACCTCACCTAACATGAACCTAACCTAACATGAACCAAAACTAACATGAACCTGACCTAACATGAACCCGACCTAACATGAACCTAACCTAACATGAACCTGACCTAACATGAACCTGACCTAACATGAACCTAACCTAACATGAACCTGACCTAACATGAACCTGACCTAACATGAACCTGACCTAACATGAACCTGACCTAACATGAACCTGACCTAACATGAACCTCAACTAACATGAACCTAACCTAACATGAACCTGACCTAACATGAACTTCACCTAACATGAACCTGACCTAACATGAACCAAAACTAACATGAACCTGACCTAACATGAACCCGACCTAACATGAACCTAACCTAACATGAACCTGACCTAACTTGAACCTGACCTAACATGAACCTAACCTAACATGAACCTGACCTAACATGAACCTGACCTAACATGAACCTAACCTAACATGAACCTAACCTAACATGAACCTGACCTAACATGTACCTGACCTAACATGAACCTAACCTAACATGAACCTGACCTAACATGAACCTGACCTAACATGAACCTAACCTAACATGAACCTGACCTAACATGAACCTGACCTAACATGAACCTAACCTAACATGAACCTGACCTAACATGAACCTGACCTAACATGAACCTAACCTAACATGAACCTGACCTAACATGAACCTGACTTAACATGAACCTAACCTAACATGAACCTGACCTAACATGAACCTGACCTAACATGAACCTAACCGAACATGTACCTGACCTAACATGAACCTAACCTAACATGAACCTGACCTTACATGAACCTGACCTAACATGAACCTAACCTAACATGAACCTGACCTAGCATGAACCTGACCTAACATGAACCTAACCTAACATGAACCTGACCTATCATGAACCTGACCTAACATGAACCTAACCTAACATGAACCTGACCTAACATGAACCTGACCTAACATGAACCTAACCGAACATGAACCTGACCTAACATGAACCTAAGCTAGCATGTACCTGACCTAACATGAACCTGACCTAACATGAACCTAACCTAACATGAACCTGACCTAACATGAACCTAACCTAACATGAACCTGACCTAACATGAACCTGACCTAACATGAACCTAACCTAACATGAACCTGTTCTAACATGAACCTGACCTAACATGAACCTAACCTAACATGAACCTGACCTAACATGAACCTAACCCAACATGAACCTAACCTAACATGAACCTCACCTAACATGAACCTCACCTAACATGAACTTAACCTAACATGGACCTCACCTAACATGAACCTCAACTAACATGAACCTAACCTAACATGAACCTCACCTAACATGAACCTCACCTAACATGAACCTAACCTAACATGAACCTGACCTAACATGAACCTGACCTAACATGAACCTAACCTAACATGAACCTGACCTAACATGAACCTAACCTAACATGAACCTGACCTAAAATGAACCTGACCTAACATGAACCTAACCTAACATGAACCTAACCTAACATGAACCAGACCTTACATGAACCTGACGTAACATGAAAATCACCTAACATGAACCTAACCTAACATGAACCTGACCTAACATGAACCTAACCTAACATGAACCTGACCTAACATGAACCTGACCTAACATGAACCTAACCTAACATGAACCCGACCTAACATGAACCTGACCTAACATGAACCTAACCTAACATGAACCTGACCTAACATGAACCTCAACTAACATGAACCTAACCTAACATGAACCTGACCTAACATGAACCTGACCTAACATGAACCTAACCTAACATGAACCTGACCTAACATGAACCTGACCTAACATGAACCTAACCTAACATGAACCTGTCCTAACATGAACCTCAACTAACATGAACCTGACCTAACATGAACCTGACCTAACATGAACCTGACCTAACATGAACTTGACCTAACATGAACCTAACCTAACATGAACCTGACCTAAAATGAACCTGACCTAACATGAACCTGACCTAACATGAACCTGACCTAACATGAACCTAACCTAACATGAACCTAGCCTTACATGAACCTAACCTAACATGAACCTGAACTAACATGAACCTGACCTAACATAAACCTGACCTAACATGAACCTGACCTAACATGAACCTAACCTAACATGAACCTGACCTAACATGAAACTGACCTAACATGAACCTAACCTAACATGAACCTGACCTAACATGAACCTGACCTAACATGAACCTAACTTAACATGAACCTGACCTAACATGAACCTGACCTAACATGAACCTAACCTAACATGAACCTGACCTAACATGAACCTGACCTAACATGAACCTAACCTAACATGAACCTGTTCTAACATGAACCTGACCTAACATGAACCTAACCTAACATGAACCTGACCTAACATGAACCTAACCCAACATGAACCTGACCTAACATGAACCTGACCTAACATGAACCTCACCTAACATGAACCTAACCTAACATGAACCTCACCTAACATGAACCTCAACTAACATGAACCTAACCTAACATGAACCTGACCTAACATGAACCTCACCTAACATGAACCTAACCTAACATGAACCTAACCTAACATGAACCAGACCTTACATGAACCTGACGTAACATGAAAATCACCTAACATGAACCTGACCTAACATGAACCTCACCTAACATGAACCTAACCTAACATGAACCTTACCTAACGTGAACCTGATCTAACATGAACCTAACCTAACATGAACCTGACCTAACATGAACCTGACCTAACATGAACCTAACCTAACATGAACCTGACCTAACATGAACCTGACCTAACATGAACCTAACCTAACATGAACCTGACCTAACATGAACCTGACCTAACGTGAAACTAACCTAACATGAACTTGACCTAACTAGAACCTGACCTAACATGAACCTAACCTAACATGAACCTGACCTAACATGAACCTGTCCTAACATGAACCTAACCGCACAGAACCTGACCTAACATGAACCTGACCTAACATGAACCTAACCTAACATGAACCTGACCTAACATGAACCTCACCTAACATGAACCTAACCTAACATGAATCTGACCTAACATGAACCTCACCTAACATGAACCTAACCTAACATGAACCTTACCCAACATGAACCTGACCTAACATGAACCAAACCTAACATGAACCTGACCTAACATGAACCTGACCTAATATGAACCTAACCTAACATGAAACTGACCTAACATGAACCTGACCTAACATGAACCTGACCTAACATGAACCTAACCTAACATGAACCAAAACTAACATGAACCTAACCTTACATGAACCTGATCTAACATGAACCTGACCTAACATGAACCTGACCTAACATGAACCTAACCTAACATGAACCTGACCTAAAATGAACCTGACCTAACATGAACCTAACCTAACATGAACCTAACCTAACATGAACCAGACCTTGCATGAACCTGACGTAACATGAAAATCACCTAACATGAACCTAACCTAACATGAACCTGACCTAACATGAACCTCACCTAACATGAACCTAACCTAACATGAACCTTACCTAACATGAACCTGACCTAACATGAACCTAACCTAACATGAACCTGACCTAACATGAACCTGACCTAACATGAACCTAACCTAACATGAACCTGACCTAACTAGAACCTGACCTAACATGAACCTAACCTAACATGAACCTGACCTAACATGAACCTGTCCTAACATGAACCTAACCTAACAGAACCTGAGGTAACATGAACCTGACCTAACATGAACCTAACCTAACATGAACCTGACCTAACATGAACCTCACCTAACATGAACCTAACCTAACATGAACCTGACCTAACATGAACCTCACCTAACATGAACCTAACCTAACATGAACCTGACCTAACATGAACCTCACCTAACATGAACCTAACCTAACATGAAATTGACCTAACATGAACCTGACCTAACATGAACCTGACCTAACATGAACCTAACCTAACATGAACCTGACCTAACATGAACCTAACCTAACATGAACCTAACCTAACATGAACCTGACCTAACATGAACCTAACCTAACATGAACCTCACCTAACATGAACCTCACCTAACATGAACCTAACCTAACATGAACCTGACCTAACAGGAACCTAACCTAACATGAACCTAACCTAACATGAACCTAACCTAACATGAACCTGACCTAACATGAACCTGACCTAAGATTAACCTAACCTAACATGAAACTGACCTAACATGAACCTCACCTAACATGAACCTCACCTAACATGAACCTAACCTAACATGAACCAAAACTAACATGAACCTGACCTAACATGAACCCGACCTAACATGAACCTAACCTAACATGAACCTGACCTAACATGAACCTGACCTAACATGAACCTAACCTAACATGAACCTGACCTAACATGAACCTGACCTAACATGAACCTGACCTAACATGAACCTCAACTAACATGAACCTAACCTAACATGAACCTGACCTAACATGAACCTGACCTAACATGAACCTAACCTAACATGAACCTGACCTAACATGAACCTAACCTAACATGAACCTGACCTAACATGAACCTAACCCAACATGAACCTAACCTAACATGAACCTCACCTAACATGAACCTCACCTAACATGAACTTAACCTAACATGGACTTCACCTAACATGAACCTCAACTAACATGAACCTAACCTAACATGAACCTCACCTAACATGAACCTCACCTAACATGAACCTAACCTAACATGAACCTGACCTAACATGAACCTGACTTAAAATGAACCTAACCTAACATGAACCTGACCTAACATGAACCTGACCTAACATGAACCTAACCTAACATGAACCTTACCTAACATGAACCTAACCTAACATGAACCTAACCTAACATGAACCTGACCTAACATGAACCTAACCTAACATGAACCTGACCTAACATGAACCTAACCTAACATGAACCTGACCTAACATGAACCTGACCTAACATGAACCTAACCTAACATGAACCTGACCTAACATGAACCTGACCTAACATGAACCTGAACTAACATGAACCTAACCTTACATGAACCTGATCTAACATGAACCTGACCTAACATGAACCTGACCTAACATGAACTTAACCTAACATGAACCTGACCTAACATGAACCTCACCTAACATGAACCTAACCTAACATGAACCTGACCTAACATGAACCTCACCTAACATGAACCTAACCTAACCTTATTTTGGTTTCAAATCTAGTGTACCTTTCTCTGTCTACTTTGACTTGAACATAATTTTTTATAATAATATTGTTGAAAAAATTCCAATTTGTTATGTTAACTAAACATGTACCCCACCTGACGGACGTCTATGACTTCCAAGATAGTCACTAGGGGAACATTTGTGTGACTATCTTGGACGGCTACTGTATATACTAATTTTATCTACCTATACTTATGAAGGGGGAGTGGTATATGGTGTGGAAGTGGAAGGGGCGGGGGTAGTGGGAGATTCCGAAAAACAAGATTACATTACATATGACAAATGCAAACAAACACGTGACAAATTATTGAAATTGACAAAAAGACAATATTACAGAAAAATACAGTTTTAAAAGTTTGAACATGAACTAACGGTTCGAAACAATATTGTCACAGTTTGAAAAATAAAAGTGGTATTTTGCAAAGTAAAGTATTTGTTTATTATTTATTTATGATGTCTGATATTTAATTCTGTCAACATTATTCCAGGATTCAATGAAATGTTGGTGGCAGTGGCTGTGAATCAAGAGGCTTCAAAAACTCCTGGTAAAGAAGCCGTGGCAATGGAAGCGTTCGCTCGAGCCTTACAACAACTTCCGACAATTATAGCCGATAATGCCGGATACGATTCGGCACAGTTAATCAGCGAATTACGGGCTCATCATGTTCAAGAAAAAACCACTTACGGTTTAAGTAAGTAACATTTTTAGTAAAAAAAAAAAAAAAAAAAATATAAAATAAAAATAAATAAAAATTTAATTTAAAAGATGAACATTTGAAAAACTGCTAATTATTAACTTCCCATTGGAAGTTATTATAATGGGTTCGATTTTACGAATCGCTAATTTAGACATATCTTCACGTTTCACGGTCACTAGAATCCGAATCCATCGTTTTTAGCGTGATGTCTGTGTGTGCGTTCGCTCGTTCGTTCTTGAATTTTGTTTCGTCTCGCAGATCTCGAGAACAAATAATAATATCAACTCCGGACTAATTTCATTAGATGCGTAATTAAAAAACGAAGACTGGATAAAGTTTTCAGCAAATTCGGATTAGCGGTTTGTTTTTTGTGATAAAAAAAACGGAATTAACTTTATTAACATAACATAGATTATATGGATTTTTTACCATGTCTTTATTATATAATGGCCTAAGAATCTCCCGTGACGTTAAAAACGCCAGTAAATTATTAAAAAAAAAATTATTAAAAAAAATAAAAAAAAAAAACGAAAGAAACTTTTTGTGAAATATTTTTTGTTTCGTGTATCTTGAAGACAAATTATGTTATCATTTGTTTGATAAGGGTGGAGCCCCCACCCTTAGGTACAGAAGCCGAAGCCCCGGGTGTGGTGGAAGGGGCAAAGCCTCTATCGGGGGCCCAGGGGAGGAGTCCCCTGAATTAAAAAAAAGTTATTCATATGCAATAGTCTTTAAGGGCATCCAATGGGAAGTTGACAGTGTGGGTAGACCTGTCTCTCCAAATTTTTTAATAAATTAACGAATATTTATTAATTCACTGAAAATTATTGACGTTTTTTGTCATATTTTCAGATATGAATACAGGAAAATTAGGTGACATGAAAGAATTAGGAATTACAGAATCATTTGTAGTTAAACGGCAAGTATTACTGTCGGCTGCTGAAGCTGCCAAAATGATTTTACGTGTTGATGATATCATTAAAGCTGCACCACGAAAACGTGTCCAAGATCGGGGAATGTGTTAAGCTAATTTGCAAAATTTCATTAATTTCACATTTTTTTGTTACATTACGTTCTTTTTATAACGCTTTAATTTTTTTTAAGTATAACACACACTTTGTCATAATTATTTATAATATGCATTCTGTAAAATAAAATATAACCAGATATTCATTTTTTTTTCCTTTTCAAAACACCCGATTTCGTTTCACCCTTTATACTTCTTCTAAAAGGAAACCAATTAGAGGTGTGATTTAATGTTCAGCCGTCTGGTGGTGAACAGAAAAACTACTGCGACTAGGTTAAACAGCTGAAGGTGGTAGCAATAAAAACAACTTTACAATTTACAATACTTAATAATATTCATAATAATTAGCATATTTACAAACCCTGTACCAGTTGAATTAGCAATGCAAAAACTGCAAAGATGGGAGCATTCGAAACGCACCTAGTCAAAGTGTCTTGATCTTACTTTTAAGAACATTACACTTGTTTTGAAGTGTTTCTGTCTTACTTTGGAGATATTTGTATATTCTTGTCTCTCTTTCCATGTTCTTGAGAGAAGGGTGAAGTGTATACGATGTATACCGAACGCTATTCGGTATACATCGTATACTTAGCGTTCGGTATATATCGTATACATACCTTCACCCCTCTCTCAAGAACATGGCACCTAACATGAACCTGACCTTACATGAACCTGACGTAACATGAAAATCACCTAACATGAACCTAACCTAACATGAATCTGACCTAACATGAACCTGACCTAACATGAACCTAACCTAACATGAACCTTACCTAACATGAACCTGACCTAACATGAACCTAACCTAACATGAACCTGACCTAACATGAACCTAACCTAACATGAACCTGACCTAACATGAACCTAACCTAACATGAACCTGACCTAACATGAACCTAACCTAACATGAACCAAACCTAACATGAACCTGACCTAACATGAACCTGACCTAACATGAACCTAACCTAACAGCAAACTGACCTAACATGAACCTCACCTAACATGAACCAAAACTAACATGAACCTGACCTAACATGAACCCGACCTAACATGAACCTAACCTAACATGAACCTGACCTAACATGAACCTGACCTAACATGAACCTAACCTAACATGAACCTGACCTAACATGAACCTGACCTAACATGAACCTGACCTAACATGAACCTGACCTAACATGAACCTGACCTAACATGAACCTCAACTAACATGAACCTAACCTAACATGAACCTGACCTAACGTGAACTTCACCTAACATGAACCTGACCTAACATGAACCAAAACTAACATGAACCTGACCTAACATGAACCCGACCTAACATGAACCTAACCTAACATGAACCTGACCTAACTTGAACCTGACCTAACATGAACCTAACCTAACATGAACCTGACCTAACATGAACCTGACCTAACATGAACCTAACCTAACATGAACCTAACCTAACATGAACCTGACCTAACATGTACCTGACCTAACATGAACCTAACCTAACATGAACCTGACCTAACATGAACCTGACCTAACATGAACCTAACCTAACATGAACCTGACCTAACATGAACCTGACCTAACATGAACCTAACCTAACATGAACCTGACCTAACATGAACCTGACCTAACATGAACCTAACCTAACATGAACCTGACCTAACATGAACCTGACTTAACATGAACCAAACCTAACATGAACCTGACCTAACATGAACCTGACCTAACATGAACCTAACCGAACATGAACCTGACCTAACATGAACCTCACATAACATGAACCTAAGCTAGCATGAACCTGACCTAACATGAACCTGACCTAACATGAACCTAACCTAACATGAACCTGACCTAACATGAACCTAACCTAACATGAACCTGACCTAACATGAACCTGACCTAACATGAACCTAACCTAACATGAACCTGTTCTAACATGAACCTGACCTAACATGAACCTAACCTAACATGAACCTGACCTAACATGAACCTAACCCAACATGAACCTAACCTAACATGAACCTCACCTAACATGAACCTCACCTAACATGAACTTAACCTAACATGGACCTCACCTAACATGAACCTCAACTAACATGAACCTAACCTAACATGAACCTCACCTAACATGAACCTAAGCTAACATGAACCTGACCTAACATGAACCTGACCTAACATGAACCTAACCTAACATGAACCTGACCTAACATGAACCAAACCTAACATGAACCTGACCTAAAATGAACCTGACCTAACATGAACCTAACCTAACATGAACCTAACCTAACATGAACCAGACCTTACATGAACCTGACGTAACATGAAAATCACCTAACATGAACCTAACCTAACATGAACCTGACCTAACATGAACCTAACCTAACATGAACCTGACCTAACATGAACCTGACCTAACATGAACCTAACCTAACATGAACCCGACCTAACATGAACCTGACCTAACATGAACCTAACCTAACATGAACCTGACCTAACATGAACCTCAACTAACATGAACCTAACCCAACATGAACCTGACCTAACATGAACCTGACCTAACATGAACCTAACCTAACATGAACCTGACCTAACATGAACCTGACCTAACATGAACCTAACCTAACATGAACCTGTCCTAACATGAACCTCAACTAACATGAACCTGACCTAACATGAACCTGACCTAACATGAACCTGACCTAACATGAACTTGACCTAACATGAACCTAACCTAACATGAACCTGACCTAACATGAACCTGACCTAACATGAACCTGACCTAACATGAACCTGACCTAACATGAACCTAACCTAACATGAACCTAGCCTAACATGAACCTAACCTAACATGAACCTGAACTAACATGAACCTGACCTAACATAAACCTGACCTAACATAAACCTGACCTAACATGAACCTGACCTAACATGAACCTAACCTAACATGAACCTGACCTAACATGAAACTGACCTAACATGAACCTAACCTAACATGAACCTGACCTAACATGAACCTGACCTAACATGAACCTAACTTAACATGAACCTGACCTAACATGAACCTGACCTAACATGAACCTAACCTAACATGAACCTGACCTAACATGAACCTGACCTAACATGAACCTAACCTAACATGAACCTGTTCTAACATGAACCTGACCTAACATGAACCTAACCTAACATGAACCTGACCTAACATGAACCTAACCCAACATGAACCTGACCTAACATGAACCTGACCTAACATGAACCTCACCTAACATGAACCTAACCTAACATGAACCTCACCTAACATGAACCTCAACTAACATGAACCTAACCTAACATGAACCTGACCTAACATGAACCTCACCTAACATGAACCTAACCTAACATGAACCTAACCTAACATGAACCAGACCTTACATGAACCTGACGTAACATGAAAATCACCTAACATGAACCTGACCTAACATGAACCTCACCTAACATGAACCTAACCTAACATGAACCTTACCTAACGTGAACCTGACCTAACATGAACCTAACCTAACATGAACCTGACCTAACATGAACCTGACCTAACATGAACCTAACCTAACATGAACCTGACCTAACATGAACCTGACCTAACATGAACCTAACCTAACATGAACCTGACCTAACATGAACCTGACCTAACATGAAACTAACCTAACATGAACTTGACCTAACTAGAACCTGACCTAACATGAACCTAACCTAACATGAACCTGACCTAACATGAACCTGTCCTAACATGAACCTAACCGCACAGAACCTGACCTAACATGAACCTGACCTAACATGAACCTAACCTAACATGAACCTGACCTAACATGAACCTCACCTAACATGAACATAACCTAACATGAATCTGACCTAACATGAACCTCACCTAACATGAACCTAACCTAACATGAACCTTACCCAACATGAACCTGACCTAACATGAACCAAACCTAACATGAACCTGACCTAACATGAACCTGACCTAATATGAACCTAACCTAACATGAAACTGACCTAACATGAACCTGACCTAACATGAACCTGACCTAACATGAACCTAACCTAACATGAACCAAAACTAACATGAACCTGACCTAACATGAACCCGACCTAACATGAACCTAACCTAACATGAACCTGACCTAACATGAACCTAACCTAACATGAACCTGACCTAAAATGAACCTGACCTAACATGAACCTAACCTAACATGAACCTAACCTAACATGAACCAGACCTTGCATGAACCTGACGTAACATGAAAATCACCTAACATGAACCTAACCTAACATGAACCTCACCTAACATGAACCTCACCTAACATGAACCTAACCTAACATGAACCTTACCTAACATGAACCTGACCTAACATGAACCTAACCTAACATGAACCTGACCTAACATGAACCTGACCTAACATGAACCTAACCTAACATGAACCTGACCTAACTAGAACCTGACCTAACATGAACCTAACCTAACATGAACCTGACCTAACATGAACCTGTCCTAACATGAACCTAACCTAACAGAACCTGAGGTAACATGAACCTGACCTAACATGAACCTAACCTAACATGAACCTGACCTAACATGAACCTCACCTAACATGAACCTAACCTAACATGAACCTTACCTAACATGAACCTGACCTAACATGAACCTAACCTAACATGAACCTGACCTAACATGAACCTGACCTAACATGAACCTAACCTAACATGAACCTAACCTAACATGAACCTGACCTAACATGAACCTAACCTAACATGAACCTGACCTAACATGAACCTAACCTAACATGAACCTGACCTAACATGAACCTGACCTAACATGAACCTAACCTAACATGAACCTGACCTAACATGAACCTGACCTAACATGAACCTGAACTAACATGAACCTAACCTTACATGAACCTGATCTAACATGAACCTGACCTAACATGAACCTGACCTAACATGAACTTAACCTAACATGAACCTGACCTAACATGAACCTCACCTAACATGAACCTAACCTAACATGAACCTGACCTAACATGAACCTCACCTAACATGAACCTAACCTAACATGAACCTAACCTAACCTTATTTTGGTTTCAAATCTAGTGTACCTTTCTCTGTCTACTTTGACTTGAACATAATTTTTTATAATAATATTGTTGAAAAAATTCCAATTTGTTATGTTAACTAAACATGTACCCCACCTGACGGACGTCTATGACTTCCAAGATAGTCACTAGGGGAACATTTGTGTGACTATCTTGGACGGCTACTGTATATACTAATTTTATCTACCTATATTTATGAAGGGGGAGTGGTATATGGTGTGGAAGTGGAAGGGGCGGGGGTAGTGGGAGATTCCGAAAAACAAGATTACATTACATATGACAAATGCAAACAAACACGTGACAAAAGATTGAAATTGACAAAAAGACAATATTACAGAAAAATACAGTTTTAAAAGTTTGAACATGAACTAACGGTTCGAAACAATATTGTCACAGTTTGAAAAATAAAAGTGGTATTTTGCAAAGTAAAGTATTTGTTTATTATTTATTTATGATGTCTGATATTTAATTCTGTCAACATTATTCCAGGATTCAATGAAATGTTGGTGGCAGTGGCTGTGAATCAAGAGGCTTCAAAAACTCCTGGTAAAGAAGCCGTGGCAATGGAAGCGTTCGCTCGAGCCTTACAACAACTTCCGACAATTATAGCCGATAATGCCGGATACGATTCGGCACAGTTAATCAGCGAATTACGGGCTCATCATGTTCAAGAAAAAACCACTTACGGTTTAAGTAAGTAACATTTTTAGTAAAAAAAAAAAAAAAAAAAATATAAAATAAAAATAAATAAAAATTTAATTTAAAAGATGAACATTTGAAAAACTGCTAATTATTAACTTCCCATTGGAAGTTATTATAATGGGTTCGATTTTACGAATCGCTAATTTAGACATATCTTCACGTTTCACGGTCACTAGAATCCGAATCCATCGTTTTTAGCGTGATGTCTGTGTGTGCGTTCGCTCGTTCGTTCTTGAATTTTGTTTCGTCTCGCAGATCTCGAGAACAAATAATAATATCAACTCCGGACTAATTTCATTAGATGCGTAATTAAAAAACGAAGACTGGATAAAGTTTTCAGCAAATTCGGATTAGCGGTTTGTTTTTTGTGATAAAAAAAACGGAATTAACTTTATTAACATAACATAGATTATATGGATTTTTTACCATGTCTTTATTATATAATGGCCTAAGAATCTCCCGTGACGTTAAAAACGCCAGTAAATTATTAAAAAAAAAATTATTAAAAAAAATAAAAAAAAAAAACGAAAGAAACTTTTTGTGAAATATTTTTTGTTTCGTGTATCTTGAAGACAAATTATGTTATCATTTGTTTGATAAGGGTGGAGCCCCCACCCTTAGGTACAGAAGCCGAAGCCCCGGGTGTGGTGGAAGGGGCAAAGCCTCTATCGGGGGCCCAGGGGAGGAGTCCCCTGAATTAAAAAAAAGTTATTCATATGCAATAGTCTTTAAGGGCATCCAATGGGAAGTTGACAGTGTGGGTAGACCTGTCTCTCCAAATTTTTTAATAAATTAACGAATATTTATTAATTCACTGAAAATTATTGACGTTTTTTGTCATATTTTCAGATATGAATACAGGAAAATTAGGTGACATGAAAGAATTAGGAATTACAGAATCATTTGTAGTTAAACGGCAAGTATTACTGTCGGCTGCTGAAGCTGCCAAAATGATTTTACGTGTTGATGATATCATTAAAGCTGCACCACGAAAACGTGTCCAAGATCGGGGAATGTGTTAAGCTAATTTGCAAAATTTCATTAATTTCACATTTTTTTGTTACATTACGTTCTTTTTATAACGCTTTAATTTTTTTTAAGTATAACACACACTTTGTCATAATTATTTATAATATGCATTCTGTAAAATAAAATATAACCAGATATTCATTTTTTTTTCCTTTTCAAAACACCCGATTTCGTTTCACCCTTTATACTTCTTCTAAAAGGAAACCAATTAGAGGTGTGATTTAATGTTCAGCCGTCTGGTGGTGAACAGAAAAACTACTGCGACTAGGTTAAACAGCTGAAGGTGGTAGCAATAAAAACAACTTTACAATTTACAATACTTAATAATATTCATAATAATTAGCATATTTACAAACCCTGTACCAGTTGAATTAGCAATGCAAAAACTGCAAAGATGGGAGCATTCGAAACGCACCTAGTCAAAGTGTCTTGATCTTACTTTTAAGAACATTACACTTGTTTTGAAGTGTTTCTGTCTTACTTTGGAGATATTTGTATATTCTTGTCTCTCTTTCCATGTTCTTGAGAGAAGGGTGAAGTGTATACGATGTATACCGAACGCTATTCGGTATACATCGTATACTTAGCGTTCGGTATATATCGTATACATACCTTCACCCCTCTCTCAAGAACATGGCACCTAACATGAACCTGACCTTACATGAACCTGACGTAACATGAAAATCACCTAACATGAACCTAACCTAACATGAATCTGACCTAACATGAACCTGACCTAACATGAACCTAACCTAACATGAACCTTACCTAACATGAACCTGACCTAACATGAACCTAACCTAACATGAACCTGACCTAACATGAACCTAACCTAACATGAACCTGACCTAACATGAACCTAACCTAACATGAACCTGACCTAACATGAACCTAACCTAACATGAACCAAACCTAACATGAACCTGACCTAACATGAACCTGACCTAACATGAACCTAACCTAACAGCAAACTGACCTAACATGAACCTCACCTAACATGAACCAAAACTAACATGAACCTGACCTAACATGAACCCGACCTAACATGAACCTAACCTAACATGAACCTGACCTAACATGAACCTGACCTAACATGAACCTAACCTAACATGAACCTGACCTAACATGAACCTGACCTAACATGAACCTGACCTAACATGAACCTGACCTAACATGAACCTGACCTAACATGAACCTCAACTAACATGAACCTAACCTAACATGAACCTGACCTAACGTGAACTTCACCTAACATGAACCTGACCTAACATGAACCAAAACTAACATGAACCTGACCTAACATGAACCCGACCTAACATGAACCTAACCTAACATGAACCTGACCTAACTTGAACCTGACCTAACATGAACCTAACCTAACATGAACCTGACCTAACATGAACCTGACCTAACATGAACCTAACCTAACATGAACCTAACCTAACATGAACCTGACCTAACATGTACCTGACCTAACATGAACCTAACCTAACATGAACCTGACCTAACATGAACCTGACCTAACATGAACCTAACCTAACATGAACCTGACCTAACATGAACCTGACCTAACATGAACCTAACCTAACATGAACCTGACCTAACATGAACCTGACCTAACATGAACCTAACCTAACATGAACCTGACCTAACATGAACCTGACTTAACATGAACCTAACCTAACATGAACCTGACCTAACATGAACCTGACCTAACATGAACCTAACCGAACATGAACCTGACCTAACATGAACCTCACATAACATGAACCTAAGCTAGCATGAACCTGACCTAACATGAACCTGACCTAACATGAACCTAACCTAACATGAACCTGACCTAACATGAACCTAACCTAACATGAACCTGACCTAACATGAACCTGACCTAACATGAACCTAACCTAACATGAACCTGTTCTAACATGAACCTGACCTAACATGAACCTAACCTAACATGAACCTGACCTAACATGAACCTAACCCAACATGAACCTAACCTAACATGAACCTCACCTAACATGAACCTCACCTAACATGAACTTAACCTAACATGGACCTCACCTAACATGAACCTCAACTAACATGAACCTAACCTAACATGAACCTCACCTAACATGAACCTAAGCTAACATGAACCTGACCTAACATGAACCTGACCTAACATGAACCTAACCTAACATGAACCTGACCTAACATGAACCAAACCTAACATGAACCTGACCTAAAATGAACCTGACCTAACATGAACCTAACCTAACATGAACCTAACCTAACATGAACCAGACCTTACATGAACCTGACGTAACATGAAAATCACCTAACATGAACCTAACCTAACATGAACCTGACCTAACATGAACCTAACCTAACATGAACCTGACCTAACATGAATCTGACCTAACATGAACCTAACCTAACATGAACCCGACCTAACATGAACCTGACCTAACATGAACCTAACCTAACATGAACCTGACCTAACATGAACCTCAACTAACATGAACCTAACCCAACATGAACCTGACCTAACATGAACCTGACCTAACATGAACCTAACCTAACATGAACCTGACCTAACATGAACCTGACCTAACATGAACCTAACCTAACATGAACCTGTCCTAACATGAACCTCAACTAACATGAACCTGACCTAACATGAACCTGACCTAACATGAACCTGACCTAACATGAACTTGACCTAACATGAACCTAACCTAACATGAACCTGACCTAACATGAACCTGACCTAACATGAACCTGACCTAACATGAACCTGACCTAACATGAACCTAACCTAACATGAACCTAGCCTAACATGAACCTAACCTAACATGAACCTGAACTAACATGAACCTGACCTAACATAAACCTGACCTAACATAAACCTGACCTAACATAAACCTGACCTAACATGAACCTGACCTAACATGAACCTAACCTAACATGAACCTGACCTAACATGAAACTGACCTAACATGAACCTAACCTAACATGAACCTGACCTAACATGAACCTGACCTAACATGAACCTAACTTAACATGAACCTGACCTAACATGAACCTGACCTAACATGAACCTAACCTAACATGAACCTGACCTAACATGAACCTGACCTAACATGAACCTAACCTAACATGAACCTGTTCTAACATGAACCTGACCTAACATGAACCTAACCTAACATGAACCTGACCTAACATGAACCTAACCCAACATGAACCTGACCTAACATGAACCTGACCTAACATGAACCTCACCTAACATGAACCTAACCTAACATGAACCTCACCTAACATGAACCTCAACTAACATGAACCTAACCTAACATGAACCTGACCTAACATGAACCTCACCTAACATGAACCTAACCTAACATGAACCTAACCTAACATGAACCAGACCTTACATGAACCTGACGTAACATGAAAATCACCTAACATGAACCTGACCTAACATGAACCTCACCTAACATGAACCTAACCTAACATGAACCTTACCTAACGTGAACCTGACCTAACATGAACCTAACCTAACATGAACCTGACCTAACATGAACCTGACCTAACATGAACCTAACCTAACATGAACCTGACCTAACATGAACCTGACCTAACATGAACCTAACCTAACATGAACCTGACCTAACATGAACCTGACCTAACATGAAACTAACCTAACATGAACTTGACCTAACTAGAACCTGACCTAACATGAACCTAACCTAACATGAACCTGACCTAACATGAACCTGTCCTAACATGAACCTAACCGCACAGAACCTGACCTAACATGAACCTGACCTAACATGAACCTAACCTAACATGAACCTGACCTAACATGAACCTCACCTAACATGAACATAACCTAACATGAATCTGACCTAACATGAACCTCACCTAACATGAACCTAACCTAACATGAACCTTACCCAACATGAACCTGACCTAACATGAACCAAACCTAACATGAACCTGACCTAACATGAACCTGACCTAATATGAACCTAACCTAACATGAAACTGACCTAACATGAACCTGACCTAACATGAACCTGACCTAACATGAACCTAACCTAACATGAACCAAAACTAACATGAACCTGACCTAACATGAACCCGACCTAACATGAACCTAACCTAACATGAACCTGACCTAACATGAACCTAACCTAACATGAACCTGACCTAAAATGAACCTGACCTAACATGAACCTAACCTAACATGAACCTAACCTAACATGAACCAGACCTTGCATGAACCTGACGTAACATGAAAATCACCTAACATGAACCTAACCTAACATGAACCTGACCTAACATGAACCTCACCTAACATGAACCTAACCTAACATGAACCTTACCTAACATGAACCTGACCTAACATGAACCTAACCTAACATGAACCTGACCTAACATGAACCTGACCTAACATGAACCTAACCTAACATGAACCTGACCTAACTAGAACCTGACCTAACATGAACCTAACCTAACATGAACCTGACCTAACATGAACCTGTCCTAACATGAACCTAACCTAACAGAACCTGAGGTAACATGAACCTGACCTAACATGAACCTAACCTAACATGAACCTGACCTAACATGAACCTCACCTAACATGAACCTAACCTAACATGAACCTTACCTAACATGAACCTGACCTAACATGAACCTAACCTAACATGAACCTGACCTAACATGAACCTGACCTAACATGAACCTAACCTAACATGAACCTAACCTAACATGAACCTGACCTAACATGAACCTAACCTAACATGAACCTGACCTAACATGAACCTAACCTAACATGAACCTGACCTAACATGAACCTGACCTAACATGAACCTAACCTAACATGAACCTGACCTAACATGAACCTGACCTAACATGAACCTGAACTAACATGAACCTAACCTTACATGAACCTGATCTAACATGAACCTGACCTAACATGAACCTGACCTAACATGAACTTAACCTAACATGAACCTGACCTAACATGAACCTCACCTAACATGAACCTAACCTAACATGAACCTGACCTAACATGAACCTCACCTAACATGAACCTAACCTAACATGAACCTAACCTAACCTTATTTTGGTTTCAAATCTAGTGTACCTTTCTCTGTCTACTTTGACTTGAACATAATTTTTTATAATAATATTGTTGAAAAAATTCCAATTTGTTATGTTAACTAAACATGTACCCCACCTGACGGACGTCTATGACTTCCAAGATAGTCACTAGGGGAACATTTGTGTGACTATCTTGGACGGCTACTGTATATACTAATTTTATCTACCTATATTTATGAAGGGGGAGTGGTATATGGTGTGGAAGTGGAAGGGGCGGGGGTAGTGGGAGATTCCGAAAAACAAGATTACATTACATATGACAAATGCAAACAAACACGTGACAAAAGATTGAAATTGACAAAAAGACAATATTACAGAAAAATACAGTTTTAAAAGTTTGAACATGAACTAACGGTTCGAAACAATATTGTCACAGTTTGAAAAATAAAAGTGGTATTTTGCAAAGTAAAGTATTTGTTTATTATTTATTTATGATGTCTGATATTTAATTCTGTCAACATTATTCCAGGATTCAATGAAATGTTGGTGGCAGTGGCTGTGAATCAAGAGGCTTCAAAAACTCCTGGTAAAGAAGCCGTGGCAATGGAAGCGTTCGCTCGAGCCTTACAACAACTTCCGACAATTATAGCCGATAATGCCGGATACGATTCGGCACAGTTAATCAGCGAATTACGGGCTCATCATGTTCAAGAAAAAACCACTTACGGTTTAAGTAAGTAACATTTTTAGTAAAAAAAAAAAAAAAAAAATATAAAATAAAAATAAATAAAAATTTAATTTAAAAGATGAACATTTGAAAAACTGCTAATTATTAACTTCCCATTGGAAGTTATTATAATGGGTTCGATTTTACGAATCGCTAATTTAGACATATCTTCACGTTTCACGGTCACTAGAATCCGAATCCATCGTTTTTAGCGTGATGTCTGTGTGTGCGTTCGCTCGTTCGTTCGTGAATTTTGTTTCGTCTCGCAGATCTCGAGAACAAATAATAATATCAACTCCGGACTAATTTCATTAGATGCGTAATTAAAAAACGAAGACTGGATAAAGTTTTCAGCAAATTCGGATTAGCGGTTTGTTTTTTGTGATAAAAAAAACGGAATTAACTTTATTAACATAACATAGATTATATGGATTTTTTACCATGTCTTTATTATATAATGGCCTAAGAATCTCCCGTGACGTTAAAAACGCCAGTAAATTATTAAAAAAAAAATTATTAAAAAAAATAAAAAAAAAAAACGAAAGAAACTTTTTGTGAAATATTTTTTGTTTCGTGTATCTTGAAGACAAATTATGTTATCATTTGTTTGATAAGGGTGGAGCCCCCACCCTTAGGTACAGAAGCCGAAGCCCCGGGTGTGGTGGAAGGGGCAAAGCCTCTATCGGGGGCCCAGGGGAGGAGTCCCCTGAATTAAAAAAAAGTTATTCATATGCAATAGTCTTTAAGGGCATCCAATGGGAAGTTGACAGTGTGGGTAGACCTGTCTCTCCAAATTTTTTAATAAATTAACGAATATTTATTAATTCACTGAAAATTATTGACGTTTTTTGTCATATTTTCAGATATGAATACAGGAAAATTAGGTGACATGAAAGAATTAGGAATTACAGAATCATTTGTAGTTAAACGGCAAGTATTACTGTCGGCTGCTGAAGCTGCCAAAATGATTTTACGTGTTGATGATATCATTAAAGCTGCACCACGAAAACGTGTCCAAGATCGGGGAATGTGTTAAGCTAATTTGCAAAATTTCATTAATTTCACATTTTTTTGTTACATTACGTTCTTTTTATAACGCTTTAATTTTTTTTAAGTATAACACACACTTTGTCATAATTATTTATAATATGCATTCTGTAAAATAAAATATAACCAGATATTCATTTTTTTTTCCTTTTCAAAACACCCGATTTCGTTTCACCCTTTATACTTCTTCTAAAAGGAAACCAATTAGAGGTGTGATTTAATGTTCAGCCGTCTGGTGGTGAACAGAAAAACTACTGCGACTAGGTTAAACAGCTGAAGGTGGTAGCAATAAAAACAACTTTACAATTTACAATACTTAATAATATTCATAATAATTAGCATATTTACAAACCCTGTACCAGTTGAATTAGCAATGCAAAAACTGCAAAGATGGGAGCATTCGAAACGCACCTAGTCAAAGTGTCTTGATCTTACTTTTAAGAACATTACACTTGTTTTGAAGTGTTTCTGTCTTACTTTGGAGATATTTGTATATTCTTGTCTCTCTTTCCATGTTCTTGAGAGAAGGGTGAAGTGTATACGATGTATACCGAACGCTATTCGGTATACATCGTATACTTAGCGTTCGGTATATATCGTATACATACCTTCACCCCTCTCTCAAGAACATGGAAAGTGAGACAGGAATATACAAATATCTCTAAAGTAAGACAAAAGCACTTCAAAACAAGTGTAATGTTCTTAAAAGTAAGATCAAGACACTTTGGCTAGGTGCGTTTCGAATGCTCCCATTCTCATTCGCGCCTCTGGTGATAAAATTAGAAGCTGTATCACGCAAAAATACATAAAAATATACGTGTACTCAGGGCCAAATTTACTATAAGTGCCGCTCAGGGAACTGAAAATGCCGCCCCTGGCAAAAATTAAAAAAAAAAGAATTCTTATTAACTTTCCCATTTTTTTTACATTTTTTTATCAAAAAATAAGTAACGAGCAAAACAAAAAAAAAAAAAATAGCTCGCATTTCTTATTTTTCTATTAGAAAATAAGTGATGACCAAAAAAACAAATTAGAGTTGACCGGGGTAATTGTGAATTGGGGCAATGAACGGCGCCTATAATTTCTAAAATGACATTAATATTGTTAAAAATCAACTCTTAGTATGTTTTTCTGTCCTTTCTTAATATGCTATTAAAATTTGATAATAATTCTCCAAGTATTAGTATCTTTTTTTTATTTTGAAAAAACCTTTGCAAAAATTTGTGTATCTTACTTCTACCAATCCTTAAAAAAAAAAATTTTTAAATACATTTTATTTTTTTTAAAGGTAAGAAATGGCTAATAGTACATCTAAAGAAGTGGTCTAAACCCTGAGAGAGTTCCTTATTAACTGCTAAAGAAATTGGACAATTTATTACCAATTCACAATTACCCCATGATTTTAAAATTGTGGGGTAATTGTGAACGTCATTCACGAGTGCCCCCATTCGGTCAAAAATTTCAGTAATGTCCTTTTCGGAGTTGAAAATGTTGATGAAGATGCTGGTGACATTATTGTACAAGTTTCCGTTGTAAAACAATACAAAAAAAAAATTATGTAAAGAGCGATATGTTTTGTGTATCAATCTACGAAATCATTGCTGTGCTCCCTTACCCAATAACAACTTACAAAAACAGAAAAATTACTTGTTTTCAATGTCTCTATGAGTATCCAGGGGCAATAGGATTAACACAAAACCATTTTTTTTTTTGGTTTACAGTATTAGGCCTAATAGATTGTTGTTTTTTATTCATGTGAGCTAACTGTATTTCCTTGAGAAAGTCTCATCTTCCTTGTTTTTGTGTGAAATTCATGTAATTTTTTGATTTTTTATATGATAAAATGACAAAAAATCATCAAAATATTATTTTTAGCTTGTAATAAATTTGTTCCTATAATTTTTGTTATTTTTATTTAACCTTGATTTTTGTACAAATTTGAGGTATACGTAACTTGTATTAAACAAAGAGAAATTGTGACCGCTAAAGTACGATGAAAAATTTCAAAATGGGGTAAATGCGAAGAGTAAGTTGGGCTTTACTCTGATGTATCACACTCCTCTTGTAATCCATTCTAAATATTTTTCTGATGGCATTCAATTTTACCCAAAAATTCATAATTTTTGCAATACCCCACCGGGAAAATGTGAATGGCTTATAAAATTTTTGTTTTTCATACGAATTTGCTTAAAATTTGTGTGGTGCATCCTGAGTAATGTAGAATTAAAAGTAAATCAACCATAATGTGATATATAAAATAAAAAAATACTTAAAACAACGCTTTTATCTCAGTTCATGAAAATCCATTCACAATTACCCCGGTCAACCCTATCACGTGGGTTCCAAATTTTGTCGCCTCTAAAAATCTGCCGCCCGGGGCCAGTGTCCCGCGTGCCCCTAGTGTAAATCCGGCACTGCGTATACTTCTAATTGGTGATATAAAATCTAACCCGCACAATCATATAATATAATTGGTATAATACCTACATTTCTATCGTCAATTCGTATCAGCCTAAGCGTAAGCGGCTTGCGCTCAACTGCAAGCAATATATGCTTAAAAATAAGCATACTTAGTGTTTTCATTTTAAATTTATAACAAAAAACAATTAACTCTTTAAATGATTAAGACGAGTTAACTCGTCCTGCAATATGGCGGCTCAAAATGCTGTGATATGTATATATTCACTGGTACAGGTGCCGTCATCTATGACAGATTTCCGACATACGGTAAATAATCTTCAATTTTATCAACATAGTTTAATAATTTATATTTTGTAAATTCCTAGGGTTCACTTTTTTGATGTTAAGATCTTTGATCTTTTTTCTTTTCCTTTATTTGTAACCTTATCTATTGTACTTATCACTGGCAGTAAAAAGTCCAGCATTTTGAGACAAAAAATTTTTTCCATATGGTTTGTTTAAAAAGGGTTAATTAACAAATAACAATTAATTTAAAACAAGCACACTTAGATTTCTTAAGCATATATTGCTTGCAGTTGAGCGAAAGCAACTTGCGCTTTGGCCGATACGAATTAGTCCTATTATGTTTTACTTGATACAATTTCTAATTTTACCACTAGAGGCGCTCGCGTAATCTTCGTATCGGCAATGAGCAATTTTCTCAAAATATTTACATCCCTATGATTGAAATTTTAATTTAAAAATTGCTATGTAACCGCATGAGAAAATTGTTTAATACCAGGGCGGCGACACGGGTTATTCGGAACTACATCTCTATAGTTGGAATATTAATTTCTAAAAAATAAACAATGGGAGCATTCGAAACGCACCTAGCCAAAGTGTCTTGATCTTACTTTTAAGAACATTACACTTGTTTTGAAGTGCTTTTGTCTTACTTTGGAGATATTTGTATATTCCTGTCTCACTTTCCATGTTCTTGAGAGAGGGGTGAAGGTATGTATACGATGTATACCATGTATACCGAACGCTAAGTATACGATGTATACCGAATAGCATTCGGTATACATCGTATACATACCTTCACCCTTCTCTCAAGAACATGGAAAGAGAGACCGGAATATACAAATATCTCCAACGTAAGACAGAAACACTTCAAAACAAGTGTAATGTTCTTAAAAGTAAGATCAAGACACTTTGACTAGGTGCGTTTCGAATGCTCCCAATATTTCCAGGTAACCGAATTGGAAAATTTCGTTGCTAAAGTGGAATTAACAGAAGGTGATTTTTGGTTGGTAAAATTAATATCTCCATTATAGACATGTAATCCCAAATACCTGTGTCGCCGCTCTGGTGGCAGATTGCTACATATTTGAGAAAATGATCCATAGAGCTCGTTGCTTGATTTACAGTGTCGTAGAAGAGATGACGTCAGAAGGCTACTAAACGAAACAAAACTATTTATGGAAAACGCAATTAAAATTTCGTAAATTTATTCTTTAACTTTTGTTTAACTTTTATTTTCATTTATAAAAAGAAAAAAAATGAACTTTTCCATTTAAAGCAACAACTGTGAAGTTTGAAATTTTAATCTGCGCAAAATCTAAATTGCTCCGTAGTAAAAAATCATTCAAAATGGTGGAATATAATTAAAAGTACAAATTTTGTTTAGAAATATAACAAAAATAATTTATTGACTCTAATTTTTTATAATATTTATCTACCAAAACAACGGTCACAGATTACAATAGACGATGAATGTTCCTTACAAACATGACTACCGCATGTCTCACACGACTTAACACTTTGACTGACTTCCTGAGACGACTCACAAAGATTACAGCTACCAGCCTGTTCCGAATTTTCATCCGCGACTGAATCCATCTTCAATTTTGATTCGGATCTTTTCGCCAACGGTTCAATTAATGAATTTGCTAGATCAATTAAAAATTCATATCGGGATTTATATTGATTTTCATGTTGCCGTTGATAAATTAAAAACGCGGCCAATTCCGCGATATCCACTAAATTATAGAAAAATATAAATGGCCACTGTTTCCTTTTCAATCTGACCGTGTACTGATTCACCAGGTGCGTAACTGAATTTTTTAATTGGGTGTTTTGATAGTATTGAACAACTTCTGGTGGTTCAGTTTTCTGGTCATCTTGTTCATTAAACATATATTTGAATAAACTATGATTGTGTCGAGTGGTTAGGTACAGTTCGGCCGCCTGCGGCTTTCGCATATACGACAATAAAATCACATTTTCGTGTAAACCGTAAACGGCAGAGTTGACCGAGCGATTTTCGATATTTAAAAATTCTTTCGGTAATTTGTCGCGTTTTGGACAAATTCGTCCCGTGACTGTTAAACCCTTTTTAAAAAGATATTGCGCTAAACTAATATCCGCAAACGTTTCGTTTAACGTAACATTTCGATTCGATTTATAGAACGGTCGACATAACCGTTTAATAACGTCCTCGGACGGGGATTCCCCAATTGTTTCCACGTGTGGAAATCCTTGCAATGGATACGACGTTTTTGTATCACATAACCAGCAAATTTTAAAGCCAAACTGTGCCGGGTCAGTGGCCATACACTGTTTGAAAATACAATTGCCGTCAAAAGGTATAAATTCTTCGGTAATGGTTAAATTATCACCGGGTATGAAGTGATCTATCAAATTTTTATTGAATTGATCGAATAAATCACGAACTGGAGCTAATCGATCACCAATTTTACGTGATTTACGTGTTGATTTATCATCAAAACGTAAGTAATGATTTAAATTTTTGTATCGTTTCAATGCGAATACAGACCGAAAAATTGGCGGACCGTATTTTTCATCCCATAATATTTCAGCCGATAGATGGGATAATTTTAAACACCCAATAAGGATTAACACACCTAGATAAGCTTGAATTTCTTCGGTATCACACAATCTCCAATTGGACTCTTTTTGATTGACCGCTTCTTTATTTGTATTCTTCACGATTATGTTTAAAATATTCTCGTCGAATATCAGTGAAAAAGCTTCAAGTGCAGTTTGTACATTTGCAATTATTGGGTTTGCAGTACTCGTAACAATCCACTGATCTGAAAAGTTCTCTTGATTTTGGGAGTTTTTATTTTCTTGATGAATGTCACTTCGGTTTATTAATGTATATAGTGTGATATCGTTTATTTCATCGTCATTCAAGTCAGATAAATACTCATCTTCACTTGTTGAATCATTTTCGGAGTGTGATAAATCACTTTCTGAACTATCTAAAATACTTTCTAATAGAAATGGAAGTATTCGATTTGAAGCATTTGAAGTGATTTTTTGGTAAAAAAATTCTTCTTGGTTTGTCATTTATAATTCAAATTCATAACATTTTTATATTTTGGCCTTTTTGATACTTACCTATACACTTTTTGTAAAATATTTGCATACCTCTACTTTAATAAACCTACAAGAAATAACAAACGTTTTTTAATTTTACTTTATACTTTATTAACTATATTTATTATTTATCTTTTAAAATATTTACTTTTTTTATATATTTTTATAATTAGATGCCTTACGTCAAATAGAAATTAAATTTCCTGCCTTTAATAGACCATAAATATGATATACCTCATATAATCGGATGGGATATCAACAATTAATGGAGTATTATAAGATGGACAAAACTGGTCAGGAAAATGATAAATATAAGGGCTTTCTTTTTTTACCACTGGCGACGTTAATAATCTCAAAATACTGATGTGAAATAGCGAATATAGTAACATAAAACGGATAAAACAGAATGTAACTACAGTACTTATTCTCAAATAGAAACACGCCGGGACTGGGGAAGTGAGTGTTTCCATTTGAGAATCACCAATGTCGGTTGATGATATTTAATAATAAGGAAATACATAGAAATTACATATACGTATGAAATAAACTCTTATAGTTTAAATTACTTTATACGGCGAATATCCAATGTTACTGACTCCGATTTTACATTGTGACGTCAGCGGATTATATAATATACAATATACATGATGCGACGCAACATAAAAATTGTTAAGTTTATTTTAAAAACGATCGAAAAACCCACTTTATAACTGAGTTGAACATTGAAAAAGATTCCAGAAGATTCTATTCAAAAGCTAACAAAGATAATATAGAAGTCCGCGTTTCCATTTGAGAGTGTTCCATTTGAGAATAAGTACTGTACCGCTTTCGTATCCGTCGAACACGAGTGCCATCTTTGATATGGACACTTTTTTAAATACACTGAGTTTCGTCTCCTTGTCTAATCTCCATACCCAGTGTATTCAAAAAAATGTTCAAATCAAAGATGGCACTCGTGTTCGTACGATACGAAAGTGGTACAGTACTTATTCTCAAATGGAACACTCTCAAATGGAAACGCGAGCTTCTATATTATCTTTGTTAGCTTTTGAATAGAATCTTCTGGAATCTTTTTCAATGTTCAACTCACAATATTTCTTGTCAGTTATAAAGTGGGTTTTCCGATCGTTTTTAAAATAAACTTAACAATTTTTTGATTTTGCGTCGCATCATTTACATTGTATTTTATATAATTCGCTGACGTCACTGTGTAAAATCAGAGTCAGTACCACTGGATATCCGCCGTATAAAGTAATTGAAACTATAAGAGTTTATTTCATACATATGTAATTTCTATGTATCTCCTTATTATTAAATATCATCAACCGACATTGGTGATTCTCAAATGGAAACACTCACTTCCCCAGTCCCGGCGTGTTTCTATTTGAAAATAAGTACTGTAGTTACATTCTGTTTTATCGGTTTTATGTTACTATATTCGCTATTTCACATCAGTATTTTGAGATTATTAACGTCGCCAGTGGTAAAAAAAGAAAACCCTTATATTTACCATTTTCCTGACCAATTATGTCAATTCCTCTCATATGAGTTAGATCTCCATCTTATAATACTCCATTACACTGAGTTTCGATGGAGTTTCGACTCCTTGTCTAATCATCATATCAACAGTGTTGCCAGATTGAAGGTTTCCCCTCAAAATTGGGGGATTTTCAAATTGTTGGAGGGAATTTTGGGGGACAGTTTCTTTGGGGGGATTTTTCGTTGGAAATTTTGAAACTGGCGGAATTTGGGGGTTTTTCTTAATTAAATTAAAAGAATATATTTGTTGTCCTTATTAAAAATAATCAAATTCCACAATCAGTTTCAAATCAACAAATAAAATTCAAATGTCCGCTACCATATTTTAAGACAACGTCCAAAGCCAACAATCAATTTTATATTAACCAATAAGATAGAAATGTAGGTACCTACATAATGTTAAATATGTACTTATTTGTTAAATATTCTCTTATTATACATTATTTTTAAGGGCGGCAATCACTATGTTTTGCGTACTATTATTGTTTGAAAAAATACACTAATAAATATTTCTTGAAGATAATATTAAAACTTTTTTTTATTTTGTCTTATTTAACCGTAAATTACTACAATGATTTTTGCGATTTATTTACTACACAGAATATGCAAAGAAGAAAACTTAGCAAAAGTTTTCCGTATCCCCTTTTAAATTCCAAAAATATAACAACGCATAGGTGTTTTTTCACCCTTTGTAGTACTCTACAGTTAAATTAAATTCAAGTAACGGCTGTGTCTAAGGTGATTGGAAAATCCAAATACTTAAGAAGGTACAGGAAAGAGTGGGAAAATGAACCCACGTTTTCAGGTAAACTAACTTCTTATATTTTTAATTTTTTTTATATAATTATTATCCATTTACGTTGTAACATACACATAACAATAGCAATCAGTTATAATCTAATCCAAGTAATGATGCAAGAAAGTCCATTTTTTTAATTTTTTAATTTTGAAATATATGCTTGGGTTTTAATCAAGATAAAATTTTATTTGTCAAAAGATTTGCTCATTATTTGATTTTTTTACGTCAGAAAGCCTTTTTAAAACTTTATTCTTCTTAATATGCACTACATAAAGAGTAAAGAATTAAAAAAACAGTGATCAATTGAATAACTAGAAACACTCAAAATACATGTTTATATATCTAAATATAACATTGTAAAAATATATGTTTTTATACGTACAGTTTTTAGTTATTTTTTTTTTCTTGTTCCTTAACTGTAAAATATTTTTAATTTACTTTTTTCATTATTTTGGAGGTTTTTTTCCGCTAAACTGCATTTTTGGGGGGAATTTTGACTAATATTTGGGGGATTTTGATGAGTCAATCTGGCAACACTGGATTTAAATCTTTTATCAGAGTTTTTATCGAATCATCTCAATTGGGTATTTGAATAAAATTTTGAAAAAAAATAAAAAATGTTATACTTACTTAATTTGAAAGGGAAAAAAAAATACTGGCTCAAAAAATCTAGTCTGTTCTATGATCTAGTCGGAATGACGTGACAATTTAAAAACAAACGTTAGTCTCACTCGTCATACCCTCAATAATTTTGATTTTAACCTTTAATTGCGTTAGAATTCATTAGAATTTATTTAAAAATTATTTTCAAAATTATATTTTGAAAATAATTCAGTCATCAAATATTTTATGTTTCATTGCTAAAATCAGACATGTTTAATTAATTACACGTGAAATACGCTGCCAATAGGGTGGGCACACAACTTCCTCGTAGTCGTAAAAGGCTTTAAAACAGTATTCTACCAAATATACATATTATATACCGTGAAATTATATTTTCGCCTTGAAGTTTATAAAAAACTGTTGTAACTCAAAAGACTTAAAGGCTAAATTATAAAATAATAGCAAAAATATTTTAGAAACTAACCCCCAATATACCCTAAAAATTTGAGCGAGATAGGACTAGCAGTAAATAAGATATTGACATTTAATGGGATTTCATGGTAGCGGCGTAGCTACCGTTACTCCGATTTCGATTAAATTCATAGGGGACCATATAGGAACCAAACTACATAATTTCTGAAAATTTCATAAAAAAGAATTAAGTAGTTCAGAAGTTATGCCACTTGGTGCAATTTTGGAATGACATGGTAGCGGCGTTGCTACCGTTACTCCGATTTTGATTAAATTCATAAGGGACCATCGCGGAGCCAAACTGCATAATTTCTGAAAATTTCATTAAAAACTATTGAATAGTTCGGAAGTTATGCCACTTGGTGCAAAATTGGAGACACACAGACGGACAGACAGGCGGACGGCCCAAACCAAAATTGTTCAGGAAGCTCTAAAACGTAAAATGTGCGTAAAAAATTTGATTTTGGAAAGAAAAAATTTTTTATTTTTCAAAAGTGATCACAATGCTTCCGCTACTTTAGTAGTCTCGGAAGCAAAAATTTGAAAAAAGTTTCGAATATATTTTAATGACGTCATAAGGGATTCAGTTCCAATTTTATAAAAATATTTCAAAAGAAACTTTTGTTGGAAATGGGTTATCATTAGATATTGTTGTAAAGAAAAAAAATTTACTACATTATAAAATTAAATATTTATTTTAAATACAATCTGTAAAAAGTCTTACTAATCACTAGATTACTAATCACTAATTTTAGAAATTTTTATATAAAGTCCATTCTTCGGGAACAGGAGAATACCAGTTCTTCGTTTCTCATACGGAACTTCAGTTTTATCCGTTCGGATACATTCATAATCTTTTAATAAATAAACCATGGCAAATTTTGTACTTATCAAAGCAAAACGTTTTCCTAAAAATTCAAATTCTTAATAATACAATTCCATCTCAAATTATATTTGTGATTTACCTATACAATTACGAGGACCCAACCCAAACGCTAAGAAGCCATCTGGAGAACGTGATTCTTTAAATCGTAACGGATCGAATTTTTCTGGATCCGGAAAAAATTTGGGATCATAATGAAAACCGATCACAGGCACTGATAAATTACAACCCTTTTGAATTGTAACACTCGTTCCCGGGATTGTGTAGTCTTTTACACAGACCCGATCAAGTCTAGCAACCGGTGAATGTTTTCGCAATGTTTCTAGAAACAATTTTATTTTAGCTATTGCTGTTGGAAAAATAATAATTTTATTGCTTACCACAGAGTACCATTTCCAAATAATCCATTTCTTGTATGGCATCATAAGTGCATTCGTTATTATGTTTCTTCAAAATTGATTTGATATCATTACGTAAGCGGGTTTGAATTTCTGGATTTAAAGCCAATTCGTATGCGGCAAATGAAAGTAAAGTACTAGAAGTTTCATAACCCGCCACCATAAACAGGATTGATTCAGATATTACATTATTAATTGTCATTACTGTAAGAAAATTTAAAAATTTTTTTTAAGAACTACTAAAAAGCAAAAAATGTATAGTATTACTTCTATCTTCTGTTTTCTCACTTTCTTCTTTGGCTGAAATATCTAAAAGTAATTGCAGGAAATCATTTCTCCTAAAAAAGAACATATTCAATAGTCCATAACTTCAAAATTTCAAATGGCAATTTTACTTTCAATGAAAAGTTTAATTTATTCATTCATTTATTCATTTATTCATTTATTCATTTAACCGCGAAAACACATCGATTGGTGTGCTAAAATAATTATTATCTGTCAAAGTACCTAACGTTTATTGTTTAGTGACGTCAAATCATGGCGTCCATCGTTTCGGTCAGCTGACACAATCACATTTCTTAAAATTTTAGTAATTTTGTATTTTTTAGTGTCAACTACCCTCCTGATTGATCATCCCTTAAAATATTTATTCTCTTAAGTCACCCTTATTGTTCTCACCTGATATTATTCTTCGATCGATACTCCTTAGATTCTTTTATCAAATTGGCTATGAAATAACAAGTGTGCTTGTTAAATATCCAAAGCGTTACAAATCTTCGTAAAAAGGTCGGTATTAACATAATCGAAAAAAGTAGTCTCAATCGTGTTACAACCGTCATCGAATCGAAATTCTGTAGCGCTTTAACAAATTCGGAATCGGATTCTTTCCAAGAATTACACTCGATTCCGAATGCAACACTTGAAATTACATCCAAAGTGAAGAGACCAAAAAATTTTTTCAAGTTTATTTCTTCATCAGCGTCTGTAAAATTTAGTTAAAAATTGTTATTCTAGAAAATACTTTAAAGTCAAAATAAAATAACCTTTTCTTTCTGATAAATTTTGCGACATCTGTTCGGCGCAACGTCGAATTAAAATATCCATCGCTTTTAATTTGCCACTTGAAAAAGCTGGAGTCAATTTAGCCCTTGTCTAAAAAAATATAAGATGAAACGGTTGTATTTGATTTTATCATAAGTTACCATTCGAAAATGATAATAAATAAATTTAATTAATGTTAAAACGGATATGACTGTTTCGTAAAATTATGGTAATTTTTTCTTTAGTGGATAAGAATATAATCAGGGCTGGGAACTATTTAAAATGATTTCATTTTAAATATGTATTTAAAATACAAAATGGCATTTTGCATTTTCTATTTTAAATAAGTTTGGTCAAACCATTTTCCATTTTGTATTTAAAATGGAAATTTGAATCCACTTTGCATTTAAAATGAAAATGCATGTATACTCAAATTTATGTGTATATGTATGACACTTATGACTCATATTAATCATAGAACTCGAATTGAACGCAGTCTAACAAATTGTAAGTTATAAATGTAAGTTGAATCAATTGACTCAAATTTTTTATAACTGGAGTTGCAATGTCACTTGAGTTAAATTTGTTACTAGAGTTCCAGTTCTCTCAAGTCAAATTTTTCTGACTCAAGTTGTGTGCTATTATCTTTAAGACACGTCGATAAGAAATGTTTTGGTATTTCGAGTAGATGATATTCATAATTTAGAAGTCACAGTTGTAGCGTAGTCAAGGTTTGATTATGTCAAGGTTGAATTAAATTTTACTGTAGTTTTCAGTAGCAATAATTCAAGAGTTAAATTTCGTTTTCATATCATGCAAACATTATAAAATTTTCGCAAAGGACTGCCCTTATTTGATTTTAGTACGTTTAACATTTTCTTAACGTTTTTTTTTTTTTTTTTTTTTTTTTTTTTTAATTAATATATAGGTAAATCAAGATAAAAAATTTATAGAATAAATTTAAAGTAAAAAAATATTTTGCATTTTATAATCCATTTTAAATAGCTATTTTCCATTTTCTATTTTAAATATGTTTAGCAAAACTATTTTCCATTTTGTATTTTAAATGCATTTTTGTAAACCATTTTCCATTTTCTATTTTAAATGGTTTCTATGAACCATTTTTCCCAGCCCTGAATATAATTAAGGGTCAATAGGAATAAAAGCAGCTGTGAATTAGAAACATCTGAAGAATGAATAGAATTGTATTGTTGTGAATTGAAATAGTAAAAACAAAAAATAAATTATACCCGTTACGGTGTAATTATTTCATTACGGTATACAAACCTTTTTCCAAATTGGCCCACTACTTAATAACATCAAATCTTTTAAAATGGCAGCTTGTTTAAAATTGAAAAATGTCCTATCAGTGAAATGATCAAAATCTCGTATCAGAATATTTTTCACCAAATTAAAATCCAGTATTAATAAACGAGGCAAACGTCCTTCGTATATACCTAAAATAAACATTAAACCCAAATTTTCGCAAAAAGCACAGAAATATTTCTCAAGACTTACCAACATAGGGATAATCCTTAAATTCTTCATAATATTGCCGTATAAAATCGTGCAACGAAATCTTTTGGAATACACGATCCCGTATGTTGCCAAAAAGTAGTATCGGTTTACGATACGGTACATTTTTCTTTTCCCAAAAGTCATAGGTAAGCGTAAGATAATAGTATATAGCCGATAATAATATCACCAATAAGCTCAATAAAATCAACATTTTTTCTCAAATGAGTTCTTTTCCCACATGAATTCGTAGATTCTAAACGTAATAACTGACGTTATCGTAGGTGTTAATTAAACGGTTATACATACAATTACTTGTGTAATTTCTGTTTACACTAAAAATAGTAAAAAATATTTTTATTTTAAAATGACTTTAAGTCATGTACATTATTTAATCTTATACAAATATCAAATATTTGCATATATAGTTATAATTAACACACCTAATTAACCAGACCGAATACAACAATTTCAATTTTCCCACCAATTATATTTTTTAAAAAAATTAAATGATTAGAATACGTCGTAGTTAATTTTATTAAAAATTTTCTCTAGCATCTAAATTTCATAAATCCCATAAAAAACAACTACATATTGGCTATTTAAAAAAAATTCTAATGTGCTCAAGGCAATATTTTAACAATTAACAATAATTCACTTTCCATTAATACATAACAGTCGTGTCCATATAAACTCAAATATAATATGTTGTTATATCGATGACTTTGATGCAACCTCATATCACGGAATTAACGAAAGTATTGAAGTGAATGATTTTATTTAAAATTAATCAGTTATACGTGTTAAAAATATAATTTTAGTAATTAAAATTGTAAAAACGTAATTGAATTGGGTTATCGAATAGTTTAAAATAGCCTACAACAAAACCGAAATACAAACCGAGAAATATACCGAAAAACTTTTAAAAAATAATGAAGGTGGCGCGATCTATCACTTTCTAAATATCTTATGCATGAAACCCGATTGTAATCTCGTATTTCATGGAAATAATTCAAAATTCATAAACGATTTTTAAAAAGTAATTTTAATTATAAAATACAAAATATTAATTGTCTAACAAAGAAGTCAATTACGTACGAGGTTGCGTCAGAAAGCTACCCACTTGATATTGTTGTGTATCCTGTATATAAAATTATATACGTTATATACTATTGTGTACTTACAAAAACAAAATTAGGTATGAAACTAATCATCTGTGCCCTTTAAAAGCGTTAATTAACTGTATGTTATAACTTTCGATTATAAGTTTATAAGTTACATATTTTTATAAAATATTTTAATTATGTATGTACGAAAATTCATTATTTTGATTAATTAAAACGCATATTTAAAATAATAAAGGTTTAAAATAATTTATTAGGTCAAAATACATAAATTTACATACCGGGGAATAGTAAAAAAACTTATACTTCGTTCAAAATCATCCCCGACAAACATTTGTACTCATTATTGTGTGATGTTATTATGTTGGGTATGGATTGGATGAAAATTGTTGGAGTGCCATTCTCACCATATTCGGATTGGTTAGTTTTACAGTGTTTAAAATTGAAAGCGTGTAAAGTTGAACAATGTATAAATTAGATCTAGTAATGGAATCGGTAAGACAGAACTTATGTTGTTCTTACTTATATTATTATTCTAAAGTGACGACAGATGGCAAAACCACAATTTCAACAATGGATTTCAAATGTATATAGAAATTTTTCGTATATTTTAAGCTTTATTTATTATAGAATTATACATATAGTATTAATGTGGAGCCTAGGGCGGCAGATTTTAGGGGCGGCAAAATGTAGAATTTTTTTTTTGCTCGTCACTTACGTTTTTTAAGTATAGTATTTATTTTATAGTATAAGTACCTATGTATATTTATGAACAACTGTTAAATATAAAATGTTTGAAAACTTTTTAAAATTAAATCAAATTATTAGCAGTACCTATAAATGATAAATATGATTTTTCATCACAACATTTTGGTTTAATGTGTTTTCTGATAAGCGAGAAAAGTTAAGGGATTAAAAGAAGAAAAAGTCCCATTACGGTAATTTAGTAAGAAAGTAGACTATTATTATATTATTATGTATACTATACGAATTTTGTTAAAGGAAATTATAAACTCAAATAATAATAATATGACAGATTAAAGATGACATTGCGATGCTCTTACTAACAAACTTTCCGGTATTTTTATATTTTTTTATATAAAAAATTAAAGCTTAATTAAATAAAATGTGTGATATTTGATCCTTTAAATCCTTAAATGGATTAAAGAGATAAAAAATATTAACAATTAATCCAAAACACGTTCCTTCAAAAATGTACTTATTTCTTTTAAAATTATTTTTTCAACTGAACTATGTAATTTTTGGTATTGTGTCATTGAATCTGAAATTGTTCTCGTGATTTAAAGGCTTTAAAGTAATTAATGCGTCAGAGATTAAGAACAGAGGTGGCGCCAGGGTAGGCAAAGTGGGCGATCGTCTATAGTCTCGCGCCTTTGGGGGCCTCGCGGCGAGGTCTGGAATGTGTAAGAAAACTGGTAGAATTTGATTAAGCTTTGGGAGGTTTTTTTTTTACTCGCCACTTAAGTTTTAGGAGACATTTTCAATTTTTTTTTTAAAAGAAAAGGGGCCTCCCAAAAGTGATTAAAGCGTTCTCTTTGCTCGTAGCTTAACTTTTAAGGACAAATTTTTTGAAAAAAAAAAATAATAATAAGAGGCTTCGCAAAAATCATCTGGCCCACCTCGAATTTTAGTCTTGCACCGCCTCTGATTAAGAAACTATTAAATCCCAGAAAAGTTTACCAATTATTGTCACAAAATTAAAATTGGTTATCTGTAACAGTACTACACAATAGTTTTGACTTTATCAGAAACAGTTGTTGACGTCACAGGAATAATGTTTTGAATTAGAATTTTTAAAACGATTTGCTTATAATTTTTTGGCAAAATTTAATGCTTGTTTTAGCTTTATTTATAATAATTGTAATTAAATTTTTTTTCTTGTATTAGTTAATTATTATTACAAGAAAAAAATTTATTTTCAACAATATTTAATTTTAATTCCCACTTAACCTACCTTAACCTTACTGATAAGACTTTAAATTAAAAATACTGGAGATTTTCATTTTTTAAAAAGTTTTTTTTATAAAATCCCAATTTAATTGAAATCTTTTCAATAAATAATAATAAATAAACAGATAATTTTTAAAAGTATTTATTTTTATTTAATTATATAAATCAATTAATAACTTGTTATCAATGTTATCATATTATGTAAAATTTAAAAAAAAAAAAATATTAATTAATAACCTGCCTTAATATCCAAATAATAACAACTAATTATAATCAGTATTTTTGTTTATCAAATTAAAAAGAAAAAAAAATAATAATAACTATAATAGGTGTAAGTTACATAATTACTTTAATTACACACATTTTGTCCAATAAAAGTGTATTGAAAATTTACATAATGACATCACAATATCAAAATATTTAATGATTGGTTTGAACATTTAAAAGTTACCTTTAAATGAACAAATAAATGGGTATAATTACCAAAATTAAATATTTGATTTTATTTGTTTTATGTATACAAGTGTCAAAATGTAACATATGTACATTCTTTATAGAATAAATAAATTATTTGTTTATTTTGAATTTTTTAAAATTTTTAATATCAGAATAGCAAATTATAATTTTAAAAAAATTAATAATAATAATAATTAATGTAAAAAGTACAGTGGTTTAACAGGAAACTTGAACAGTATAGACTTTGTTTGTCTATAAATGACGAAAGTGAGTTTGTTTGTCTCGTCTTCAGGTTCGACCGCTTAGCCGAGACGTAGAAAAACATATATATGCTATTTTTTTCCACACGGGAATACCTCTCCTGACGGAAAATGAATGATTGGCTTCAAATTTTTTGTATATTGTTAATAGAGGAGATTGAAAAGGGCATAGGCCACTTATTATCTTCTGGGAAAATATATTTAAAATTTAACTTGATGTCGTAATTTAAAATACCACGCGGAGAATAAAAGGTTAGAAATTATTGTAAATCACACATCTTTTCAAAGACGAGTTTTTACATTTAACGCATAGTTATTTTACATTTAAGGTGAATCGATCAGTACTGACAAATTTGTGACAAATGAATTACTAAGTCTATTTTTTTCTCTATAAATAAATATAATTTATGTAGGTATGTGTAGAAAAATAAGTTAAATTTTATAATACATAGGTATAACAGTATTAATATTTGATTATTTTTCAATCTTCTAATTTTAATAATTTTAAAAGTAATGAATTTGATTCTGGTAGTTGACGTGTACGCACACATAGTAACTAACACGTACATAAATATATTATGGGTGTATTAGTATAAAATGACATTTTTATAGTTTTTTTTCTATTTATTACAATAACTAAACGTCCAATATTAAACAAAATAGTTTTCTAATGATTCAAAAACATAAAAGAAAATAATTTTCAGTTTTTTAAATCTTAAAGTTAGTTTTTAACGACACAACTTACTTAAATATACATATGTCACTGATTCACCTCTAATCATTCTTTGGCATTTACTCGTACGTTAAAAATTCTAACTTTGAAAATTTATTTCTTCTAAACTACACGTCAGAAATTATTCAAAATAGTGTCAGTGAATGCATCATATCTTTCTCTATATATACTAAAACTTCGGAAAATTGCCAATAAAAAAATAATAGCTCTCAGTAATGACACAACGCAAGTATCGCAAGTATACTCCATACGTATTAGCTGATGTCATAAGAAAACACAGCGCGGGCGAAGATGCGGGTATAATAAATGCCAGTAAATTATACACTTTTTTACCAAATCGAATGTTTGCGATATGGAGAGGGATAAGGGTATTTCAAGGATAATCTGTATTGTTTGATTGTAGTGTACTTTAATTTTGCTATACTGTTTGAATTTCAATGTAAGCTTACTGTATAAAGATTCATATAAATTTTGCACGTAAGTACATAGACCATTTTGCAATATTTAATACATAAACATAATATTAATATACCTACATAATATATGTATAGTTATGTAAGTACCGTAAAAACAGCCAACTTTGCCTATTGAAGACAAGTTTGTCATACCACACTTTGTGTTAAAAAATTAAAATTTAATGTCTCAGAATGTTTGTAGCAAATAAACAAACTACTGATTTTATATAAATTTTTCTGGTACTTCCAGTCAGGGTTTCTTCAAATCTTTATTATTTTTTTTTTAGTTCATGTTATTCAAATTAGTATTTTCAACGAGTCTGCAAACTTTAGCTGGTATTTCAAAAACTATAAATCTCAGGTAGGTAATTTTATCATATGAAAAATTATATAATCTGAATATTTAGAAATAATTGCCACATGTGTTCGTTTGCGCGTAATCAAACAATTCGCTTAAGTAATGGTTATTGTCGGTTAGGTAAAATTACAGTTCTTTAACAATTGGTAATATTATCTGCGTAGCAACTAGACTAACCGCTCATTTACTACGTTTTATTGTTAGATATTACATGGAATTAATAACAAAGTGTGAGCAACAGTGGTATATATGGGTAGGCAAAGTTATTATTTCTTTAATAGGGTACTTGACTGAAGTTAAAAAAAAATTCTAAAAGCATTGTTTTTCCATATCAGTTAAGTGATTTTTTTTATTTTCGACAGATTCTGTAAAAAATCATCAAAAAAAAAATAACCCTACAATTTTAAATGAGAAAAAGGCGGGAAAAACGCCTCACTATAGTGACGTCACAGTGTGAAGCAACTAAACGTCAATGTCAATATTTATAACCTCAAAACTTTGATTATATTCATAAAATGTCAAAGTAAAAGCAAGTATTTATTAGAATTCTGGCCGATTATTACTACTATATATATATAAGTTAATAGAAATATTCAAACGAAAACACAATTTTACCTCATCGATGAAAATTATCAAAATCGACATATCTAGCTACAAAATGTTACGTCATATTCAAGAAATGGCGCGTTTTCACTAATTTGAATATTTGTTGAAAAATGGCGATTTTCAAAATAAAATTTCTAAATAGTTATCAAATTTTTTTAAGTTTCATTATTAAAATTGGACATATGTAATGATAATGCATACAATTATTTAACATTTGACACAAATTTTAAATACAGTCAAGTACCGTATACCTTAACTTTTTTTTTTTTTTAAATTTTTACTAACCATTTATATTTCTAGAAAATGTATTTACTAGTCAGATCAAACAGTTAAATACGACTAAATTAATATCGTTTTCATTTTATTCAAATTTGAATCGAAAATTTTGGCAATGTTAGCTAATTTTACGGTATGTTCTTGTCAGATTAGATATTTATTCGTTAAGAATATTATCTGTCTAGCTTAGATGGTGATATGAAACGAAACGAAATGACTAAATTGATGACAAATGTTTTGTAAACTAAAAACGATGAATAGACATTTTGTACATATTCTAAGAAATCTGAGCTATCAAAACTTTTATAAGAAGGTGACATTGGCGAACGGGCGGACGGGGTGGACTGCTGTTCTGCCTGCTAGCTGTTGTCCTGCCTGATTTATAAATATAGACACAAACATGACAAACATTCTAAATACCGTTATTTTATTAAATGAAGGAATAATAGATGATCTATGCATATGCAAATAATATAATATGTACATAATTATATGCGTACAATTTTTATTTCATTGAAATAACTTGATAAATATTTTCATTTTTTTTTTTTTTTTTTGAGGAAATAGAACTTTTGAAAAGTTTGTAATACGGTCTGGTTTCGGAAAGGGAAATCTTTATTATTATTTTTAATTGACTTGAAATAAAATTTAACGATTTTACATATTTATGGTTTTTAAAAGAAATAAATTTGTAAAATATTTTGTGATAATAATTAATTTTTTGTTTATTTAAATTCGCTGTCTCAAAATATGCCTGCATATTTATAATTTCACTCTTTTTAGGGTTTCGTACCGTAAAAGGAAAAACGGAATCCTTATAAGATTACTCTCGTGTACGTCTCTCCCCAGTGGCGGATTTGCCAGCAGGCTGAGTAGGCTGGAGCCTAGGGTGGCAGATTTTAGGGGCGACAAATTTCGGCCAAAAAGGGCGGCAAAATGTATAATTTTTTTTGGCTCATCACTTACGTTTTTTAAAAAGAGCGGCAGATTTTCGGGGCGGCAAAATGTAAAATTTGAAGTTTTTTTTTTGCTCGTCACTTACGTTTTTTAAGAAGGGCGACCGATATTAGGGGCGGCAAATTTGGCAAAAAGGTTGGCAAAAATTTTTTTTTAGCTTTTCAGGGGCGGCATTTTTTACTGAGCGTAGAGCGGCACTTAGGGTAAATCCGCCACTGTTTGTCCCTCTGTCGGACATTTTTCTCAAAAACTATATATTAACGTAGTGATTTAAAATTTGGCATAATTTTAGGTCTTGATGGCGCGCATATATATTACCAGTCAGCCATTAGAAAAAAAATATTTTGGATTAAAATGGGGGGGGGACACTTAGGTCCAAAAAGAAAAGTTTTAAGCGGCCCCTACACGCTCAATAATATTGTGCAATCAACTTGTGCAATTTATTGAACTTCCCTCCAGACAATTCAATAATTTGTAAAAGAAATTTGTACATCAAATTGAATGTAGGAATTGTACAATAATTCAATTCTTATTTAATTTAAAATATTAAGTGATAAAGATGTTGCGAAGCAATAAATAATTACTCTCGCAAATTAATAAGTCAAACTGATTCAATGAATAGCCATCAAATATGGCATTACAAAACCAATAATAAATTGAAACTTAAATAAATAAAGTCGTATTGCGCAATAATATTTGCAGAGCCTACAGACGTTACAATATTCATTCATTGCACAATATATTTCAAACTGTTTTTGATCAGCACAATATATTGTACAACCCTTCAATATAACCTACAGACGATCAATAATATTATTATTGTGCCACCTCAGATTTTGTGCAATATTATTGAGTGTGTAGGGGCCGCTTTAGTTACATAATATATCGCATGAGGTATCATTCTAAAAAGATTTTTTTTTATAATTTCTGCTCCAGTGGTCAAAATTAACTAGAAATGACAAAAATTTTGATTTTAATAGGGTTAGTAGATACATATTTGGTTATAATTACCAATGGAAAACTATGGATTTACTAATGTTTCCGTACAATGTGGGACAATTCATACATTTTTCAGTTACCACAAACTCTGGATAAGATTTAAATTATACATAAATTAAAAAAAAAGTTAAATTTGGTCCAGTGGCGGATTTACTCTAAGTGCCGATCTCTAGTCTCAGTGAAAAATGCCGTCCCTAAAAAGGTAAAAAAATTTTTTTGCATATTTGCCACCCTTTTTCACAAATTTGCCGCCCTTCTTAAAAACGTAAGTAACGAGCAAAAAAAAGAAATTTCAATTCTACATTTTGCCGCCCCTAAAATCTGCCGGCCTTCTTAAAAACCGTAAGTGACGAACAAAAAAAAAAGCTTCAATTCTACATTTTCCCGCCCTTTTTGACCAAATTTGCCGCCCCTAAAATCTACCGCCCTAGGCTCCAGCCTACTCAGCCTGCTGGTAAATCCGCCACCGATTTGGTCTATTGACTGTTCACTGTATGGGACCCTAATTGTGTGAGCTCGACTCGCTCTTAGCTGACTTCTTATTTTCTATAACTTGAAGTATACAAATGATTCTAATTTCATAAATTTAGTTCCATTAATTATGTGGTGAATTATGGAATATGGTGGAGGTGCAGGACAGACAAAATGATCTAGGCGATCTAGGTTGATTCAAAGATTTATGAAATACATTGATATTATTAGTATATTGAAAACTGTTATTACCTAAAGGGATAATGATTTTCATCAAGAAAAAACCTTGACTTTCGCGAACAAGCATCCATTTTAATGAATTATAAACACTTATCTTCCCAACGTCTCCACCATATTTGATATTTATATTTTGTTGAATTGTGTATTAATGAAGTGATTTGAATTAGGGTGATTGATTGAATTAGAGTAATTTTTTGGCGTGAATTTTTCATATTTTACTATCAAAGTGATGAAATTCCATTTAGAAATATGACTGATTCAATAGAAGCGTTTTTCTAATGGACCTACATGTTTATTTTTAGTAAAAATGAAAAAAGCGATCTTGAAAAACTATAATTCACTTCCAGTTTTATCATTCTATCATTTTATTTAAAATTTTTAAGATATAAAACAAAAAGTAAACTTGATGACGTCATCAAATTAAATAATTGTCGTGAAGTGATTTTTCTAATGGTCCTACACATGTTCAGTTTTGGTAAAAATGTAAAGAATGACTTCGAAAATCTATAATTCGTTTTCAATTTCAGCATATACAATTTTTACGATATAAAACAAAATAAATAAATAAATAAATAAACTCGATGACGTTGTCAAGTTAAGACTCTTTTGAAGTGAATTGAATTCCAGTTTTTGGTTGTATTAGGATAACTTAGGTGTAAAGTTTTTATTTTTACTATCAAATAAAATCTGTCAAGTGCGTGTGTTTGACACGCACTAAGTAATGTCACCTTAGTGAAAGTGTTAATTTATGATTTTTTCGTTGGTTTTTTAAGTACAGTGAGAATACAGCCCTCTTGCGTTTATTCAATATATGCATGTATAAGTCTATAATACAGTGAGAATACAGCCCTCTTGCGTTTATTCAATATATGCATGTACAACTCTATAATTATTATATTATTTATTATTATTATTATTATTAATTTCTCCCCCACTATAATCACACAACGAGATTAATATGTCATCCTTCAGTGACATAAAAACGAAATTTCTTTTAAACATATGACCGATTTGATTGAAGTCTCTTTTCTAGTAGTCCTACACAGTGGCGTAGCTGTGGTGACTGACGCCCCTGGCCAGACTTGAAAGTAGCGCCCCCCGTTTGATAAAAAGAGGGGGGGGAGATTCAGTAACTTAATAACTTAAAAAATCCGCGCTCTACCCACAATCACATCATAAGTTACGCAGGTGTCTCTTCTCATCTTTTACACAAACTACAGCTACATGGGCTTCTGGGCACGATTTATTGAACTTCACCGAATTACGCGATAACGACACCTAGTTTTGTTTCCCAGACTTATTAAAATACTAGATATCTTTTTACTTTCAACTTGTAGCCTAGTTTAAGACTAGCCAGTGTAGTAGTCATATTTATGTTAATTGTTATTTTAATTCAGTCCATGTTTTTGAGTAATTTTTTCAATGTTCTTAGTATCAAAATCAGATGATGTTTGTACTTTGACGATTAAGCGAAACCATCGGCGCCCCTGGCGGGGGCCATCCCTGCCAACCACTTGCTACGCCACTGGTCCTGCATATTTAATTTTGGTAAAAATATGAAGAACGATTTCGAAAACCTATATGTAGTATTCTGTCATTTATTTACGGTTAGTAAGGTAAGAAAAAAATGTTAGTTAACTTGATGACGTAATCAAGTTAAAAATTTTCTTTTTTCTCACATCAAGTTTTATGAAAATGATTTCAATCAAAGTAATTTCGGTCTCACAGGATCTGAGCGGGGTCTTTATAGCTATCATAAAATTGGTTCCTTTTCACAGCAAGAGAATTTTGAAAAAATGAAAAAAGGTCATTTATGATACTTATAGTTTTGTGTTTATTATTTACGTATAGGGTAAAAGCCCCCTTTGTGGAACGGTATCTAATACTGGAACAGTTTTGACATTTACATATTTATTTCTTTAATTAAGTAAGGAAACTTTAAATGCGAGGTGAATTTAAATTGAAAAACAATCATTCTATTAATAATAATTTTTGTAAATGTAAATGTTCATAATTAGATACCGTTCCACAAAGGGGGCTTTTACCCTATACGTATGTATTATCTTTTTGTATATTGTATGTACCAGTTGTTCCAAGTTATTCATTCAGTAAAAAAAATTTTAATTTTAAATAACGAAAATAAAAATTTAAAACTGCCGGCATATTTATCCACTCTCGTCCGTTCCCATTCCCAACAAAAAATTTTCACATCCATCCGTTCCCGTTCCAGCCGCTGAAACTCGAGGCGACCCTTAAAACTCCCAGCCCGATTTACCTCTCTAATCGGTAATAAATGATTCTGTATTAATTGAGGGTTAATGTCTTTGTACCAAATTCCATCGAATTCGTTTCAGTCATTTTGTCGTGATTGAATGATTGGTGTTGTTTCCCATGAAAACCTTTTATCGAAACAAAGTCATCCTATTTACCGATTCAAGGTAAATAGCGTCTGTATACCAAATTTCATCACATTTGGTTCAGTCATTTCAGTGCAATCGAATAACTAATTTAGTATCCCACAGGTACTTCCAATCGGGATAAAATTATTTTATGTGTCAATTCAAGGTAAATTGTGTCTACACAAAAAATTTCTTCCAATTTAGATCAGTCATTTCAGTAACAGGATTAATGTTAATTTCATGGTTTGTTTCTCACAGTAGTCTTCAATCGGGATAAATCTATCCTATGTGTTGGCTCATGGTAAATAGTACTTCTGTATCAAATTTAATCGAATTCGATTGTTATTTCACCGTGATTAAGTAACTGATCTAGTATCCCACCGGAACTTTCAATCGGGATAACGTTATACTCTGTTAACGTTATACGTTATACGTTAACTCATTGTCATCATAAATAGATAGTCTCTGTGTACAAAATTTCCTCAAATTCGGTTTAGTTATTTGGACGTGATTGAGTAATTGATTTTGTATACCCCAGGAACCTATAATCGGGATAAAACTATCCTATATGTTATTAAAATTATTCTTATATGTATTCATCAAACTATGCAGCCGTTTTGGCGTGATTGAGCAACAAATATCCAAACATCCAAATATCCTTACTTTACACTTTACAGATTAAAAGTAAATATTTTAATTTTTACTGAATGGATAACTTGGAACACCTGGTACATACAATATACAAAAAGATAATGCATACGTATATACGTAAATAATAAATACAAAACTACATCATAAATGACCTTTTTTCATTTTTACAAAATTATCTTGCGGTGAAAAGGGGCCAATTTTATGATAGCCATAAAAACCCCGCTCAAATCCTGTGAGACCGCCCTTAGAATTTGCCACTTAGGCCCCGTGTAAATACACCCCTGGATATGACATAATAACTCCTAATATTAATTATACATTTATTTTGATACACAGAAATACATAAAAGCTTCATAGATAGCTTACTTAATTCTTTACAACTATGAAACAGGTAAGAAAATACAAAGTGATTCTTACATTTTGCAAACTTCCTCGTCAATTATCAAAATTTGATTTTAATAATCGTACGATTTCAAATGTGAAATAATCGATTTGTGAAGTTTATTTGTAATAAGAAGTAAAAGTTATGAAACAATGTATTTGTATTATATTTAAAAGCAAACCAATAGCAACCAGCAAACAAGCAATACCTATTAAAACATTTGAAAATAATGTGGAATGTGGTTTTTTAGATGAAAGATACTAAAACTATACACTCTCAGTACGTAGATTTTATTATTGGACATTCACCTTACGGAAAAAATAACAGCAGGTGACAAATACGAGAACAGTGGTTCAAATGATTCAAATACCTGCGCAAGTCCTATTACTACACTGACAACTGAAAATGTCCAATGGCATCGACGAGCGAACGAGGCATAGGCTGGGAACATAGGCATGGCTGGTGTTTTAAGCGAAGCCAGTATTTTGTTAATGGTGCAACTTGTCAAGTGTGTGTAGGGTGTTTGAAAGTTTTTTACTTAAAAAGATAATTTTATTTAATAAAAAAAAAAAATAAATAATCAAGTGCAGTTTTTTTGTTAATTTTTTTTTTGTTCTCAAGTATTTAATTTTAAAAAGTGTCCAAATGATTACGTATTTATGGCGTTACGAACATTTCAATTATGCGTTGTGTTTACAATAGGAGGAATATTGATAAACTCGACAACATTAACTAGTAAGTTCATGTTTTCCAACTTCTATTGCCAAAACAAATCAACGGAGTATTATTTATTTTGTAATATAAAATAACAACATGGCGGTGAAATATTTTTGCTGGTTTTTTTTCCCGTATTTTGAACATTTTTTTGGTGCAACATATTTCATTCAAATGTACATATTATGTGATTGCATGATATTTGATTAGCGCCATATAGGTACCTAACTACTTTCATGTTTTTGGGTTAGTTTTCGAGCTGTCAATGTAAAAACATGACATCTGCTCTATTCAAGTAACAACAACAAAAAATAAGAAACATTTTTCTTGTTGTAATTTAATGTTTTTTCTTTTTCAAAATACTAAATAAAATTTTGTTTACATCTTTCAATACTGTTACAATTAATAATTATTGATTTGTTCTATTTAAAAAATATGTATACATACTGTTGACTTGAGAAATGGGTTTGTTCGTTAAATTCGTTTCTATTTTCATATTATTCGATTTTCCAATTCTTATTTTTCAAACTTGACGTTTGTTTAAAACAAGATTTTTCATTAAATACGTCCAATTTGAGAACAATAATGAATTAAATAACATTTAAAAATACGTAATTAAAGTTTATTATCAATTACGATGTAATATTAAAATAATGTGTTATGGGTTTCGATTTTATTGATTTAAATGAATTTTAAATAATAATTTTAATGAATGAATTTTAAATAATGAAAATAATAATCGTTAACGTTAATTTTTTTTTTTAACTTTATACGCAGTAATGTCAGTAATATCGTTACTATCGTTACTAGAAAACCATACAAAAAATTCGATACGTGTAGAGATTTCAATTTTCTATTGTATGTGGTGACCTACACCTGAATCTGTTGTTGTTACATGGTTTAAAAGAATTTTCTTTTTCAAACATGTGCGTTTATTGTCAAAAAGTGATAAGGAAATAAATTCTTGTTGTGTATCTAATCTATAAGGGATTGTTCCGGGTTAGAAGTGGAAGGCCTGAAACGTCATAAAATTGAAAAGTAATTAAATTATACTATCGTGCGCATTATGTATTACCCAAAATCAAAAAATCACTGCAATTAATTTATTTAAAAAAAAAAATAAATAATAATTATAGGCTATAAGTACAGATTGTCTGAATTAGTTTACAATAAGTATGTAGGTATACCGGGTGTCTCATTTGGATGTATACATACGATTGGATTCCCATAAGGAAAAAGTTATGTCACAAGAGTGCTTTGAACAAACTAATAATACTAATTTAATATTATAACTACTGTTACTATAACTTTAACAATAATAATGCATTAAAGTAAAGAAATGAATGTCGCAATTTTCCAGCAATTCACATTTTTACATAATAAATATTTGTGTCATCTGAGACTGTAAATTCAAAAATTTGTTAAGTGCGTGTTTTTGACACGCACTAACAAGTAAAGGTCTCGAGGCCGGACCTATCGATTTTGATGAAACTTAAATATGTTGTAGAACACTAAAAACTAAGGGACACGTATTTCTTTTATCTGCGGAAAAACGGTTTGAAGGGGTGAAATCGCCCTCCAAAAATTGGGGTAAAAATTTAATTTTTCAAATATCTCGAAAACAGTAAGAGATAGAGCAAAAGTTTAAATTGGCGATATTGCTCTTTTTTAAAGAGCTATCTATTGATATGCAATTTGTTCATATTACATCAACAGGGGTGGTTGGGGGTTAATTTTGCAAAAAGGGGGTGAAAAATAAACAATATAAAAATTTTGTTTACAGATTTGAAATCTACGTCAAAAAATCTAATTGACCTATTTTTGCTCAATGCCCTAATATTAAGTCTAGGGGTAGTTAACTAGAGGGTGACTATGTCGAATAGTCATACAATTTGGGTATTTCAAGAAGTTCTTCTTCATGGAAAATAGTTTAAGACAATTAAAATAACGTAGAAATGAAATTCTCGAATTCAAAATTGAGTTTGAGCAACATTGGAGAGGGGGTGAGTTACCCTCTTAAATTACATACTAGTTTATATACACTAATTTTTGCTATTAACACACTGATAGTGGGTAAAATAATAAAACAATAAGTGGTTCTGAAGTTGGACTAAAATGAAATTCTCGAATTCAAAATTGATAAAAAAAAATACGTGTCCCTTAGTTTTTAGTGTTCTACAATATATTTAAGTTTCATGGAAATCGATAGGTCCGGCCTCGGGACCTTTACTTGTAAGTAATGTCACCTCAGTGAAAGTGTTAATTTATGATTTTTTGTTAACTCTATATTTGTTAACTCTACAGCCCTCTTGCGTTTATTCAATATGGATGTACAACTCTATAATTATTCAGTATGGAAATACAACTCTATAATAATGTTTCCCCCACTATGATCACACAACGATATTAATATGTTATCCTTCGATGACATAAAAAGGCATTTTTTTATTTTCTTGAAAATAAATATTAAAATAATAAAAATACCAAAAAATTATTCTGTTGAAGAAATAGTGCAGATAATTTGGTGGAAAAAATTATTTTATAAAAGAAAATTACCAAAAATAGGAACATGTTTATTCAAAGCACTCTTGTGACATAACTTTTTCCTTATGGGAATCCAATGTTAAAAATTAACATGTAAATCGTATGTATACATCCGGCTGGAATACCAAGTATAAAATAAAAAGTTCACCATTTGCGTGTATTAGACACGCATTAAGTCAGGGTTTCTCAGTTGATTTTAATAGTTCCTAAGTGGCCTCATATTTTTTTGTTTCATTTTTGTTATCAAAATAACGAATTACTTTTGAGAATGACTGATTTAACGGATTCAACAAAAGTAGTTTTTCTGGTGGTATTACATGTCTAATTTTGATAAAAATGAAAATACCACTGTCGCAGCACCTGCACAACATAGCGAATTTTCAAAGACTGGACACTGACGGATCTAATATAACAACCTGTATCCGTGTAAAATAGTTTAGCTCTCTAACCGTGAAAAGAAAAATGAAAATCGGTTGAGTAGTTAATTTTTGGTGCTTTTAGGTCACCAGGACCCAGGACCTCATATAACATATATTCACCTAAAACAGTTTAGCTCTCTAACAGTGAACAAAGGACCCCTTCGGATAAGATAGATGAATCTGCCTAAGGCCCAACCTGGGTGACGAGTGCTATGTATTCCATAGCTCCAGTATTAAGTCAAGGTAGCTTTGCGTTTTCGAGTTGTACCAAAATGTTCAATTTTGGACTTTCCCCGATTTTCCACTTTTTTTCTCCCCAAGTGCATAAATATTATAGGTATACAGCTGAACTATTTTTTTATGCGGACCTTTTTTGTGCGTTTTTTTTATGCGGTTGGCCAAAAAATGGCCATTAAAATGCATAATGTGAATCAAAATCACGAGACAGTAAGAAACTTAAACAATTACTATAATAACTTTCTTTGATGAAAATACTTTTTAAGGGCTTTTAAGCATTTAATCAATACATTGTATAAGAACATAAGTTATTGCATCATTTAATTTTGTTAAAGATGTATTTTTCAAAATTTTCATAATATTATAAAATTGAAATAAAATGTTCCTGCGTGTAAATTAATGCTTTATCTTGTTTATAGAAGCAACTTCTAAGGAAATTTCTAAGTTTTGACCGTTTTGAGTGATGTTTTTTCGATGAAACTTTATGCGGTCTTATATATATATATATATATATATATATATATATATATATATATATATATATATATATTATTTATAAATATATATTATAAATTTCTGCCATAGTCCCGAGTTTCAGGTCTTTTCATGATACCCGCTGTAATAATTAATATTTTTCTTAGATCCTGTATAGACAAAATGTAAACAAACTAATATAAGCTTTTTTCTTATTTTTTTTTCTTTTTTTAAAAAACTAAAAAAAAAAATAATTTACTTAGAACAGTCGTTTAAAAACCCATCTTATGTAATCGTCTCTGTCTCTTCCACTCTTTCCGATGGTGTAAAAACATCTGGGAAACTTTTGAACTGTAACAAATTTTGGCATAAAAACTCATCTGTTTTAACAAGAAATGCCCAAAAAACCAATGTTTTTGGCATTAGACGTATCTGGATGAAGAACTCATTCAAAAGCTGGGGGTTTTAATGTTTTTCGCAAATTTTATAAAAATCAGGATGGCGATTGACCTGGAAAAGTCAGGGAATTTTGAATTTCTGGAAAAGTGAGGGAAGAGTCAGGGATTTTCAGTTGTAGTCAGGGATTTTTTCAATTTTCGCCGCGGCGAGAGCCTCGACTGATAGTTTTTGTATTTTTTGCCACTGACGAGCAAAAAAAAAGGTCAAAAAACGAAATTATTTTTAAACAATATTTTTTTCGGAGTAGTCCTCGAATTTTATTCAGAGTCAGGGAATTTTGAAATTGGTTTTCAATCGCCACCCTGAAAATGGAATGTTTTAGGTATTCGAGAGTGTTTCCCGAGTGAACTCGAGAAAGTTTTCATTTTCGCGTTCTAAGAACCTGAAAACTGATTTTTATCACAATTCCGGATATGACAGTGGCTTTAATAGCTGAGATTCACAAATAATACTTAATATCAAATTTGTATTGTGTTCTCTGTCTGTTATATATATTTTTACTATATATGTTACTTTTTCTAATAGCTTGTCTGCAATATTGGAAGGCAATTATGACAATATGTGCATGCATATATTATAATATCTCTTAAATTTTTATATCTATAACAGACCGACCGATTAATAAAAAAATAATAATTTTAATTAAATATTAATTTACATATTGTTTAGTTAATTATCTTTATATTCAATACTAAACTTGTGCATTCAATTTGTAAATACTAAAATATATTTTTTGAATGTTTCAAATTTAAATTTTTGTATGCATATGTACAGTTACAAATATAATAGTTACTGTAAAATCGGTCAAATGTTAGTTGTACTTGCTCAAATAGTACTCCGTATAAATATGTTAGAAGATATTATAATTATTGCTCCTTATATCGTGAGAAATATTTTTTATCAGAAAGCTTTTCTCTAAAACCAATAGTTCAGAAGTTATATAGAAATAAATAATTAAATTGTTTATAACAATTGAGGAGCTGGGTGGAAAAAGGGCGTAAGTCGCTTTACTCTTTGCGTAAAGTACTTATTATAGTACTTTACTCTTAAGCCATATTTACATTTTTAAGCCCACCCTCGATACAACCAGATATATCCAAATTTCTGTGGGTGCTTTTTTAGCCTAAGACCAAGCACTAACTTTTATCAAGAATAAAATTTTCTGAAAAATTTGATATAAAATAGTTTTCCACATATAACCAACTTTCAAGCGGACACTGTACAAGTATACATATAAATATTCATGAAATTAACATGAAGCAAATGTTTTGGTTTAGAATTTAATAAATGTTCTGACAAAGTTTAATTAGAATTTCAGACAAAGGAAACAGAACTTATGTTTTTGTTCAATCAAAATTTTATCTGCAAAATGGGTGTAAGTCATACTTCGGAAAAATTCAAAAAATTATGCAATAACAACCGACGTTTTCTGTTTTTTTAATCTTAATGCATAGTGTATTATTAGTGCTACCAATTCTATAACACGACAATTACCAGTTTTTCAGTCTTCACCTTCATAGTGGGCACCCAAATTTTGAAATGATCTTTTCTCAAAACGGTTTTTCTGTACTTACGCCCTTTTTCCACCCAGCTCCTCAATTGATTACACTGGAATTCTTTAATCCTGATGATTTTGGCTCAGTTTACACCTAATTCTTTTTTCCAATTTGGTTGAGTGACTCTTCCCCGAAAAATGTTCACAAAAATGCATAAAAAAATTCACTATATGTGTAAACTTTCTTTTGACCCCTACGAAATGTGCTTGAAACAGGTTTTTTTTCATTTCCTAAAAATTTAAGTTTCAAATTACATATTCTGTTATTTTTATGACAAAATCGTAATAGATTTATATAAATACCCTTATATTTTATCCCGAAAACTATGAAAACCTTGAACCACTAAGGAACCTTAACTTAATGCGTATTCAACACGTACTTAGCGATTTTTTTCGGTATTTATTTTTGTCCTGTTACTAAACTTTGAATATTCATTTTTAGACTTATTGTTATTTACTACTTACGTATATTTCGTCAGTCAATTCCGAATATTAACTAATTATGTATGTTTGGATTTGTTACGGTTAGTTTTGCTCGTAATTGTCGCCAATGGTAACCCATGATTTATTATATCATTTCCAAGTCTACAGCCAGCCTTAATTACGGGGAAATATAATAATTTTTTCCCATATTTTAAGAAAACGTAATTCGCTGTCAGTATTAATTATTGTCCGGTAATGTATGATTGGTACTGTCATTAGGAAAAAAACCATGAAAATATATTATTTATGTTTTTGTATACGCTTTTCACCAATTAATAAACTATAATAGGAAAAATAAATCGTTTTTCGGTCTCTAACATTACTGACAATGATTAGCTGGTAATATTTTTAGCATACCTATAGAGCCAGCATAAATCGTATATTCTCGCGCCAGAGAGGAGCCTCTGGTCAGAATTTTGTCCTAGATTGGCAGTTTTTTTTTTTGTTTAACCCTAGAATCATACGTACACGTCAAAACGACGAACGAACTTCTCTACCTGCTCCAATACTACAACTTGTCGGTACCTGCTTGCTGTGAGATTTCTGTTATCTAATTTATTTGTTGTTATAACATATAAGACGTATTTATTTTGTTTATAGTCATTGTCGTTTTGTTTGTATTGAAATAGTGTCCGTCAAAAGGACATCGATGTATGATTACGCAATGTTTTTTTTTTTTTTTAAAGATTTTGTACTTTACATATAAAAGTTTTCCTAATTTTTCTAAAATTTATTAAAGATATGCATGTTATAATTAATTTATTCAATGATTATGATAATGTGAAAGATGATTACAGCTGTTTGACTTATAGAGACGACGTAATACTGAAGTTTTAATATATTGAATCGAAAACTAAAGAATGCGTTTCAAGTGACTTAATAAAAGATTAACAATTTATTTTGTGAAAAATATTTTAATTTTTATTATTTTTTGAGATCTTATTCGAAAAATTACTAACAAATTTTAGAAAATTTACAAATGTGCCTAATGGGGAAATAACTACATATCTATAGGAATATTTATGACTGAGAAATTTCACATTCTGTAAAGTCACACATGTCCACCGACTTATAATAGTTCATAAATTAAGTATTTGAAAGACATGTTTTATGATACAATTGATGTATTTATCTATTTTTTAATTTTTATAATGAAAATATGCTTTGATAAAAAAAATTTAAAGAAATAATAAATATTTAAGCAGCTTCCACATTCTCGCCGAGGTTGGACGAGTCGAGAATGTAGAGGGTCATTTCGTTGTGCTTCGCGGTTGGTGTTTCAATGCTATTCTTATTCCTCGGCCAACCTCGCGAGGAACTACTTCGTCCAACTTCGGCGAGAATGTGGAAGCTGCTTTATATTAAAAAATCTTTCCAAATCCAGTTTTTGTAAATATTTTGTTCGCTTTTGTAGTATTGTTACGTAAAAAAAAGTCCATCGGTGAAAACGACGTCGATGTATGATTAACGTTTCTCGTAGACCAACGTATGATTCTAGGGTTAAACGTATTTAGTTATTTTTTTATATTTCTTATTTAAAATTAAATTACTATTTTAATTACTTCTCCCGCATGAGTAATAAAAAAGATATATACTCACGGGAAAAACAAAAAATTTCGTCTATACGATTATTACTTTTTTAAGATCCGCATCCGCACCCGTATCTGCAGATGTTATTTTTGAAAATTCCGCATCGGCCATGACTAATGAAAATAGCAGTAATGAAAAAAAAAAGTGAACATTTTGGTATAGATAGCGAAGATGATGAAAATGTACAGCAATGATACATTATAGATTATAATATATTGTGTTGCCAGGAGATTTTACCGATCACCTATGGTTACCGAATGAAGAAGGTCTTCCATTTGAGTTGAGAGAATGAGTCAGGTAGCGAACTGTTTATAAATAATATAGATATGTAATTATATTTACATTTGTGTAGACATTTTGATTTGTTCATCCGGGAATTGTAAACAATGATACAAATATCTTACTTTATAAAATATCATTTTATTTACGTATCAGAATTGTGACAATTGTTTCGAATATCAACTGTTTATTTTCGTACATTTCATACCTTTCAAACAGTACCACAAGTAGATGTTAACCAGAGAATAATTCAGGAAACCAAGTTGCTATCTCTGTACTAGTGATAACAGTGTAGTAGTGATGGAGAACTATCGATAGTCCCGACTATCGATAGTTATCGATAGGTTTTGATGGTCAAGTTTTTTGACTTGGGCTGCATTTAGGTAACCGGCGAGCAGAAAAAAAAGGTCGCCGGAAATTCCCTTAAAATGGTTGTTTTTATATCTCTGGCTATAATTTTTATTATCTTTATAGTATTTATAAGTAAACGAAATGACTGAATAAAACTATCGATAGTGCTATCAATAGTTCTCCACCACTACAGTGTAGACAAAAACTCCCCTCTACTTCCCACCACTATGTTGTGTAGGTACACACTGTTTGTAGTGGTGTGGATTTGATATTTGCTTCTGTGTGAGTATTCACACATACAACTACATAACACGTATTATCGGACAGAGCAACGTGCAGTTCAATCTTTTTTTACTCGCTGACTGTAGTTTTAAGGGAAAGTTTTTGAAAAATTTCTATCGTCCTGAATGTCAACTGAGTTTTTTCAATTTCGTCGTGAATGATTTTGGCGCTCCTTTCATGTGGTTCACTTTTTTACCAGATTTAGGACAAAACCTTCCATTTATTTTCGACAAAAAAAAAAAAGAACAACAATATTACAAATTAAAAAAAAAATTATTCATTGGTATGGGATTCGAACCCATAGTCCTCACATTACGAGAGCCGAATCATGTCACCACACCAAGTTGGCTCGGTCAGTAGCAGTATAATAACAAAATACCCAACTGGTACACTATTTTGACAGGTAACACACATTATATGGAATTGTTGACGTCCTGCGACGTGGTGTGTGAGTTAGTAAGGTTTCATTTAACGTTTTATGACGTCAGTGACCGTCAGAGTATTAAATATCTAGCCCCCTATCTATGGTAATGTTAGTATTGATAATATATTATGGATTAGACAGTCTATTATGCGGCCCATACACAGTTCAACTTGTTGTACTACAAGTTGAACTGTTTGCCATACACTATTAAACTATTCATTCAACTTGTTGTCCAACTTCAGTTATTCACAATTTTTGAAAAAGAGAACTTCGTTAAAATTATATAGATAAAATTCTTGCCTTAGCAGTAATTGCAGAAATTAGTAAAGAAAGCTTGAGTAAACGAAAAAAAAGAAAATGGAGCAAAAAGTGGTTGGGAAAAAAACTATTGAAAAACTATTAAAAAAATTAGTGAATGTGAACCGATTATAAAAATTATATGCGAATGAACGAAGAAATTATTAATGATATTTTAGTCAAAATAAGACCTTTAATAAACAAAGAAGATACGTTTATGCGTGATGCAATTTCTACAAAAACACGCTTGGAAATTACATTAAGGGGGGGGGGGGTAAGGTTTTTAAAATTTTTTTTTGCATTTTTTTTTTTAAATTTTTTTTCTGAATGTACAACATGTCGAGCGTGTTGTGTCAAAATTTCAAGTAAATCCGAGCAAAACTAATGAAGATACAGCGTTTCAAGCGACCGGCCCTCATGCTCGATTTCTATACCTGTCTGGTAGCTGCGCGACGCGCCTACCTGCTAAGTATAAAATTTACTTTAATTTTATACTTACAAATCTTATACAAAACAAATACTTACTATAATTACCCGCGTAAGTATAAAAAATTATATCATTTTATTGATGCTTAGTTTTGGATTTTTGAGTATAAAAAACTTTAAATCCATTTTCTCGCAAACAACATTTTTGAAGTCCGTGAACATCATAACTCAAAATCTACTTCACCAATTTTGTTGAAATTTTGTACACTGTTTCTACACATAAATCAACAGGTAATGAGGTCGAGTTTTTTTTTTTTGCTATTTTTTTTCCAGTTTATAATAAAAAATTAACCGAAATTTTTAGCAAAAATTGCGTTTTTCACTTCAAAATGCTGCCAAAAATAAAAAAATCGAAAAAATACAAAAAACTCTTCCTGACTCCCTAGGGAAACATATCGCCTTTTAAACGCATTTCGATTTTTTTGTCTCGGATGATCCGGTACCGAGTTATGATGTTCACCGCAAAACAACTTTTTTTCGAGGCGCCTCCGGAAATTCGCTGTCACGGACTTATTTATCGATATTTGTAATTGATAATTTTTTCAAAGATACTTCAGATGTTATACTATAACGTGTATATGAAATAAATAAGCCAACATTATTCATATCTCCAAAAAAAAATCATGAAAATATGCCTTTTTTTCGCGTTTAAAACCTTACCCCCCCCCCCCCCCTAAGGTTTCTTGCAACGGGAAATTTTTTCGAAAATTTAAAATTTTCAAATGCGGTATCACCGCAAGCTATTGGAAATAACAAACAAAATCAAATATTTAAACTTTCCAATTGTTACCGCTGTAAATATTTTGTTGATTTACACCCTTTACACCGTATATGTACTGGTTTTGTTGTTCAACTACCCCACACACAGTACAACATGTTCATAGACCATTTGCTCCGCCCACGTAAAATCAAAATATTTCGATTTTACTTCAGCCGTTTATGCAACCATCAAAATAGTTGACCAACCAACTGCCCCACACACGATTCAACATGTTGTACAACTACTCATCCAAGTTGTACAACATGTTGAACCGTGTATGGGCCGCATTACATACTCTGTGTTATTTTATTTATTTTTTAATACTAGTCATATATTTTTGAAATTTTAATGTTAGAAGTATAAAATTTTATATACCTACAGATATTTAGGTATATTTTTATAAAATATATCTTGGGATTATCTTTTTTTATTACCACCTAATTTTATAGTTATTAACACCAAAGTAGAGGCAATATTGATGTGAGAATAAATATGAAAATCTTATAGATCAGGAGCCGGTGATATCAAATCTGTCCTCATAGGGATTTAAAAAAAAAATTGTGAGTGTAGATCACACAACCGAAGTGATCTCAACCGATCCGAAGTAACAAAAAATATGTTCTAAGTATTGAACGTATCGTGATTACGGATGAGGATGCGAAGCCAATAACAAAAAATGTAGAAAGCAAATAATTAAAAATTATTTTTAAATCAAGTTCAAGATTAAACACCATTATGTTAGAACAAGAATCCATATTAAGAAGTTAAAGTATCTCAGTTTAATAATTCGGTTGAAGTGTTCATAAAGTTTAGAATTTATTTTGGTTTTCACAGATTCGTTGAATTTTAGTAGTCTGAAAATAATTTAAAATTAATTGATAGATAATAATAATGAAAGTAAAATGAAGTTATTTTTATCTAGTATTTAGTGAATAGAAATAATTTAATGGTAGAAATGCTTTTAGTATGTAAAATGTATATTTATTTTTATTATTATTCCAGAAAAAATTAATTAAATAGTATATTATTATTCAATGAGCTGCTGGTAATGATAGCTATTACTCATGAAGATGAAATTGCGACACGAGCCGAGCTTGTGAGGCGAATGTCATAATGCATCTGAGTGAGTAATAGCCATTGCAAGCGAGTAGAATACTACAATTTTTCTACGACTTCCTTCTTTTTTGATTTAAATAAAACAACATAAATTTTAAACTAAAAAAATAAAATTTTTAATCTAATTTCATTAAATATTTGTATTTGTATCTATGGAAATGATCAAATTGAGCACCAAATCAGAGAAATTTACTACTATAGTTTTGTAAACTACTAAAGAAGAAGTATAGTAAAGAAGTATTATACTTCTGTAGTATTTTACTACATTAGTTTTGCTCGTAGAGCTCATTCACAAGATACTTGTTTAGTTTCAACTACTTTAGTTTTCTCCAAATACTCTTTTAGTTATTAGAAATGTGTGATGTAACATAGAAATTTTATCAGAAAAAGATAAAAAATAATGATTTGAGTCGCATCCACTATAAACAAAAAATCTTCAGAGAACAAATTTTTAGTTTCTTAGCTTCTTTTTTTTTTTTTTGAAAATTTTAAAAATTAATAAAAAAAAATTATCTTTTTTTTTTTTCCTATATGGTGCGCATGACCGTCCACGTGTTACAACCTTACGACGACACGTTTGATGTCACCAGCTCCCTTTCTTAGTGATGAGCAAAATTAGTCTTGGTCTTGCAGTCTTGTCTTGGTCTTGCATTTTTTGCAAGACCAAGACCAAGACCAAGACTGCATTTTGCAAGACCAAGACCAAGACCAAGACTATAAGTATGGCTGCAAGACCAATACCAAGACTCAAGTGAGCAAGACCAAGACTATAGCAAGAAAAAAGCAAGACTCTTGCTAAATTATTTAAATAGTTTAAAAGTATAATTAATACCGTAAAGAGAGAAAATTCTAATTTAGAAGGAAAAAATTCGCTAATAAAAAAAATGCAAGAAAGTGCAAGATTTTTAGCAAGACCAAGACCAAGACCAATACCAAGACCAATACCAAGACTGCATTTTGCAAGACCAAGACCAAGACTCAAACTGTTCTAGCAAGACCAAGACCAAGATTCTTAATGCAAGAACAAGACCAAGACCAAGACTGCCAAGTCTTGGTCTTGGTCTTGCATTTGCTCATCACTACCCTTTCTATTTTTTTTATGACTACGGTTCCTGAAATCGATACTATGGCAACGGTAAAAATTCATACAATAAGTTACAAAGTATTTTTAAATTAAATCTTACAAAAAGTTTTGTGTTAGATCGTTTATTTTTGCCCATTTTTAAAAATATCAAAGTTCCATTTTTTTTTTTTTTTTTTAAATAAATAATCAATTTTTATAAAGAAAACGTTATTATTCATTTATGCATTGTCTGTTCATACTGACTAGTGCGATTTGGCCGTTTGGTTCCAAGTAAAAACACAAAATTGTCATCATCAAAAATTGTTGTGTGAATCAAATTTAAAATTCCCAAGGTGAATGGAAAATGTAAAATTATTAATATTATTTGGATATTGATCAGTTTTTTTTTGGCTTATTTGGAGACGGAATTGATCGAATCCAATTTTTCTTTTTTTTCTGCTTTATTTGAAATTCAATTGTCTGCCCAATTTTTCTCTCCGCAGTCTGTTTAATTGTTAGGCCAAATATTAATTTTAACCGAGTAAAATTTTGAAAAATAGAATGTGGATTTTAACGACACATTGTATGATATAAATTTTTGCCGTCACAGTGAAAACAGTATCTCAACTTCCGTAAGATTATAAAGGTAGCCAGGAAAACCACACAAATTTTGTTTATTGTACAATTTTTTTTTTAAATAGAACACCCTGTGTACATATTTTGATATATTATAAATAAGTTTAGACAGGTTTCCTTATGTCAGATATCAATATTTTGGAAGTTATAAATAATTTTTAGCAACAATCTAGTCTAAGCCAGTGTTTCCCAACATTTTTTTACCTTTAAATTCTTATGTTCCCCGTGTAACATACACATTCAATTTTTAATATTCAAAAATTGAATTTATTAAAGAAATCTGTCACACTGAAGACGAATTCATTTTCGAACTGTTCCCCTTAACAATCAAACTGTACCTCACAGAGGACCAGTTTCATTGTTAAGGGAAATGCCGACATTAGGCAAAAATCGAATTTAAGTAGTTAATAAAAATCAGCCAAGAGTGAGTCAGGCTCGCACAATTGGGGTTCCGTAAAATGAGCATTCAATAAACGAAATTAAACTTTTGTTTTATGTATATTTAAATTTAAATCTTCTCCACATTTACTTGTAATAACTGAAAAATTCGTTTTATTTTCTATAAGTCAGTATTTTCTAACTATTAAAATCTAAATTTTAATTTTAGATATCTAGAATGCCAGAGGGGCTAAAATTTCTGTCTAATTTTAAACTATTTCATTAAGACCACTGGACCATAAAATAATAAAAAAGAAAAAATTCGAATCCTTAGAGCTAGCCCTTTCAAATGATACTTTTTAGACTGACTCCCCATTTTAATCCAAAATATATATTTTTTTCTAATCGTTAACTGGTGAAATATGTGCGCATCATTAAAACTCAACATTATGCAAAATTTAAAATTTCTACATTCCATAGTTTTTCAGAGTTGCTAAGGTTTCGGTTTTCCTTTTAAGGTACGGAACCCTAAAAAAGACGGTCTTTGTAACGTCATCAGAAACAATAGATAGTTTAAGGGGAACCACTAGTGTGACCGCCTAAAAAAAGTTGATTTTTGGGAATTTTTTTAAAGAAAACTACTGTATGGAATGATCTAATATTTTAAAGATATATTTGTTGATATACTCGTATATAATAAATTAACCCTAGAATCATACGTTGGTCTACGAGTCAAGTTAATCATACATCGGCGTCGTTTCGACGAATGGACTTTTTACGGGGAGTTTTAGAGTTTATTTGCAAAAAACATTTTTTTTACATAACAATACTACAAAAGCGAACAAAATATTTAAAAAAATTGCATTTGGAAAAATTTCTTAATGTAAATATTTATTAATTTTTTTAATCTTTTTATCAAAGCATATTTTCATTATAAAAATTAAAAAATAGATAAATACATCAATTGTAATAATTAATTTATAAACTATTATGAGTCAGTGGACATGTGTGACTTTACAGAATGTGAAATTTCTCAGTCATAAATATTCCTATAGATATGTAGTTATTTCCCCATTAGGCACATTTGTAAATTTTCTAAAATTTGTTAGTAATTTTTTGAATAAGATCTCAAAAAATAATAAAAATTAAAATATTTTCTACAAAATAAATTGTTAATCTTTTATTAAGTCATTCGAAATGCATTCTTTAGTTTTCGATTCAATATATTAAAACTTCAGTATTATGTCGTCTCTATAAGTCAAACAGCTGTAATCATCTTTCACATTATCATAATCATTGAATAAATTAATTATAACATCCATATCTTTAATAAATTTTAGAAAAATTAGGAAAACTTTTATATGTGGAGTACAAAATCTTTAAAAAAAAAACATAGGTTAATCATACATCGTCGTCCTTTTGACGCATACTATTTCAGTATAAAAAAAACGACAATAGCTATAAATAAACACAATTTATATGTCTTATGTATTATAATAACAAATAAATTAGATAACAGAAGTTTCACAGCGAGCAGGTACCGACAAGTCACAGTATTGGATCAGGTAGAGAAGTTCGTTCGTCGTTTTGACGAGTACGTATGATTCTAGGGTTAATAATAAAATTTTTGAACCAAAAAATTGAAAATTCAGCGAGTTATTCGCGATCTCCCAAGGCTCCAAAAAAAAGTTCCCCCACTGCTGCATGTGATAACGACCTTCACAGTGCCTGAAATCAAAAAAACCAAAAAACCTATTAAACTAGAAGGTATTGCCCGTGCCATGAACCTCAGTCGAAAAAAAAAGTTGAAATTTAACAAAATGACGGAGTTTTAAAAAAAAAAGTTTCAAATTTTGCACGAAAATTTGATGATTTTTTGGCCTGCAAAAATTACATTTTTTATTCGATCGGAAAACTGGAGGTTCATGGCACGAAGAAATATATATAAAAGAAGCTGCAATGAAAATCAGATCGATCGGATGATTTGTCTTCGAGTTACAACTGCAGCAAATTTGAAAAATGTAGTTTTTCATTACTTTACCTTTTAGTTTTAATCACTGAGAATTTTTTGTTTACGATGTACTCACTATAACGGTCATAGTAAAACTAGATGAGACGTTCAGATGTGCCAGGGTCTAGCTTCTCCACAACATGTGATTGGCAGCCACGTCCAGAAACTGCCGAACTATCAACCTTCATACATTTCTCAATACCTCAAAGTTAACAATGAAAATCAGAATCCACTCTTCGGATGGCTGTAACTCAAAAACTATGTGAGATATGCACTTGAAATTTTAGTATGTTATTTTTAAAGGTATAGAAATAGATTATCGAAACATGCAAAAAAAAAAATTCCAATTTTTTTCAAAATGTCACATTAGTGGTCCCCCCTTAAGGTAGTACAATTTTAAATTTCAGTTAGAAACCGTCTCATTATTACCACTCACTCGAAAAACTACAACATTTAGGAAATGTCTGCTTGCAAAATCTCAAAAGTTTACTCTTATGAGTCGTTCACATTAAAACAGCAAGTAATTAGTAACAAATAGACCAGAAAAATGTAGTACTATGCGATTCTGTGTATCTGTCTACTTAATATGTATGTATTTACAACTTTGATGTGAACGGGTTCATTGGATATGACTGTACTTTATTAATTTAATTAGTTTGAATAAATCCGAATCATCTTGTATTTAATTCAGACCGTTAATTCCGTTTCCTGATTACTATCACGTAGTGTCTGTTGTAGCGTCAGAAAATTAGGAAGTACTTTTTGAATACATTAAAAAAAAATTGAACAAACAAAACAAAATATTAAGAATTAATTGTACTTATTTGTTTTTTTAACGGTCTTTTTGATTTTATAAAAGTCAAATTTTATCTCATGTATTGGTCAGTATTTGTTAAGGGGTTACTTGCACTTTTTTTGAGAGCATGGTTTTTTATTACATTTTCTTTAATTAAGTGAGGAGAAATTGTCGTAAAAATTGCAGAATTATTTTTAGAAAATTGTGTGCATTTAAATAAATTAACGCTTTCTGTCACATCGCGTTGTCGCCGTCTGAAATTGACCTTCCAATTGAAGATTCTGTTTAAGTTAAAAAATATCAGTGGTTACTGCTTTTAAAAAATGATTCCCAAAACTTTGAATGCGTTTTTTTTTTTTTTTAGAAATACAGATACGATGAACACGATTTGGCTTAAGAACCACTGTATCAAGTGTTAACGAATTTCCAGAAGAAAGATTCAGTTGTTACAGCCACTATCATGCTGAGACTTCTGCCCGGGACTATGATAGAAATTTGTTTTAATGTCTCTAAAATCTGAAATTTGTTAATAAATCAGCCGTTTTTCTGGATGCTGATCTAAAAATTGGGGTAGGGCTCCCTTTTGTAACGACAAACAAGAATATCTTATTAGTTTTGAATTAATTTGTAGATGTCGCCACATAGGCCATATTCAACAGAAGAAATTATTTAGAAGATTTATTCGAATAAATTTTAATTTTAGTTGAGAAAAAAAATTGTGAAATTCTGCTATTTTTTTTGACACAACTGCATATCGTCGGTTTAAGAAGAAAAGTGTCTAACTCGATTTTAAGAAAATAAATGAAATTAGGCACTTTTCTTCTTAAGCCGACGATATATATATCCCCTTAAATAGGATGTATTATATTATGTATATTATACCTATTACCGTATATAGCTTGTTAAGTGAAACAAAAGCTAGACGAAATTGTAGACTACACGTGTAAACAACTACTTTGTGTGTTGTTCATATTTGGTATTATTCTGTAACTAACTTCAATTATGTGTAATTTATTTTTGAATCTAATTCTGTTTATGTTTGTCCGCCGCACAAAATGATCTGTGTGATAATTTTCATATCAAAACTTTTAAAATTTTTGTTGTTGCTACGAATGACAGATTAGGGGATATTCACCAAACCAAATGACATTGTTTTAAATTCATACACAACCTGATAAGTGACTTTTGGATTTACCATTTATAATTAATAACTTTTACAAACTCATATCATGGAATCAATATATTTTTTCACCGTCAGACTCTGTTGAAAGGTGTTGCATTCAGTGATTCTATTATCAATTTTTATTCTGTGATTGTAAGTTTTAATTAAAATCAGTTATAACTTATAAAATTATTAAAAGGGCAATTCCATGAAATTATGGAATTTTAGTAAAAATTAAAAAATGAAAATAATTAATCAAAATCATGCCTACTTGATACTCAGAAGATTAAATCACTGATATACAACGTTTTTTCTTTATTTTTTTACCTTTAATTGTTTTTATTTTGTAAATTTAGCTTAAAAATTTATTACTTAATAAAAAAAAAATATTGTAACTTGTGATTTTTTTCAAATAAATATTAAAATACAGCTGAATTTACCCTTTTCTTTATGCTGAAATAATTACTATACTCGTTTTGAGTATTATTTTGATTTTTTTTGTGTCAAGCTACGAATTCGAGTAACAGAGGCTATCAAAACCGACAGACGTTTTTTTTTTATTACTAAAAATAAACTTTTATCTTTGTTATTTATCATATTTTCCAAAAAATCAAACTAATAAATCACTTACTTTTTCATAAAACTTGTTTTAAAGTGACTGTAATGTAAGTGACCAAAGAGGTGTAATGTAAGTGACCGATTAAAAGTTACATTTTTATCAAAAATATATAATATTTTATGAAATTTATTATTAAAATAATTTACTGAAACATTATTTGTTTAAATTTACTTAAATGAAGCTGTTTGTTATCAAAATAGAACAGAAAATTTTCATTGTGTATACAAGATGAAAAATTATGTCCCTTTTTGAGTAATGTAAGTGACCACCTACTTTATCTTGTATAAAAAAAATTAGGTATATGCATTTTTTGTTGTTTGATTTCCTTTGTTTAAAAGTTCAAATCGTATTCGATTTAATTTGACTAAATTTTAGTGGATCTATTCATTAAATACGAAAATTCAAAAGATTTTAATCCCAATTTTAAATCAAATTGTAGTGTAAGTGACCATGGAATTATCCAAAATATAACTAACTGGATTACAAGTGCTAAAATCGTAACTTCATTGGAGGTTGTCGTAATTTAGTTTAAAAAATGAGATATATGTAGATGAAAATACACCAAACAACTTTAAGAGGAGAAGAAGTACCTTTAGAACTAAAAGAATTCGATTCATGATATATTAGTACAGTAGAACCTCTGATTACGGACACCTCTGTTAACCGGATCCTTCCTATACTCGAACAAATTTTTTATGACGGTGGCACTCTCTTATGTGGACTCTCTGTGAACCAGGACGCAGACACGATATTTTTTGACGAAGATACATTATTTAGTTCATTATTACTTCCATTAACCGGACGCGAGTACGTCTATAGTGCGTATGTATACCTGTGTGGGTAAAGTATAATTGTTCATGTTTTAACTTATTAACAATGACTCTAATACATAATAATAAAGTTTTTCCCCTTAAGAATCCACAAAACGGGGTCCTTAAGGGGAAAAACTTTATTATTATGTATAATCCAGCCGATAGTACCTACAGCTCAATACATTATAGTGATTTAATGACTAATGTGATGATGCATTTGTAAATGGCTAACTTCAAAAATGCATCACTGCTTGCATGAGGCAGAGTCAAAAGTTCAAAAACGCATCAGACGCATCACAACGAAAAATCAAAAGTTCATTTTTGCATTTGATGCGTCAAAACAATGCATCAAGAAATTTGGTGATGCGTGTCCAAGATGCATGTAATGTGTATAATGTAGAATTATAACTACTTGCCATATTATGTAGGTATTAACACCAACAGGAATAATTCCGAAAAACAAATTGTTGAAAAAGATGAATGTATTTACCTTTGATTAAAATTGTTTAAACTATTTGAATACATCTTGCACTCAAAATAGGTATGTAATATTTTTTATTCAAATAATTTCAATATTTTCAATTTCAAGTTCAAGTTCAAGTTGAAATTCAAAGATAATATACCTGTACAAGGACTGTATTGCTATATTATCTATAGTCTATCATGCTACATTATCTGTCTTATCTATAGCCAAATCAGAGGCTAAATAATGCCAATATCCCGTTCAAAAACATCTAATGTGCATCAAATTTCAAGAGAGCATCAGCAGCGCATCATGTAGTATTAGACGCATCAGAAAAGTCATGATGCTGCATCGATACGGTAAAGTTTACATTTGTGAAGTTACCCAATGTTATATTTTTGTATAAGTACCTAAATTCGTTTATGAAATCGATCTGAATTAAAAATTAAAACAATTTCGAATTAAAAAATTTGCTTGATGCAGCGTAATGCTATACTCTGCCCCTGTTAAGCGGTCACCTCTGTTAGCCGGACAAATTTTTGCGTGACACTGCTGCCCGGTTAACAGAGGTTCTACTATAAAACAACTCAAAAATATACTTCCAAATTTTCAGAGTAATATTCGAAGAATTTTGCATGTTTTATCGTCTGAACGTAAAACGCGTTCGAGAGGGTGAAATGGCATCTGTAGCTTGGTCATATATACACATAAATGAATAAATCTATTTAGTATATATATTCCATTGTGTGTCTAAGTAATTTCGTTTTAATTATTACATATAAAAATTTTAAACACGTTTTTCTCGAAACAGCATTTTTACAATTGGCTGGCGTTCTCATTCAAAAACGACTCGATCGATTTTTTATATTTATATTATGTACTTTCTTTGTGAACCAAACTTATAAGTCAATATCCGTACAAAAAGTATTTCTTTAATGCAAAAATAAACGAAAATTTCATGAAAATTATTATTTTTTTTTTAAAAAAACTTCCTCGATTTTTTACTTTTTTAATATTTTTTTGATTCATTGACATGCTACTTTAATTGTGTTGATTACATGGGAAAATTTTTTGAAAGTTTTTCTTATGATAATTGCGACAGCTAGAGCGCCAACCATTTAGGAACTTATTGTGGACTATACAGAAATCCCCCGAGGACCATACGATTAATTGGTTCCGTGTTCTTTGAAACTGTGTTGTTCGAACTACAAAAGACGGGATTCCATTTCATATAATACATTTGTAAGTAATGTGTATTTATTTCAGTTAAAATGAAATGGAATTCAGTATTCGTAAGCTTTGTACCTGTCTTTTATGTTTGTTTATAAATGATGCTTTGCGTTATTGAAAACTTTGATCGTAAATATCTCGTAAACGGCGCATCACTGCATCGTATCTCAAAAGTAACGAAATTTTTGAAGGCTTAAGCGAAGCAAGTTGTGGGTATTTCAAACGTATTGGGACTGTCAAAACCTACTTTTCGTTATCGAAAATTATCGATGGCGAAAATAACGACTACTTCAGAATTTAAATATGCAAATTTCTACATATTCGTTATCATTCATATTATAAAATTCTCAAAATTTTTAGTAGTTTTTATTTCCAGTATTTTTCTTTTATAATGACAGATTCAATTTAGACGATTTTTATTCGTGTAAATCAAATCCACATGGAACGGATAATTATATTCGCGTACATTGAGGACAAGAATAACTTAAAAATCGTGTTGTTTGAAACCGTGTAATTCGGAGGAATGTACCCGTGTTCTTTGAGTACCGTATTCTTCGGGGGTTACCTGTATTTAATATCGCAAACCACCCAAATATAGATTAATTTTTTCCTTGTTAAAATAATTCCCGAAATTGCTTTTATTTTCGCTTGTCTCAAGGTATTTCCCCCCCTTAAGAATAGAAAGGTGGTGCAATCTGTTACTTTCTAAATATTTCATGAATAAATCTAGATTACCACCTCGTATCTTATGGGAATAATTAAATATTTACAAGCAAGACGATTTTTAGTAGTAATTTATGTTTTAATTATTTGATAAAGTGCTTCAATTATACAAAATATTATAAATGAAAGAAATAAAATTATTCAGTATTTTCTGTGTCCTGAAATGTTATCATTTCTAAGATACGAGATTGCGTCAGGAAGCCAACGCTATTCATTTGAGATTATTCCTCATTAATGTTCTTTCATTATTAAATTGTTGAGAAAAATCAACGATGAATTTTCCTTTTTATAAAAGATTTTCTGTTCATATAAATCAATTCACATGATTTCATTTTATTTAAAACGCGTCTTAATGAATTAACGAATATTACTTATTTATTTACATAGATATAATACATAATGTTAAATGCAATTCTTTATTATATGGGTGATTCTATAAAAGTGGAAATTTGTTGAGAGCCTGATTGCTTTACGAAGTTATGCGAAATTAGTAGCATGCTTACACGTGTTTCATTTTAAATTTTCCCACACGAAAGTTAAATGTTCTGCGAGATAAAAAAGAGCTTATGTCCTTTTATGTCTCCCGACTGGCATTTTGTCAAGATTTGGGCGTTTGAATCGTTTAAAAAAAAATTGAGCGTGTGTTTAAAACCACCCGACCGAAGTGAAAACTTCTATGGCGATCTCGTAACCGATTCGAAGTAACTTTATTGAACGAGTCCTGGTTATGGATGAGCATGCGAGCCAATAACAAAAATGTGAAAAATAAATAATTATTAATTATTTTTGAACCGAGTTAAAATGTTTTTAGTCTAGAACCAGGATCCATAAAAAGTCAGTCTCAGTTTAATAATGAAATTGAAATACGGTTGACTCTTTTTTTGTGCGGTGAATAGGGACCGCATAAAAAAATCGCACAAGAAAATATATTCAAAAATATCATAAATAGCTATAAAAAATATAGTTCGATCCAGATTGTACAAAAAACTTTTTTTATGCAGTTGGTCGGGACCGCATAAAAAAAGTTTCATCGAAAACATATCACTCAAAACGCTCAAAACTTAGAAATCTCCTTAGAAGTTGCTTCTATAAACAAGATAAAGCATTAATTTACACGTAGAAACATTTTATTTTAATTTTATAATATTATGAAAATTTTGAAAAATACATCTTTAACAAAATTAAATGATGCAATAACTTATGTTCTTATGCAATGTATTGATTAAATGCTTAAAGGCCGTTAAAAAGTATTTTTATCAAAGCAAGTTATTATAGTAATTATTGTTTAAGTTTCTTACTGTCTCGTGATTTTGATTCACATTATGCATTTTAATGGTCATTTTTTACAAACCGCATAAAGAAAATCGCACAAAAAAAAATCGCACAAAAAGGGACCGCATAAAAAAGAGTTCAGCTGTATCCTTAAATATTTTTTTTGCCATTGTTAATAATAATTTAGTTATTGTCTATGTACCATAAAATAATTTATGATTAACGGTTGGCTTTGAAATAAATATGATACAAAATTTCAGTTCTTTTAGCAGCGTGACAAAAATGGAAACAATATTCTAAAAATGTATTTAAATATCATTTTAAATGATTTGAAATAATATAACGTCAAGAATGTTGTTGATGAATTAAATAATAATTTAAGCAACATAAAATACTAGCATATACCTGAGGCTTCGCCCGCGTGATGTTTGAAATTATGACATCAAGTTAAATACGTATGGAGTATACTTACTGAGTTTCAGTCTCGTGTCAAATGATTACTCTTAATAGTGAATCGATAGTAAACATCATGTCACTATTGAGAGTTATTATTTATTTTTTGGAATTTTTCACAGTAATAAAATATTTTGTCCAAGTAAAAAGTAGCCTATACCGGTCTCTGTCTGTCAGGCTCTCTTTATGTAAAATTTCAAGTCGATTGATTGAGCTGTTGAGACGTGAAAGGAAGGCTAACAAACAGACAAGCAAACAAACTCATTTTTACATAATTTATAACATACTTACAATTTCAATAATACTTACATATGTATTATTGAAAACTGTTGGTATACTCTCTTTATTAGAGAATCACCCATATATATTTAAGGTTTACGTTTAAAATACAGGTACGTATAGTTTGGATATTTAATTATTTTAGCCTAAAGATAAATGAATTAAAAATTAATTATGTAAGTTATTTAACACATACACAAATAATTTTGTTAAACTTTTAAAAGCAATGTATTTATACACCTAGCTATGGTTTATATTTATATATAAATAGGTGTATGGTATTTGTATTTTGTTAACGTAGATATTTGCCTAACCTACGGTTTAATTAAAATTTCAAATTAATTGATTATAAAAGTCACAGAAAATATTTTAGTAAAATTAAAATTTATAATTGGTACATATGATTTAATTTTGTTATTTTAAACTTGAAGATGGAAAATTGATTTTATTTAATTATTAAAAATTATTCTTGGTCAGATAATTTCGAAAAAATTATTTCTGGCAGTCATTTTTAGGTTTCCGTATTAAAAAATAAAAAATAAAATATATAAAACCTATGTAGGGATACGGATTTTATGCTCAAGACGTAAATTGGTGAATGCGATGTTTTCCAGACTTAATAAAGAACATCTATTAAAGATTCATTAAAAAATAGTTTCAAGAAAAATGCGTTAGAAGTTTTTGAGCAAAATTTTAGGAAACAAATTTTTATTCCCAACTCTCAAAAGCACTAGATATTTCATCTGAATTTTAGACAATAATATGCGTAGCATAATATACTTGTACAACTCCTTTATATACTGCCAGGGGCGTATACAGCTGGGCTTCTTGGAGGGGGTCACGCGGAAAATATTTCAGTTCTTCAATAAAAAGCGACGAGCAAAAAAAAAACAGCGGCCAAACCGATAAAGTGTCCAGAATTAAATAATATCTAGTGTATATTTTTAATTCTCGGGTGAGGGGGGTTATGACCCCTTGACCCCCTCCCATTGTATACGCGGCTGTATACTGCAACAAGCTTGTGAATAGACTAGTGGTTACGAGTGATACGTAAGTGTAGTATGGTCCTGTGTTCAAATCCCGGTGTGATAACATTTATTTATTTTTATTTTTTTATTAATTATGTTAACAAAGTTATGCTACAAAATATTTGCTACTTATTGAAAAATTAATGAATATAAGTAATATTTGAAAATTTTTTTTCGATATTAGTAAGCTAGACCACAAGTCAATTACATATAATATAAGAATTTTTATTTTAAAATTTATCACTTATTATTGCACGAGAGGTTTGTATTTGTTCGAATAAATTCGGGTTTGTCTAACGAAAATTTGTTGTCTAGCAATTTAACGAGAAGAACTGTCAACTAACAAAAACGCGACAGCGAAGCTGAAGCGTTTTTGGGTTGACAGTTCTTTGAGTTCAATTTACTTTTAAGCAAGAAATTTGAGTTGTAGAAAACACAAATTTATTCAGAAAAAATATAAAACTCAAGTGTAATACGATAAGACAATTTAACGAATAAAATAAATTAGTATAATTCATATTATTATTTAATACATTGTTACTATGGTTCTGAAATCAACTACATTTACCAGTACAAATTTTTGTCTCGTTTTTATCATGTTTACTTACAACGAAATGACCAGTGAAATGTTTTGTACCATTTTTTTCGCTGTAGAATTTTGTCCTAACTTTTTTCCATGGTAAAAGTGAATTCTAGTGTAATAATATTTCTCTGTTTGGATATAGATGTCGACATTCTGTAAAAGAAAAAACATTAATAAATAAAAATTTTTGGGTTGTACAACTGAACTCTTTTTTATGCGGTCTTTTTTTTGTGCGATTTTCTTTATGCGGTTTGTAAAAAATGGCCATTAAAATGCATAATGTGAATCAAAATCACGAGACAGTAAGAAACTTAAACAATTACTATAATAACTTTCTTTGACAAAAATACTTTTTAACGACTTTTAAGCATTTAATCAATACATTGCATAAGAACATAAATTATTGCAATCATTTAATTTTTTTTGCACATGTATTTTTCAAAATTTTCATAATATTTTAAAAAGGAAATAAAATGTTCCTAGGTGTAAATTAAGCCTTTATCTTGTTTATAGAAGCAGCTCTTAAGGAAATTTCTAAGTTTTGAGCGTTTTGAGTGATGTTTTTTCGATGAAACTTTTTTTATGCGGTCCCGACCAATCGCATAAAAAAAGTTTTTTGTACAATCTGGATCGAACTATACTTTTTATAGCTATTTATGATATTTTTTAATATATTTTTTTTGTGCGATTTTTAATTTATTTGTCAATTTTTATAAGCCAGTTTAATTATACACCTAAAAATAGTGTTCCGGTATAGGGGCGCTTTTACGTTATACAAATTAATAATTTTTTTTTTTAAGAAAAAAAAATATAAATAAATAAAATAAAATAAAAGAGATTTATGAAATCACACCGCGGGAATTGAAACCCAGGATCCTACTACCTTTACGGCGTATCACTTCTAACCACTAATCTATTCACAGAACCTTAGTATTGTAGGCCTCATTTAAATTGCTGTAACTTCGTAAATATTGAGTTATTTTAAAATTTCCTTTTGAGGACACATTCTGAAAGTTTCTTAAAAATTTCTTCAAGGTTTAGATTTTTAAATTTTTAAATTAAATTATCGCATTTTAAGTGGTATGCATTATTTTGGTAAAAAAAAACCGCATAATAAAAAATATTTAATGAACCGTATAGCCGGGACAAGAATCGTTTGAGGAAAAAATAGTTCACACGAAATATATTCAATCAGAATTGTAACTGTAGCAATTTCAACTCACTGAAGAAACAAAATATAATATTAGCAAATTGTACAGACTTGTTGTATTCGACTTGTAAAATTTTGACCGGTATTTGAATGAACTGATTGAATATAATTAAAACCCCTGTCGCAGCGTTCTGCATAACATAGCGAATTTCCGTTTTATATAATATTTCTCCTCTTTCCAATGGTGTAAAAAAATATCGCAGACTTTTGAATTTGGGAAAACCTTGGTAAAAACTAATTTTTTTCCCGAATAATTCCCAAAAAACCATGTTTCAGGTATCAGACGTGTCTGGCTGAGGAACTCATTCAATATTTTTAATAGATTTGAGCGTTACTTTTTGGTATTTCATATTTGATATTAGTAAATAAAAACACTTTACTTTGCAAAATACCACTTTTATTGAATATAAAAACTCTTATGACATGTTTCGGTCAAACACGTTTGAGAATGGTCATATTTACCGAAACATGTCATAAAAGTTTCTATATTCAATAAAAGTGGTATTTTGCAAAGTAAATTGTTTTTATTTACTAATGTCATTCAATATTTTTGGACTTTCAACGTTTTCACCAAATTTCTTAAAAATAAGATGTTTCGTTCTTGAGTTATCGTGCGGACACTTAGTAAATTTTAGTGAATGTCACAATATATAAACTTTAGTGAATGTCATTTTTAGTTTCTTCACCTACGGTTTTTTAAACATTTTTCGTGAAAAAAATTTGTTTTTAACACTATTGGAATGAGGCGGAAAAATCACATAAAGAAGGTTTTTTTATTTACAATTATTCTATATCAACTAGTTTCCGAGAAAAACGTACTTTTGTAAACGAAAATTCGCTATGTTATGCAGCATGCTGCGACAGGGTATTTTATTTCATAATTATGTACATGCATATAGGTCTTTGACGAATATCGTAGTACATAATTATGTAAATACTAATTCTATAAATCGTCATTTGACTTCAGTAACGAAATAATATATTATATAGATAATCCGTGTCAAATATCTCTTTATTGAAAAATCATGTTTCTGGCGTCGGACGGGTCTGGCTGAAGAACTCATCCAAGATTTTTGGATTTACAATGTTTTCCACAAATTTCGTGCAAGTAGAAGTTTTCGTTCGACAATTATCGTGCAGGTACATAAATACGTAAATACAACATATATATATATATATATATATATATATATATATATATATATATATATATATATATATATATATATATATATATAGTGAATGTTATTTTCAGGTTCTAGGGACCTCAAAACAAATTTCTGCCATAGTCTCTGGCTGAAGTTGCGTCATGAAGAAGGCTGGAATAGCGAGTTTCCCTTCTGGAAATTCGCTAAAAACTGTCTTTAATTTTTATTAAATTAAAGATGAAAGCATCATTTAATCGGCTATTATTTGTTTTGTTCTATGATTGTTAGTCAAATATTTTATTCAACAAAATGTCTGAAAACTTTTCTTTGATGAGTTTTTGTGAAAATCATTTTTTCACGGATAGTAATATTGTAATTATAATATCTAATAATTACGTGTATATTGTTTCATTAAAACCTTTTTTTTGTGAACTGAAAATATTTAAAAGGATAGAGAATGAATGATAATAATAACTTTTCTTGGAATTAAAATGGAAAATGAATTATTTTTTGTAATTAAATATATATATTAAATTTGTAATTCGAAGCCCAACTGTCTGAAAGATGATTCGCAATAGATTGAGATGGCGAAAGCTAAAAATATATCAGTCCTATAGAATATAGGATATTTTTTTTATTTATTTATTTATTTATTTCTTTTTTTGGATTTTTGACACCAAATAACGAAATTTGGTGAAAATGTTGGAAGTCCCAAACTTTTGGACAAGTTCTTTAGCCAGACACGTCCGATGCCCGGAACATAGTTTTTGGTCGTAAAAAAATTAGTTTTTGCCAAAATTTCCTTATTCAAAATTTTTTGCGAAAATTTTTTACACCATTGAAAAGAGGAGAAAAAATCACATTAAAAGGTCTTTCAACTACTACTCTATGTGAACTAGTTTTCGAGAAAAACTAATTTTTGTAAATGGAAATTCACTATGTTATGCAGGATGCTGCGACCGGGGGTATTTTTCTACTTGGAATTTTGATTTGAAATTTTACATACATGTTCTCGGAACATTTGTAGACCCTTTTATGAAAAAAAAATCGAAAAATTTGTACTCACTAATAGTACCCAAGTATGATTATCTAAACCTTTTATTTTCTATGTAACGTAAAAGCCCCCATTATAGAACGGTATCTAATACTGGAACAGTTTTGACATTTACATATTTAATGTTTCCTTAATTAAGTAAGGAAACATTAAATGCGAGGTGAATTTAAATTGAAAAACAATCATTCTATTAATAATAATTTTTGTTATCAGACGTTTCTTTCAGAAATAACTTCATTAATGTGTAAATGTCAAAACTGTTCCAGTATTAGATACCGTTCCATAATAGGGGCTTTTACGTTATTTGACTTAAAAGAAATACAAAAAAAAAAAGAGTAACAGCTGTTAAAAAACAACACTTCCTATTAAATTGCATAAAACCCCAACACTGGTTATTTACAAGTAGTCAACTGCGGGTATTCCATTTAATACTCCGACAGAAATCATGAATTCATAAGGATTTCTTCGTTGTTGTACTATGAAATCCCCAAAAAAATTGCGAGGTCAAGTTCATAGACCCATCCTTGCATAAAATATTAATTGGCCGTTTGACATCCGTAAGTTCCGCCAAATATTTATTTTCAACACGTTGCGGTTATGGCCAAACACATAAAAATTGTAAAAATTTTTATAATATGAATTTTTAATTATATTTAGCTAGATATATTGAAGTGGTATAGAATGGCAATCGACGGGTGCGACGGACGATATTCACTATCTCACTCGCATTGTAATCAAGTTGATCATTCAAATGGAACAAACTTGTACGATATGTTGCAGGTAATATCTAGATAGTTTATTCGGTTCGGAGACTTCTCATATTAAAACGGAAATAATCGAAAAATTAATGAAGATAAAAAAAAATTTAAAAAAAAAATTGATTACCTATGTCTGTCTAATCCGATACAGAAGTTTATTTATTTCATTAGTGATTGTATTAAAAAGAAGAAACTATACCCAATCAATTTTTTTAATTGAACTAGAAAATCGGCTAACAAAATTTTCTAAACACGGATCAGATACGCAGTAAGGCAGAATTCTGTAGCCACAGTTTTTCGCCGCGGTTCATTTTACATTTTAGAGCTTCCGGAACAATTCTGGTTTCGTATCTGCAGTCTGTCGGTTCGCCTATTTTTCCATCTATGTGTCTGAAATTATGTTGTTTGGTTCCTAGATAACCCTCTAGGAATTTCATCGCAATTAGAATAATGGTAGCCACAGCGTCGATATTTTACCTACTACTAGTCCCCTTTCATTCAAATTTTGAAAGTTAGGCCATATATGCACAGTGAAAAAATTTGTGTTAAAATTAACACATTTCACATGTCCAGAACGGTCCACTCAATTTTTTGTGTTATTTTAACACAAAGCATATGTGTCAAATCTATACACAAGATTTGTGTCAATGATTTAACACACAAGAGGACATACATTTTGTGTTAATTTTTCAGATTAAGTTATAGTTGTTAAACTTTTTTATTCAATATTTTAATTCCACTGAAGCTTAAGATATTGGAAAGTCGTCAAAAATTATAACAATTTTGTTTATATATTATTATAAATGAGACTTAAAGAACGCAAAGTAAGTTAGTTCTTTGTAACAATTCTTACTTGTTTCCATATATATATATGTACCAAAATATATATAATCAAAAAGGTGAGAGTAGTTCTTATTATTAAACAAAACCGAAAAATTATAAGTTTTTCAGTTATTGACGAATATAGTTTTATTAAACGTTTAAAAATGAAACAATTTTCTTACATTTTAAGGTTATTTTGTTACAGATTCAGTTAAAAAAAATCATGTAAGCTTACGAGATTGTATATTATATAATACAATCTCAAGTTTTTGAATATCTTTTTTTTATGCGGTTCCTATCTACCGCACAAATAGAGGATATACTGTACATATCTATTGTTATTTCAAACATACGCACATACAATTTAAAAACACACATATTAAATTATTTTTAATAACATTCGAGGGTATTTCAATTAACATACATTAAAAATGCGTAAGCGGCCACGGGACACGGCATACATGTATACTAGGGTGTGCCAAAAAAAAATATTTCTATTTTTTTTTCTCGCTCTCCGCTCAAAATATCCTAGGATATGTCTAAACAAACATCCTCACCAAAGCGAAGCTCATAATTCCAACTTTTAGAGGTGCATCATCGAACCTAAAGTTTTCCCATTTAAATAACACAGGAAAGACGATTTTTTTTATATTATTTACTCCTGGAAACTATGAAGAAATTTTTTTTCCATAAAATGAATCAAAGCATCTTATTAAGCATTAAATTTCGGACAAAAAATTTCATCCATTTCACCAATATCTCACTTTCTACAGAGCCTTAAAATTTAAATTTTTTGAAATTTTTTTTTTTTTTACTTTTGTAAGCTAAACTATTAAAGATAGGACAAAAAGTTAAATTACAATTTTGTAGTCTAACTGACGCTTTACAAAAAAGTTCCTTACAAATTTTTCCGATTATAAATAGTTACAAAGTTACAGACCCTCAAAGTTTATTTTACTTATTTTTTAGCGAGTTTCCAGAATGGAAATTCAGCTGTTACAGCGCGTGTCATGAAAAAACCTGAACCCGGGACTATGACAGAAATTTCGGTCATTTTCTATATCTCGAGGTCTCAAAACAAATTTCTGCCAGTCTCGGTTTCAGGTCTTTTTCAAGTCAAGACACCCGCTGTAATAGCTGAATTTCCTCTTCGCTAAAAAAATAAGTAAAATAAACTTTGAGAGTCTGTAACTTTGTAACTATTTATAATACGAAAAATTTGTAAGGAATTTTTTTGTAAAGCGTCAGCTGGACTACAAAATTGTCATTTAACTTTTTGTCCTATCTTTAATAGTTTGGCTTAAAAATGTAAAAAACGCAAAATTTCAAAAAATTTAAATTTTAAGGCTCTGTAGAAAGTGAAATATTGGTGATACAAATTTGATTCAATGAAATTTTTTGACCAAAATTTAATGCTTAATAAGATGCTTTGATTCATTTTATGAAAAAAAAATTCTTCATAGTTTGCAGGAGTAAATAATATAAAAAATCTATTTAAAGATCTGTGTTATTTAAATGGGAAAACTTGAGGTTTGATGATGTTTGTTTAGACATATCCTAGGATATTTTTTTGGCACACCCTAATGTATACATATACGTTTGAACCTAACCTATTGGAGGATGATTGCGTATCTCCAATATTTTTCATCATCTACATTCTACACTAAAAAGAACGAAAAAAACTACTTATCTGTGTGGTGTGTGACTCTCACTAGTATTTATTTACATATTAGTAGTGCCCAGTGCCCGCGATGGCCCCGCGCAACCTCTTGTTAGATAGTTTTTTTTTTTTTTTTTTTACTAGAAGGTACTATTTAGTATCGCGTAGCGGAGGAGGGAGATATACACACAAACGCAAGTAATGGGGGCCTCATGCAGGTGGTTTTTTTTTTTTCGGTTGATTTAAATTTGGCCATTGAGGAGTACATTGCCTCGCACTTCTCATGCTATATCACAAAAACAAAAGTTATGTGTGTAAGTATATATGTATGTAGTTAGCACAATAATAATATTGAGTGGGAGTTGCGCAGATGTTAGACAGAGAAAGTGAGTGAAAAATGCAATCTATACTTATAATAAAACTGTAACGAGACAGTGTCTATACATGGAATATTTTTTTAAAATTGTACTGGTACTGTAGATAGTTACCGATTTAAATTTTTAAATCGGATTCAACAGCGATTTTTAAATTTTTTGTCTTTCTGTGCACACATCACGCAAAAACTACCGGATGTATTTTGATGAAATTTGGTGTGGTAATAACTTATTACCTGCGTCAACATCTAGAACACTTTTTACTCTGGCAAAATGTCTCGTTCCCATGGGAAATTACCAAAACGATTTTGAGCGTGTGCACATATCACGCGATAACTACCGAACGCATTTTAATGAAATTTGGTGTGGTGATAGCTTATTACCTGAGTCAACAAGTCAATTGCGGGATGATGAACTACTGAACGGATTTTAATGAATATTTCATCCATTTTTGTTCATTTGTATTCCCTATATTACAAGTTCTTTTTATTATACAAGAACTTCTCAGCGATTTTATGCCAACGCGTCGCGGGTACAGTTAGTTTGTACTCTAAAAATATTGTCCTTCACCAACATAAAAAAAAACTGCAATTCTCGAAATTTATTTTTAAATTTTATTTTCAAATAAAACGATGTAGTTTCGTAGTCTATCAAATTTTGTCCATCAAAATTCAAAATCTATGTATGGTTCATTTCAGTTAAATTTAACCATGCTTCGTCACTTTAAATAATTTTCGTTTTCTTGGCTTTATCTCTTTTATTATTGCATTTATGTAAATTTTAAATTTGCAGTTTATTTTTAGAAAAGAAGATTGATTTGTTTCGAATATAAGAATTATTTAATTTTTTAACGAAAACTCATGATCAATTGTATCTGAAATGAGGTATATAAGTAAGTATTCTCTAGTAATTATAATTAATAATGATGTCGGATGATTAATCGATTAATCAGTTTAGTCGACTGTTTCACACCCTCAACTAAATGATTAAAGTGATCATTTTTTTTTTTTTTTAATTGGCTAAAAACGGTCATGGATGCTGTACGGCGTAAAGTGAAACCTGATTAACTGCGACACAACACTGTACCGCGACAATATTCTGTGGCGGCAATAGTTCCATATACATATATCAAGTACATAGGTAATATATTTGTTGTCAAAATAGTGTTGGACCAGTTGGACGTTCCGTCGTTGTAAGTTATGACCGTCAATGTGTTAATTATTTTTCTATATTATTTAAAATTCTCAAAATTAACTATTAAGAAATTATTCACTTGTATGATTTTTCCCTTTTATGCGATTAACATAACAATGTAATATGTAATATCAATCTTTTTCTTAAACAAAGTAATAATTAAATTTAAAAAAAAATAAAAAAGTCATGTAGTTTTTGAAAAAATTACGTAAGTGATAGTATTCATGGATTGGATTAAAAAAAATAGTCAGTTAATGGACTATGGAATACTCGATATTTTCGTCTAATGACAAATTTTGTCTAAAAAACAACTTTAATCGATTAACTGCTCCTCAACACTGTATACCCCATGTATATTTTTATTTAACACAATTTATAATAACTCTTAAAAGAAATTTAAGAAAAATAGTAAACGGTGTTCTTTCAGCGTGAAAAAACTATTATAAATCGAAATAAAACACGGTTGAATTAAGTTGGGGGCCAATTTTTATTTTATTTCTAAAAATGATTTTGTTATTTATCGTTTGAAAGTAATTCTAACATTTTGAAAGGCCAATTTTAAACTACATTATCAAGTAATTGGGGCCCTGTTTCGACAATGACATCGATTATGTTGACTTCCAAAGCGTCAATTTTCGCGTTTTTTTATTTTATTTATTTATTTATTTTTTTTAACTGCTTTAAAAGTTGATTTCTTAAGAACGTACATTTTTAAAACTTGTGTTTGTCTTCAAACTGGTAGTCACGACGCATCCTGTTATGTTACAAGGTACAGTTATCTTTCTCATAATCACTTGTGTTTTTTTTTTTGCGTACAAATAAAATATTTTTCTTTCCGTCATAATGTTAGTAAGTATACATATACCTCCACACGCCTGTTCGCTAGCTACATACATAGTACGTTGCTCGTATCGTGCAAAATTGATGATTTCATTTTCTAAATATTAATTTTAATACTCAATACTAATTAATTAATACGTAATTATTAATGTATAATGTGGTTCGAAATAGTCAACATATTGTTATACATAATATATGTGTGAAATAGTTTCTATTTATTTATTTATTTTTTTTTATTTATTTGGCAAAATATTTCGTCACGTTCCTTACTGTGAAAACTGTGTAACCAAATGGTAACATAACCCGTTTGAGATAGCTCTGTAAGATTTCAAAATAACATAAACACATAAAATTTTAGATTCACATTCATGTTTGTTTTAATTGTACCACACAAAATTGAAGAATTATGTGCTCGATTATGACAAAACCCCCCCCCCCCCCAAGCTCAAGTAAGAAATTTAAACATTAATTATAATTTTTTTTTTGATAAAATAACTTATTGACTGTTTTTAAGCATTTAAATCAGTACATTGCATAAGAATAAAAGTTATTGCATCATTAAGTTCCATTACATTTGAATTTATGGCAATTTTTGTAATATTATAAAAATTAAATTAAATTTTCTCATATAAATTTATACTTTATCTTGTTTCGAAAAGCAACTTCGAAGGAAACCGTCAGGTTTTGAGAGTTTTGAGTCATGTATTTTCTGTGAAACTTTTTTTATGCGGTCCCAATCTATCGCATAAAAAAAGTTTTTTTTACAGTCTGGACCGAACTGTACTTTTTATAGCTATTTATGGAGTTTTTGAATATTTTTCTTTGTTCGATTTTTTTATGGGGTCCCCATCCACCGCATAAAAATGGTTCAGCTGTAATTTATGGACACTCCCCAATTAGTGCTATCTATGAAGCAAAACGTACGTCGTTATTTACGTTTATTTTACAAGCCTCGGCTGTGGCAAGTTCTGAGACACTCTCTACATAATTTTTATACATCGTGTATACTCATTTTATGTCCTTTATCTGTTCCTCAAAGAAAAGATCAATCTTAATTTTATATTTTCCCTAATGTTAGTCATATAAAAGCTAAGTGTGTAACGGTCAATTTTGGAAATATTTCAAAAAAATTAAATTTTAGTTTCTCCTTCGTAATTCGTTCGTAATTCTTTTGTTATTCTTATTATTTTTTTTGCGGTTATTATCATAAATACTACATTTTAACTACAATATATTTTTTAAAAAAAAGAAGTTTGGACTAGCTTTTTTATTTTTGACAAAAGAAACAAAAATAATTGAGAATTATTACATTTTTAAAGTTTGAATAACTAAGTATATACTTATAGTAAAGTACTTGGGATGAGTTTTAGGGTTTCGAAGAAAAATCTTGGAACCAGTCGTTAGTCTCCAATTTTGTATGGAGATCAATCAAGTCTAGATTATTAAGAGAAATGTTGGATAATAAATAATTAATAAAATTTTAGTGGTCTTAAACATACGTAATTTGTTCGCTAGTCTGTATTCAACACTTTTAAAGGAAATATCGTTATTTAATGGCGATATATCGGAAACCAAATTATCACGTAAATCGTAAAAAACCTTAACTGGCAAGTTCGGACTGAATGTCCAATATACGAAACTTTTTTTTAATACACAATTTGTTCAATCCCTAAAACAAGCATATACATTTAAGAAGAAAATTAAATTCTTAAATCGCCAAACAAGTTATCAAAAAAGAATAAAAAAAAAATATTATTTTTTGACTGACAGCTCTTTTGACAACCGATTTTCACTGTACATACCTAAATCTTTTATTAAAATGAAATCGCATTGTCATAATTCATAAGGTTATGTTCCGTGAAAAAAAGAACAAGTCGCGGAAGTTAGAAATTCACAATTAAAAAAAAAAAAAAAAGAAGTAAAATTGCAAAGGGTGAATTTGATGAGTGATTCATTTCCTTCGCATGACAAAGTAACATTCAAACATATAGTAACTGTAAACTTTGTTAGCTACTTCATTTGTGTAATATGAAAGGGACCAATAGCGCGTCAGTTTTAACAATTTTTTGAACATTTCCAAAAAAATATTGTAAACGAATTCTTTTGGAAGCGTTTTGTTAAACAATAATAATAAGAAACTTGTTTTTTTTTTTATGAAAATCAATTCTTTGTAAGTTGTTTTATTTAAAAATACACAAAAAATGTAAATTAGGATTAATCAAAAAGAAAAAAAAAATCAAGAAATTTGAGTTTGTTCAAAAACACGGTAAAATAATAATTGTTCTGTAACTAAGGACTTTAGGACCGAAAAATAATAGTTACGAGAGATTTCAGTACCGAGACATTTACTAATCGTAACAATTCCAGATATGTTTTTTTTTTCTCTAATACACTTAAATTTAAATATTTAAATGATTTGGTGAAAATGTTGTAGAAACGAATTACAATGATGTCATTACATACAAATACGACATCAAAGGGAGTTTGAAGGTGTTTTTGTTTTGTCTCTATCATTTAAAATTATAATCAAAATATAAATCAGATATCTAGTTTGACATAAATAATATTGTCTTGGAATTGTGCAGATGTGAAAAAGCGACAGTAATTACATAACAGACAGAGAAAAGAAAAAGAAAGTTTAAATTTATAAAAATATATCTTGTTAGTATAAACAAAACAGACATTAAAACATTTTTTCCGTTGGACTTTGGTTAATCTAGTTTGGTTGATTTTATATTGGACAATGTTTCCAAATTAAGGGAGGAGTTCACGCCAAAAACGGCTAAGAAACTAATTTTTTTCGAGTTTCATTTTTTGTTTTTATTTTGTTCTGTGGTCCTTTACAAACACGGTGATATATAAAACATGGCCATAAAAAAATTTTTTTAAGTAGAAAAATATTTATTTGTGAGCCGCTGCACGGCCAAGTTGCTGCTCCTTTGCAGACAACGCTCGCCCCCCCCCCCTCGCGATTTGATCAGTAATATTTAGCTTTGGTGTGTACACGCGTTATAATATGCACTGAGATAATGTTCTTTTATTTGTATGCCTTTGTAGACATTTTAATAAACAGTGAGTAAACCGCTTCTTTTGTTATTATTTTTGTTTTTTACCGTTTCCCGAAAGTTGTGTTTTTCCCGACAAGGAAAATCATATCTCAAGTACTAGAAAAGGTAGACTTAATTTTTTTTAAAATTTTGTTCATAAACATATTGCGCATAAAGTGGAGTATGCTTTTTCCATTTGAACAATTGGAACTATTTTTAAACATTTTTTTTTTTTAATAAAAAAATTGGGTTTTATAATTTTTAGAAGTTTGGGATTACAGTTTTATAGTTAATTTTTAAAATTACCAGAAACCCATACTCAGCTTTATGGACAGGTCCTTTAGGAACAAAATAATGAAAAAATATTTAAAAAATATTCATTACTTTTTGAGATATGGCGTTCCTTGTAAACGCTTAAAAACTTGTGAAAAAGGGCCCCCTCCCCCCACAGGGAGAGTAATGAATGTTTCAAAAACAAAATTTTCTATTTGAAACCCTCCCTAATTTGAAAAAAATTTCAACAAGCAAAATAATTGTAAATAAAAAAGTTGCTTTTTTATTTGAACTCCCCCCTTAATGAATAATGTGATTTTCACTAAAATATTAAGATGGTCATTGCACATCCATTTGTCAACGACACAGTTATCCATATCAAATATCGATACAACAGCACAAGTAACATGATAAAATAGACACATTTAGAATTTTGAACTATTTTTGTAATTTGAATATTTGTAAATAATTTTGCACCCACTTGAACTGATAAATAATATATTACCAAAAAAATCGATAGATCGATTGAATTTTGATATTACCTATTTAATAATCAATATTTATCAAAATTGTTGGCTACCACACAGACAGACACACAGAAACTGTAAGAAGTTTTGCTATTAAAATCAGATCTGTTCAGACAAAAATAATAATTGAATGCAAAATATTAAATTAGACCCTTTACTTTCAGATGCGTAATTTTGATAAAAATCAAAAGAAAAGCTTCAGAAACACGTAATTCGTTTCCAATTTCATCATTTTGTGATTTTAATTACGGTTTTTTTAGGCATTGAAAAATTTTAGTAAACTTGTTGATGACGTCATCAGGTTAAAAAATTTCTGTTTTGTAAAATCACAATTTATGGAAGTGATTTGAATTAGAGTAATTGGTTGAATTTAAGTAATTTTGATGTGAACTTTTCATTTTTGATATGAAAATAAGGAAATTTCTTTTTCAAATAACGTAAAAGCCCCTATACCGGAACACGATCATATGTCCGAACAGTTTTGACATTTATATATTAATGAAGTTATTTCCGAAAGAAAACTCTGATAACAAAAATTATTTATTATTAATAGAATGATTATTTTTCAATTTAAATTCACCTCGCATTTAATGTTTCCTTACTTAAGGGGGGAGTTCACGCCAGAAACGGCTAATAAACTAATTTTTTTCGAATCTCCTTTTTTGTTTTTATTTTGTGCTGTGGTTCTTTACAAACAAGTTGATATATAAAACATGGCCAAAAAATTTTTTTTCAAGTAGAAAAATATTTATTTGTAAGCCGCTGCACAGCCAAATTTCTGCTCCTTTGCAGACAACGCTCGCCCCCTCCCCCTCGCGATTTGATCAGTAATATTTAGTTTTGGTGTGTGCATGAGTTATAGTATACACGAAAAAGGAACAAGAGGGGACAATATATGGGGTTGGAGGGTTTTAATAAACAGTGAGTAAACTGCTTCTTTTGTTATTATTTTTGTTTTTTACCGTTTCCCGAAAGTTGTGTTTTTCCCGACAAGGAAAATCATATCTCAAGTACTAGAAATGGTAGACTTAATTTTTTTTAAAATTTTGTTCATAAACATATTGCGCATAAAGTGGAGTATGCTTTTTCCATTTGAACAATTGGAACTATTTTTAAACATTTTTTTTTTTAATAAAAAAATTGGGTTTTATAATTTTTAGAAGTTTGGGATTACAGTTTTATAGTTAATTTTTAAAATTACCAGAAACCCATACTCAGCTTTATGGACAGGTCCTTTAGGAACAAAATAATGAAAAAATATTTAAAAAATATTCATTACTTTTTGAGATATGGCGTTCCTTGTAAACGCTTAAAAACTTGTGAAAAAGGGCCCCCTCCCCCCACAGGGAGAGTAATGAATGTTTCAAAAACAAAATTTTCTATTTGAAACCCTCCCTAATTTGGAAAAAAATTCAACAAGCAAAATAATCATAAATAAAAAAGTTGGTTTTTTATTTGAACGCCTCCCTTAATCAAAGAAATACATAACGTAAAAGCCCCTATACCGGAACACTATATATATTAAACAATTTTTGTTGAATACAATATTTTGATGCTTTATTTACGTCTGGTACTTAAACCATTCTATGTTTCCTACTTCAACGTCTAGATGTCACTCTAAGTGTCATATTATTCATATTACACGTCTGTTTTTATATCGGTTCCCAACTCCTAGTGTCATTAATATTTCTCTATTTGGATAGATGTCGACATTTTGTAAAAAAAAAAAAAAAAAAAAAAAAAAAAAAAAAAAAAAAAAAAAAAAAAAAACAAATAAAAATTTTTAGGTTGTATTTTTTTAAAAACATATTCATTGGATTAAAAAAACTTTCTTTCTTGCTTATTAAGAAAAAGAAATGGGTGTTTAATTTATTTGTCAATTTTTATAAGCCAGTTTAATTACACACCTAAAAATAGTGTTATATAGGGACTTTTACGTTACTACTGATTCGACGGAAGTACTATTGCTAGTGATCTGACATTTCATGTCTTATTTTGATAAAAATGTAAAGAACGGCTTCGAAAACTTATTAATTCGTTCCAATTTTATCGTTCTATCGTTTTATTTGGGGTTTTTAAAATATTACAAAATTTACCAAAAAAATAAAAATAAAAATAAAAAAAAAGGAAAAAACACGATAATTTTCTCTGTTCAAGGGAGAAATGGTATTGTGGCACCTATACGTTTACCCTTTGTAGACGATTTGTGGTCATATATTTCGAAAATATGTGTGTATTTGTAACCAGAAAATACTTAAATTTTAATCTCGTAGGATTTTTTATTTACTTATAAATTTTTTAATATTAATATATTTCGTTTTCCACAACAGATAAAAGCTTTTTCCACCACTACTTCGAAAATGTTTGCAAATAATTACTCTTTTCGAAGCGAATTATTTCATTTATTTCTTTTTTGGAAGTATGGTTTCTTTGAAAATAAATTTTAAATTATTCTTAGAGAAATGTTTATTTATTAATTTATGTACATTTTGTGGTAACAAACAGAAAATTTTCGAAAAAGTTTTCTGAAATAAATTAATTAGAATTTATAATATGTTTTCCTCTTCATTTTGAAACCTTGAAAAACGTTTTTCTATCGTTGTTTTTCTTAGAGAGTTTGCAATGTATAACTGAGAGAAAAATATGTAAAATATTATAAATACGAGGTGTGATCAAAAAGTAACGGGAATTTTTGAATTTCGCGGGCTTTATAAATCGAATGTTCAAAATTTTTTTTTATATTCCTGGTACACATGCTCCTGATATATGTTGGCAGTTACAGCCATCTTGAATGTTTAGTTTATTTTTGTCAGCCGAAAAAGTTTTCGTTTGCTCGGCGACTTTTTTTGAATTTCGACCAAAAACAATGTTGCGTGGACATCGCTCAGGAATTGATAAATGAAGTCAACAACGATCCAGAATTTCTGAAAACTGTCATAGCAGGTGATGAAACATGGGTATATGGATATGACGTCGAAATCAAGGCGCAATCGTCCCAAGAGCCAACACCGAAAAGGATTCGGCAAGTTCGATCAAATGTGAAAGTTCTTCTTACTGTTTTCTTCGATGTCAATGACGACGTAGTACATCATGAGTTCCTGCAATATGGTCGTACGGTCAATAAGGAATACTACCTGGAAGTTATGCGCCGTTTGCGTGAAGCAATCCGACGAAAACGCCCAGAATTGTGGCAAAGTCACTCGTGGAAATTACATTACGATAATGCTCCCGCTCACACCTTCTTGCTTGTTCGTGATTTTTTGGCAAAAAACAAAACCATTATTTTGCCTCAGCCACTTCGTATTCGCCGGACATGGCCCCCTGTGACTTTTTTCTATTCCCAAGGATGAAGAGAATAATGAAAGGACGACGTTTTGCCACTATTGATGAAATTAAAACAGAATCGCTGAAAGAGCTAAAGGCCATACCAAAAAGTGAGTTCCAAAAGTACTTCCAAGATTGGAAAAAGGGCTGGCACAAGTGTATTATATCTGAGGGGGATTACTTTGAAGGGGACAATATTGATGTTGATTAATAAATAAAGATTTTTTAAGAAAAACGAAAATTCCCGGTACTCTTTGATCACACCTCGTATATGTAACAAAGCCTTTTCGCTTTTCTTTTTCACAAAAATTATTTAATCTCCACGAATGACTGGTTTATAAGACATATTAACTATTAACAGTTTTCTGTATCGAAAATCATACCTATACAATTTAATTCTTTCTTAATCTGCATTTTTTCGAAATTTGGCTATTTTGAAAAAAATCACCATTTATGCAGTTTACGAGATATTTGTTGTTGGAAGTTTTCGATATCGTAGTAATTCATTATTTTCAAGAAAAACACGTAAATTGCTTGTCTTCCACCTCTATTATTCACCAAAAAGATGACAATTTTCAAGATTAAAAATTTCTAGCGCAAATTACTTTAGATTCATATTTGAAAACTTATTATATGGAACACTGTTTGCTCAAGTACAGCTTGCACTTGAACGTACCAAAAAGCTGTACACTTTTATTACATCTTCTATACGATTTATTGAAATACTTTAAAGAAAATTTAATCTTATCTTACTAGAAAATCTCAATGGAAAAACTAAATCGTAAAAATCTTTCATTTTTTTTGTGATTAGAATCAAACTGATTTTTTTTTTTTTTTTGTCATTTTAGCCACTCTAATAGTAAAACAATAAAAAAATTCTAAATGTCCATATTGTTTTGTTTTATGCTTATACACATAAAAATTTGGTTATGGCTATTTGGGTTATGATGTTGGTAATAAATTTGCTTTATGAAGTCTTTTTAGCTTTTCCTATATTGTGTAAAAATTGCTCACTACCACCAATAACTAAAAATATATGGGTGTTTTAATAGACGGATTGTTTGGTAATAAATTTTGATAAATCAGTGTGTTCTATCTGCTTCCTACAACATTTTTTTTTATAATCAAAAATAAATTATTTGTGGGATTTAAATTGACTGAGGCGTGTTAATGAAAATTAGTGAATACTTCCTCGAAAATTTCCAAAGGAGGAAGGTCTTGAGTAAAAGTCGGGGAAAGATAACCATTTTAGTGTAGGCAAGTAGGTATCTATCGCAACTACAGCCACGCGAATTCAAAATACCTGTGTAAAATCTTTGTGAATTATGTAAATTCATATTTTGCATACAAACGCAATATTTTGTTCAAAATTTTCAATTTTAAGAACAGATTAATTGATTTTCTATAGGACTAGTGATGAGCAAATTCAAGATATACTGAAATCAAGATCATAGGAGGCAACTTTGGTCTTATTCCAAAAGAATGTTCGAGTAAAAACTAATCTTGCCCATTCTTGCATTTTTAAATTGTGTTGCGATAAATTATGAAAGATTTTCCAAAAAAAAAAAAAAAATTAATAACAATGTCTGGTAAAACTGTAGATTTTTTTGTATTTTAGTCCAAGTTTTTATCGTTTTTCTGGGTAAAATATGTGCGAACCAAAAAATTAAAGTAAGATAGAACACAAAGGAAATAGTATATTGTGCAGTAAGTGCGGGAAATTGTCGATTGCCCACGAGTTGCACATACTATTTTTTATTACGAATTTCACATACTTTTTTCTATTATTATATCACTATTTTTGACATTTTTATTACTTTTTAAAATAATATTTTTAAGTGTTCGTCTTTTTTTCCTGAATTAATTATCGTTTAAATTACTTTGTTGGTGGTTTCTATAGAAATAATTATGAAATATTTATTAATTGAAAAATTAAGAGGCGGCTTTGCGTGTTTTGATTAAATTTTGCGTGTTTTATTGTCAATTCGCGTGTGGAAAGTTACTTTCTACACGCAAAAAAGTATGCGGGAAGAGTACAGTGGGCAAATAGCTATTTTGCGTACAGAAATGTGTGCGCCAAGTTAGTACTTCTCCCGCATGAGTAATAAAAAATGCGTTTATTTACTTAAGAAAAGGGCTGTTCAACTGGTATCGATCGTAGAGCGCATTTTGATCGAGTCCCTTTCTAATTTATAAATTGAAAAAAGTGACACAATTTAACACGTTCATTGCCAAACTAAAAGTATATAAACTGTGTGAGATGGCCAAATATTTTATGTTAAATAAGTAGGTTCTTATATTTGTCACGCGATATCACGTGATTGGCCATACAGTAAAGTAATCATATCACTCGATATCACGTGATCGGCAATGAATGAATGTGTTAACAGAAAAATCACATTCGGAAAATAAGTCGTGTTTTCTCAAGGAACTTGACCGTTTTTACAGAAAGAATAAACATTATCAAAAATTTCATTACTAGATCTGGTTTAAACCACTTCTGTAGCTATTAATTTAAAAAAGGAAAAACTGGACTTGATGACGTCATCACGGTGACTAAATTTTTTAAAAGTTCCAAAATTGTTATTGAAACATCTACGATTTGGAACCAACAACATCTGTGCTTTTTCATATTTAAATATATAGAATGCCTTTATCGACTGGATCATAGGACCGTATAGGATGGTAGAAACATGACGAAATCAGAATTGTTAAGACAGCAGAAAACGTACAGGCGAATATTAATTCACGTTTCCAGAACGAATTTGGTTATTTTGAGCTATAGTACGGTGCAGTTATTCAAAAAAACGGCCTAACTTCAACATCCAAAGTAACAGTTTCACTCCAACTTCAAATTGTTCTATGTATACAGTCCACATACTGTTTGGCAAAAAGTTACACCATTTTGTAAAAATACTAAAAATTGCTACTTTTACACCCTCCATAACTCTGGAACTCTTCACTTCAGCAAGATTATGCACAAGACTATTTTTGTTCGCAATTTAATGTAGATTATTTTTGTATCGGGACTTTTTACGCTAAACTGTATAGTTTTCGAAATATTTAAAATTAACTAACGAAAACCGTTAATTTGCCTACTTCTACCCTCCTCCTTCCCAAACCCGACGCTCAAAATGGTGTAACTTTTTACCAAACAATATGTGGACTGTATAGAACAATTTGGAGTTGGAGTGAAACTGTTACTTTGAATGTTGAGGTCTGAGTCTAATTGCACCGTAGTATTAAGAATCCGATTTATATGCAAGTATTCTATATAAATTTTGATATTTTCTAACGGAAAAATGTGTCAGATTTATAGATTTTGTATGAAAAATAATTCCCTTTTTGGAATTCCCTTTTTAATTTTTGGAATTCGTGAGCCGGATTTTGGGAACCCCTGCTCTCTAGGCACTGCCCATCAGACTGCTTAAAAAAAACAGAATTGCTGAATATTTTAATACAAAATAAATAAAACGACATAATAAATTATAAAATCAAAATACGTTCTCGTCTGGTTTACAAAATTTTAAAATCACCATTTCGTCCGGACAATTTTAAATTCAATTATTGTCATTTTCGATTTTGTTTTGTGTGTTTATAAATTATGTATAATAATTTGCCTAGACACAATTTAAAAATACATTTTTGTTGTTTTTGTTTCTAAAAATTAATATAATCCTTACTCTGATACAATGTCTGGAAATAATGGAAAAAAAAACTAGTGGGTAGAACCCGCGAGGCAGCTTCCTACGGCAGTTTTGTTAATTGATTCGACGGAAATTTTATTAAGGAATATTGTGTTTAACCCATTACAACTCCAGTTTATGATTATAATCATACGTACGTTTAATAGTGTACTGACTGTACTGGTCTAAAATATCTACGATGATCCATATAAATAAAAAAAAAATATTTTTATTCCCGAAAGAAACAGAACTTTCTTACCAGTGTGAGTATACGCGTGTTATAATAGGTTAAAAACGTACATTTGATAAATACATTAAATTATAATTATTCCAATAACCATCCTATTTTTAAGGTTCCGAAGAAACATTTTGGAGCACTGGTGGTTTTGTACTTTGTATCCAATTTCAGTGAATCAGGCATTTGAAGTAACTGCTAATCTATACATATAATAAAACTGTAACGAGACCATTTCTGTACATGGAATATTTTTTAAAAATTGTACTGGTACTGTAAATAGTTATCGATGTAGATACCAAAACAGCGATTTTTAGAATTTTTGTCTGTCTGTCTGTTCACGCATAATGCAAAAACTATTGGACGGATTTTAATGAAATTTGGTGTGATGGTAACTTATTACGTGGGTCATCATCTAAAATACTTTTTACTCCGGGAAAATGGAAAAACCATTTTGAGCATGTGCACACATTAGGCAAAAACTATTGGACCGATTTTAATAAAATTTGGTGTGGTGATAACTTGTTACCTAGGGCAACATTTAAGATACTTTTTACTCCGGGAAAATGCCTCCTTCCCACGGGAAAATAGAAAAACCATTTTGTACATGTGCACGTATTATCGGACGCAAAACTATCGGACGGATTTTGATGAAATTTGGTGTGGTGATAACCTATTACTTGGGTCAACATTTAAGATACTTTTTACTCCGGGAAAATTCCTCATTCCCATGGGAAAATAGAAAAACCATTTTGAGCATGTGCATGCATTACATAAAAATTATTATTCTTTGCAAGTTCTGTATAATTATTACACTTACATACTTCTCATTGAGTTTTATAACAATGCTTTGCGCGAACGACGTCGCGGGTACGGCTAGTTATTTAATAATTTAACCCATATTCATTAATTTAATGAAAATTATTTACGTTTTTTTGTTATTTAAGGTAAAGAGGCAAATAAAGTCCAAGAGACACAAAATATATTTATTTACGCAATAAAAGTAACCGCGATTATGAATACGAAAAATTCATTAAAACAAAAGAGTTTTATGTTCCATTTCGAGAATAAAGAGACAACTATCGTTTCTGTGCATAGTTGATTCAGACTTAAAGTGTGTAAGTTCATGAAATATTTAAACCTTTTTTAAGAGAAGAAAAGATAAATTTAGACTGTGTATTTAATTATCAAAGACTATCTTTATTCTTATATTGTAAGTATTACTATTAATAAAAGTTGCTGTGCTAATCTAATAGAGAGTACCATAATTTATTCAAATTAAAAATTTTTAAAAATTTTATAAATTAAGTAGACAGTGTCGTTTTTTAAAAAGTATTATTAATTTTTTTTACCCATATAAAAGCTACTAGGGTTAATTTTAATATTAAATAAACTCAAAGGATATTTTATCCTGAGAATTATGAAAAACTATAGTTACTGATTACTAAATCCAGACTTAATGCGTGTCTAACATGTACTTGGCAACGTTTTATTGTCATAAATTGTAAAAAGTTTTTTTTTTTTTTTAACTGTTAAGAACATATTACCCATTTGTGCCAAATTGTCCGCCTATTGATTTCTCACTCTAATTAAATAAAGATATCCGATTTTTATATTACTTTAAGAGGAGCTTCAAGCTATTCTCATATCATCTTCTTTTCTAAAACTTTATGTCTATGAGCAAATTAAAAGGCAACAAAATAAGATAATAGTAAGATAGGAGCTTGTATAAGATTAAGAATCAGTTTAATAGTAAAATAAAATATAGTCCGAGAGTCCACCGTATACAAATCCTATTAATCAATATTTAACTATCTTTATAGCGTGTTTACAGCTAATAGTTTAAACAGAAGTACATAATATTGGATATAAAACAGAATTGCGGTAGATTTTTTTTTTATAAATCTCTCTCTCTCTCTCTCTCTCTCTATATATATATATATATATATATATATATATATATATATATATATATATATATATATATATATATATATATATATATATATATTTGTATCCTATATATATATATATATATATATATATAAATCTCATGTCACAATGTATGGATAGAATAAACTCCGAAACTACTGAACTATCTGTAATTTGGTCTTAACTTAAAATATAGAATAGTTTTTATCTCAATTATTGACCTTAATATTTTTTTTCTATAGATACCACCAATAATATTTTTACCTACGACTACTATGAAATTACTTATCTACTGTGCAAAATACTATTTGTATCCTATAAAGAAATAAACAACTGGATTGTCCAGTTATCATCAATAGGCACTTCTGCTGTTTTCAGCAAATTCCATACATATGAAAATTAGATATGCTATAAAAAAAATATGAATATGACTTGAAAATATGAAAATATGAATAATACTTTAGAGTCGTCGAGCGAGCGAAGCGAAGCACATAAGGAACTGATTTTGTACAAAATTTCAGAATATCAAATTTGAATGGACGTGTGGTCACATTGTCCGTCAGTTACACCAAATAGGGCGCAAATTAAAAAGCTGAAGAAATTTGACAATTTTTACTCAAGTGCTGTTGAGATCTCTGTGAAAGATGAAAGTGACGTTAAAATGGTTTCCCATGTCCTTGGTGACTTGAAGGGCCTAAAATAGAAACAATAAACTGCTGGTATAGGTACCCATACTAAGTTCTTGCGGTGCGGAAATTAGCCATGCTAATAAAATATGAAGATAGTTATTTTAGAGTCATTTTGCGAGCAGAGTCAAGTGCTATAAATAATTGATTTTGCACAGAATTTTGGAATATATGATTGAATTGACCTATAAATTTTACCCATAATTTAATCTAACATCGTTTGACATCTAGGTTGTGTAGACACCCGGTAGATGGCGCTGTATTTCGATTTCTAGATTATACATTCTATTCCACGTCATATTTGTTTATGTTCACGATGTCAATGATTTTTATCATTATACTGTGTATTGTGTTATAATTGTGCAGTGTATCGTTTGAAATGATAAGAAAAAATTAATTCAATCAATTATAACTACTGAGCCACAGCAACGCGTGGCCGGGTCAGCTAGTCTATTTATAAATAATAGTCAGTTGCTTCTGAAAATTTATTCCCTAAGACGTTAAAACAGAAGATGAAATTTCATATGGAAAGTTCATCATTTTTGAAGTTATAAACGTGTATATTGATTTAGGCTTTTGAAAAACATTAAAAGTGAGCAGAAAGTGAGTACCTAATAAAAAGATGTTGTCGATGCGAAATCCCATCGGGCATACGGCTAGTAACTAATATTTATGCAGGGGCGTTGTATCCAGTAGCTACCATAAGCAATGTTTATCAGTGGTGGCTTCACACAAATAAAAATTTGTGGGTACATATTATCGGGAATAGCGGTAGATATAGTTTTTAAACAAGTGTCCAAGGGTTACAGCGATTATAAAACGGCCCTGTAACTCATATCAGATATGTAAAAACTTTGAATTTATGAAACACGAAATACTACGCAAAAAATTGGTGAAATAAATACACAAATTTGTACTTTTAAAATACTCGTACTTATTTATAACAACACAAGGACCATTCAACGTTTTTGCCTACTTCTGTTTTCTGTTTAGAATTCAGGGAAGCCATAAATTTTATTGTATGAATATATATTTACTTATTTATTGATATGATGTCTATTTTTTTTTTTTTTTTTTTTTTTTTTGGAAAATAAAAATAAATTATCAACATAGAAAAAAATTACGTTTATTAAAAAAAAAAAAATGAATTGATAAAATAAAAAATAAATAAAAAGAAAAAACATTTCTCCATTTATCTCTCATTTCCATAAAAATATACGGTTTTAATATTGTAGAGCAAATTTTTTATTCAATTTATTAAAAAATAAAATTTTTTAAATAACACTGTAAATTTTTTTTAAAAAAAAAAAACAAAGAATAGCAAGGCAACATACTTACTTAGTGAATTTTTAAAATTAATTTTTAAAAAGCGTAAATGGTTCTAGTTTTTCAAAATACAGTCGAACCTGGATAAGCGAGAGTTGAAGGGACCGCGATCTATTTTTCTCTTATAGAGGTTTCTCACTAACCCGAGTTTCTAGCTTACAGAGGTACGGGAGAGGTTTATCTCACTTATAGAGGTCTAGAAAAAAATACAACCAATATGTATTAAGAAACATGCATGTATTGTCTTTATATACATATTTGGACATAGATAAGCTTACAAAAAAAAATGCATTTTGGCTATTTGAATAGAAAATGAGTTCCTCGAATTATAAGAAAACAAGAACATAAACACATTCAGGCATTCTAATAAAATATGTATAAGTTCTTTGAAATTAAAGAATGAGTCATAAATAGCAAATGTTAAATACGTTTAACTGTCGCTTACAGAGGTACAGGCAATTAGCAGCAGTCTCAGTTATAGAAGTCTACAAGCGAAAAACGATTCTTACGTATACAGGTTTTTCTTTTTCACTCGTAGAGGTTTTAGAGTGGTAAAGTTACGGGACCTGGCAATTACTCTCACTTACAGAGTTTTCTTGCTGACCCAGTTCTCCCTTATCCAGATTTGATTGTAATTCAAGTGTTTTTCGTATAGGTATTCAGTTGATAGATCAGAGAATTTTCTACTGCCTGTAATTTAGTATAAAGACACTTTTTATATTTTTACAATAAAAAAATTAATTTTTGCAAAAAATTGTATGGCGTTTTTGGCGTTTTTGAAATGAAAACTTCTACAGTGACTCTGCATGAAACAAACACTCATAAGTAGTTGTTCATTACTAAGTGATTAATATTTTATATTGTTCAAATTATTTAATTTATCCACAACATTTTTGATGTCATATTTTGTATAATTTAACTTATATATTACATTCAACTCGGTATATAATTATAGTAAGGGTGTAGTAGCATGTGATTACTACGAAATCTTATTAAAAGCTTTTATTTAACTTGCTATGTTAGTATGTTTGTTTAGATCAAATCTTGGAATCAAAATTTAGACAGGTTCTAATTGAGCTAGAGGTTTCAAATTTTGCATACGTTTCTAACCTTGGTGACAATGCAATATTGTATAATTAGTTTTTTCCTAAATTCTCTCAAAACTAGAATTGCTGATTTTTAGTCTTGTGCAACTTTTTGACATTTCGAACTGTCAAATATTGTTCCATGATTTTATATTACAATTTTTAATCTCCATAGTTATGTTTGATTGGGATAAAATAACCGATTAAAATATAGGTAAAAAAATTACTTCTTTAATTAATTTTTTTAAAATTAATTTTGATCAAACAAAAAAGCATAAAATAAATTTAAAAAAAAAAAAATTTTAAGAAAAGCTTTTATTTAAAAATTGGGCTAAAAAGTATAAAATAACTTTTGAGTAACGTTTGAAGCAATATGCAATGTAATTTATAAAAGCTTGACGCGTTTAATTAAGTTTAATTAAGTTTAAATTATTCAGAAGGAAAGTAAAGTAGCTACTTACATATAAAATGGAAATAATTAATGACAACACCTCAAGATTTTATAAATTATATTGCATATTGCTTCAAACTTTACTCAAAACTTATTAACTGCCATAACATACAGAACATAAGTTATTGCATCATTTAATTTTGTTAAAGATGTATTTTTCAAAATTATCATAATATTATAAAATTGAAATAAAATGTTTCTACGTGTAAATTAATGCTTTATCTTGTTTATAGAAGCAACTTCTAAGGAAATTTCTAAGTTTTGAGCGTTTTGAGTGGTTTTTTCGATGAAACTTTTTTTATGCGGTCCCGACCAACCGCACAAAGAAGAGTTCAGCTGTATATTTTTTATTACGCATAAAAATGAAGAGTCGCATATAATAAGAATACGAAAGAATGAAATGGAATGATACAGACACGAGGGTACCTACTTGTTTTCAATTTTTTTTCCTGAACAACAGAAGATGATGATCGGTTCACGGAATGTTTGTAATACGTAAACCGGTTACAAATCATGTTATAATTAAAATATTTCAAATAAATTAAAAGTTTCAAAAATATTTTTACAACCGTTATCCCATCACTGCAAATATATAGGTACTGTATAAATGTGTGTTATGTACATCGCTTCTTGCGTTCTTCAGTTTAAATATCCTAAACAAAAAAATAAAAAAAATTTTACATTTAACTATATGTATACCCTATTTCAAATACAATTGATCATAAGTCAAAGTTAAAAAATTTAATAATTCTTTTATTCGAAATAAATCAATCTTGTATTCTTTGCTAAAAACAAACTTCAATTTTAAAATTTATGTAAGTGCAATAATGAACGAGATAAAGCCAAGAGAACGGAAATTATTTAAATTCATAAGTGATGAAGCATGGTTAAATTTAAGTGAAATGGACCATAACTTAAAAAATCATACATTGTGTATTTTAAAGAAAAAATACCGCGGATTTTGTTTAGGATTTTGTTTTGTTCAATAACACTTTCTTTAGAGTTCTGTTCAGAATTTATAAAAGTTAGAGTAGTGTCCTCTACCTTTCCTTATTTTCACTACTTTAATTTGCCTTGTAAAACTCTGACTTACCGACCTAATATTCACTGAAAAACTATTTCAGTTGTTATTCAATTTAAAATTAATTTCAAAAACATGACAAGTGATGTAAACTTGTACAAACATTCATTAACACCTTAATAGTCACTGGCATCACAAGACGTCATATGAAACTTTATACTAACTCACACACCACGTCGTAGGACGTCAACAATTCCATATAGGTGCAAAGTGTACCTATTAGCTATCAAAATAGTGTACCAGTTGGACGTTTTGATTGTTCAAATATTTTTGGACACTACTGTATATTTGCTAATTTTTTTTCTTTTTTTAGTGCTTAATATTTAATTTTTTCGACTTTTTCATTCATTGTTAGATACTATAAATTGTTATTTCGTGATGTAGTGTAATTCAAATCAAAAAATATCATTTCTATCATAATTACAGTTTCTTTTTGAATAGGGTTGACCGGGGTAATTGTGAATTGGGGCAATTGTGAACGGCGCCTATAATTTCTAAAATAACATGAATATTGTTAAAAATCAACTCTTACTGTTAGTATATTTTTCGGTCCTTTCTTAATATGCTATTAAAATTTCATAACAATTCTCCAAGTATTAGTATGCTTTTTTTTAAATACATTTTTTTTAAAGGTAAGAAAGGGTTAAAAGTACTTCTAAAGAAGTGATCTAAACCCTGACAGGGTTCCTTATTAAATGCTAAAGAAATTGGACAATTTATTACCAATTAACAATTACCCCATGATTTTAAAATTGTGGGGTAATTGTGAACGTCATTCACGAGTGCCCCCATTCGGTCAAAAATTTCAGTAGTGTCCTTTTCAGAGTTGAAAATGTTAATGAAGATGGTGATGACCTTACTGTACAAGTTTCCGTTGTACAAACAATATAAAAAAAAAAAAAAAATTGTGTAAAAAGCGATACGTTTTGTATATCAATCCACGAAATCATTGCTGTGCTCCCTTACCCAATAACAACTTACAAAAACAAAAAAATTACTTGTTTTCAATGACTCTGTGAGTGTCCAAGGGCAGTAGGATTAACACAAAACCATTTTTTTTTTTCATTTACAGTATTAGGCCTAATAGATTTTTGTTTTTTATTCATGTAAACTAAATATATTTCCTTGAAAAAGTCTTATTTTCCTTGTTTTTGTGTGAATGCATATAATTTTTTGATTTTTTATATGATAAAATGACAAAATATCATCAAAATATCATTTTTAGCTTGTAATAAATTTGTTCCTACAATTTTTGTTATTTTTATTTAACCTTGATTTTTTGTACAAATTTGAGGTATGTGTAACTTGCATTAAACAAAGAGAAATTGTGACCGCTAAAGTATGATGAAAAATTTGAAAGTGGGGTAAATGTGAAGAATTTGAGTTGGGCTTTACTCTGACGTACCACACTTCTCTTGTAATCTATTGTAATAATTTTTCTGATGGCATTCACTTTTACCCTAAAATTGATAAGATTTGCAAAATCGCACCGGGTAAATGTGAATGGCGTATAAAATTTTTGTTTTTCTTACGAATTTGCTCAAAATTTGTGTGGTGCATCCTGAATAATGTAGAATTAAAAATAAATGAACCATAATGTGATATATAAAATAAAAATTACTTAATATAACGCTTTTATCTCAACTCATGAAAATTCATTCACAATTCACCCCGGTCAACCCTACTTTAAAAATGCTTTGTAGGAAAATGTTTTTGTTAATTGTACTTTATATTAGTATATATCTACATATAATATGTGTATGAGCGTATATTAAGTATATTGCGCCGTGGGGTCATTAAACTAACCAACTATCCAACAACCACTTTGATATATGGGTGTTAGCTTAGATTTATTACTTATATATAACTTTCAAAGCGATCATGACGTTGTTATTATGTGTGTTGTATGTACTTCTTTCATTGTCATTCGATTTTTCTTGTTGATTTTATTGTAACATTTTATTATTGTTATTAGTATTTATTTACGACTAATCACTGTAAATTAATAAATTTTAATAAATATACATGTAGACGAACAGTTACAGTAGAGTGCAGATCGTTCGGGTCGAACTTGCAACAAGAAAATATTTTTAAATTGTAAATATTACAGTATAGCACCGATAATGGAAACATCAGTTTTGGAAATTTTTTGAGAGCATCAAATTAGTCAACATCACTTTTGGAAAGTTGCATCAAAAATGTCAAGTATTTAATATTTATGTACTTATGCCGGTATAAAAAAAAAGAGAAAAGAGGGCGCGATTTTCACACCCAGCGACCACAAAAAAGGTCACTCATTTTGTTGCAGGGGCGAAATTATTCACTTTTGCCCGGGGCGGCGTAAACGCTAGAGCGGGCACTGCTTTCCAGTAGACATCATAGGATTTTTTCGAAATTTGAAAATTTGCCCAAAATTAAATGATTTTTTTTTTTATAAACGCGCCTTTTTTGTGATTTTTATAAAGTTACAGAAGTTCAGATTAGAATTACATTGTACGAGTATATTGTATTAAACCTTCAGTTTTTTTCAGAAAGTTCCAATATATATAAACTTAGTAGTTTTCGACGTATTTTAACTTTTTAAGAATTTTTGCTATTTCTAGAATTTTAGCAAATATCTCCTGTTTTTGAGATAACGGTAAGTGACGGTAATAATTTCCGTACCTTCAGACTAGAGCTAAATTCTTAAGGCGTTACGTCACTTTGACATTCCAAAAAGGAAGGTTTTATTGGAGAAATTTTTTTCACCGTAACGAAAAACGCAATCAATACAAAAATTTTTTAGAGTGTATTATTTTTAATATGATGTACCTACGCAGAAATTTTTTTCTCAATAAAACACAACGGTGACACGGGCGTAGGCCGAACGCAGTCACGCAGACACTTTTTTCCGAAGAGATTCATGACGGGCCAGCATTTAACAATTTTCAAACAGCAGTGAGGAATTAAAAATTTTTTTTTCATCATTTAGATTAGTTTTACTAATAAGGCGGTACACAAGATTATTATATTAAAAAATATTCATTTGTCATTAAATGGTACCGGTTTGGAAAAAAATTAAAAATCGATGGAAAAATCAACCTTAATTTGCTCATAAACAATTTATTTGTTAACCAATTTCAAAAATCTTGTGTACCGCACTAGATAGTCTATGTAGAAGAAACTATAGATCGGACGAAAATTGCTGTAGTTATCTTGCTCACCATTTTGGAAAAAAGTAGTGTCGAGAAAAAGACTTGTAACGTTTCGAAACGTATTTACGGTTTTGTGTGTTTTTACTAGAACAAAAACCATTTAGTTTAAGTTAGAAAGAATAATTAAATTAAAAATTTTTAATTGTTGATTAATTCGTAACTTATTAACAATAATTATGTACTCAAAAATATTTACTCAAACATGTGATAATTAATTTTGAAGCTTCCCGCTCTGTTTTGGATACAAAATGGATGACATGTCACGACTCTATTTATTATAGGGACTTTAGTTTTTACCTATCATTAACTCCATCTGTGAGTTATTTATGGAAATATAATTGACCTGTAATGAAAGAACGTTTCAACTACTCGAAGAAAGTTGTTTCAGAAATTGAGTTCAAAACAATTTTTAAAATAATTCCGTAGTCATAATTCCTTTTGGGTATGATTTAACCCAATAATAAAAGGGGGAACAAATTTTTTTTCAAAGTGAGGTAATGCCATATAACATGAAATTCATTGCCCTCTAAATTTATGTAATATTATCGACTTCTTAGGTAAATGTAGATAAAACATTTTAATCAGGAAGTTTTAATACTAGACACACAAATTTTTTCTTATTTTTTTTTATTTTTTTTTTTTTAAAAAGAAAAAAAAACAGAGTACAAACTAAACACAACTATGTTCTACTTATATAATATGCATTTTATAGATAGAATGCAAAAAAATTTGTACACTTTCATATTAGTAGAGTAACTATGCTGCTACTGCATACATATGCATGTCTACATTCAACTAACCTAAGATCAATAAAAACTGACTGCATATGCATTACATCGAGCGAGCCACAGCTAGCTAAAACATGCATTCAAATACCTACACCATGCATATGTATTTATGTATGTTTGTGTGCTTATAATATGTACGGCTATAGAAGCCGAGTATACCATATAATAATATATAATATACTTTTTTCAAATGAAAATATTATAGTAATTGTTTACTAAATCGGACCAAAAGCGACCAGATCTAAACCACGAAATGTGGTTTTCCGACCATGTATAATTCAGGTAAAAAATCGATACTTTCTTAAGGCGTTACAACACTTTTTTTTACAAAATTTTCCTTTTTAGAGTTTCATCAAAAAAAAAAAAACAAAAGAAACGGAACCCTTATGGTGAGACTTCCATGTCCGTCCGTCCGTATGTCACAGCCATTTTCCTCAGCGACCCCTAGTGTCAGTCACAATGTAGAGTCAGTTACAACTGCATCATAGTGAATTGTAGCATTTTGTGTCTTTTAAAGATATATTGGAGATATTACTCAATCCTAACATGATTCTTAAGGGGAACAGAATCTATTATAAGTTTCCTAAAAGTCTGGAGGTCTTTAAAAAATTTGGTAATTGTGCAGAAACACGGCTCCACCTATTTTTGGCTCTAAAAGGATGGTTGTTTTTTAAATGTTCGTTGCCACGGCGGATTAGTTAAAAAAAATACTACAAATCGATACCGATAATGGAAATGCTGGGAAACTGTAGTTAAATTTGAAAAAATTCAATTTTTTCTAGATTTTCTTTTTTTATTTTGTATGCATGTGTGTCAAAGTCGAAGTATATTGTCAAAACTAACTAAACTAACCTAACCTCACCACCTAGTTTTTATATCAAAGTCGAAATATATTGTAAAAACTAACTAAACTAACCTAACCTTAAGTAACCTCACCACCTAGTTTTTATATCAAAGTCGAAATATATTGTAAAACTTAACTAAACTAACCTAACCTTAACTAACCTCACCACCTAGTTTTTACATCAAAGTCGAAATATATTGTCAAAACTAACTAAACTAACCTAACCTTAACTAACCTCACCACCTAGTTTTTATACCAAAGTCGAAATATATTGTCAAAACCAACTAAACTAACCTAACCTTAACTAACTTCACCACCTAGTTTTTATATCATCTACTCTTATTTATTTTGATTAATTTTACCAGAATATGCACTCAAATCATGGCGTTGAGATAATCGTAGTTTACAAAATTAAGTCAATTTTCTAACTTCCACGCTTAATATTTCGAAAATGCAACGAGATATTGATTTTTTTATTCTTGAAAAAGTATTTATTTTGGTCAATTTTACTAGACTATGCACTCATTTGCACACGCCATTTTTTTTGAAAGAGAAATAAAAATTGAAAACAGTTTTGTAATTCATTGCAATTCAAACATCTTTCTGCGGACCGTTGAGATACATACTTTCGCGGATCGGCAATTGATAAACGCTGTTATAGAGTGAGTTTGATTTACTATTAGTACAGATTAGTCAGAATTCACTATAAAGTCTATTTATTAAATGAAACTACACAATTTTTTTGCAAATAAAAAATATCTATTAAATTAATCAATTAGGTATGTATATTTACACAAACAGCATAAGCTTCGAACACACTTCAAAATTATATTAAAAATTTTTTAAAAAATGGTAGGTTATATTTTAACATATTTTTATAATTAAATTTTATTTATTTATTATTAAAAAATATTTTATATTATTTAATTATAGTCAATTTTACACTTGAGAACATTTTCAAAACATCAAACAAACAAAAAATCATCAATTGCCTACAGTCTACGCAAGCCAAAATGATAATAATTCCTTGGCTGGCCAAAAGAGTGTCTCAAAAAATGTGAACTTTTCAGGAAACACGAAAACTGAATAATTTTTTTTTTTCGTTACTCATTTAATATTTTATTACTCAAAGTGATAGGTCGCGCCATCTCTTTTCTTATTTAAAAGTTGTTCGCTGTATCTCTCGATTTGTGTCTTGATTTTGTCTTTAAACTGTTTTAACGTAGTTGCTCTGAGATAGTCATCTAGATACAAAAATATATCAGAAAAAAATTTTCTTTTATCAAAAATTAAATAATATATTAATATCCTTCAGTTAAATTATATTTGTATACCACTTGTTTTTTTTTTTAATTTCCGCGCGCTTATGTTGTAGCAATATAAAAACATTGTTGAAAAAGCGTTGTAAAAACTTGGTAAAATGATGTTTATAAATTATATTTCAAAAACGGCGTGGTGAATAATTTTTATTTCTTATTTAATATGGTTTGTAACTTTGTATTTTATAACATATTAAGTTTTTACTAAATTCCTTTGACACGTTTTCATTTTATTCAAAAAAATAGTGTTTTTATTCAAAAAAATAGTGTTAGTAAAATCGTTTTTCTCAAAATTGGGGTGGTCAATTTTTTTTTCGGTAAGGGCTCGTATTATTGGTATTGAATTAAGGTAGTTGGTCGATAAAACGATTTTTTCAAAGGATTTTAACGAAACTTCTCTAGATATTTATTTAATCCAATATCAATAATACAAGCCCTTACAAAAAAAAAATTGACCACTCCAATTTTGAGAAAAACGGTTTCAAAGTTTTGCACTTTGCAATTTTAACACGGGCTCTTATGGGAAAAATCTATTTTTTTTTTTTTTTTTAATAAGATGGAAACGTGTCAAAGGAATTTGATACAAATTTAATATGTTATTTAATACAAAGTTACATACAAACCATATTTAATAAGAAAATATAAAGATTATTGACCACACCGTTTTTGACATATAATTTAAAAACATCATTTTACAATATTTTTACAACGTTTTTTCAACAATTCTTTTAAATTGCTCCAACATAAGCGCGCGGAAATTAAAAAAAACAAGTGGTATACAAATATAATAACTGAAGAATAATAATACATTATTTAATTTTTGCTAACGGAAAATTTTTTTGCCGAGATATACTTTCGTCCCTGACTATCTCAGAGCAACTACGTTAAATAAATGTCTAGAAAAGCTTCGTTAAAATCCTTTAAAAAAATCGTTTTATTGACCAACTACCTTAAACTATTTTAACAGTCTAATAAAATTACGTTTTTGCAACTGTATAATTATTCAAGTTACATAATTACATTCTGTTAATGTCACAATATGAGTTTGTATTTTTATTAATAGTTCATAATTCCAAAAGCAATTGATTATAAATAATAGAAGTAAGTTTTGAGCAGATGTATACACGATGAACAGAAAATTGTTAAAAGTCCCGTAGGAGATTAGAAGTCTCTTATTAGGAGTCCGTTAGAAAGCCATTGATGTTAAGTGTTTTTTGATAATTTTGTAAACATAAGGTTACCAAAATATGATTGGGATGATTCTCAATTATATGTAAATTTTTTTACATAATGTCATCAAAATTTCTGTTGCAGAATATTTTATGTACTTTGTATTCTTATTGTATCTCAACGTATATATCGTACCTCGACAACAACATGGCCATATCAAATATATGACCCTGTTTTTGTCGAGGTGCGATATGATAAAAGATACAATTTTTGCTAGAGTATACTATACCTGTATCGATTTAGGTAAAAATATTTAACAAATTAAGTATTTCTGACGTGAATACGTACACACAATCATTTTATTTCATGATTTATTCATAAATTCTGTATAATTTGAATTAATTAATTCCATTAACTAATGATAAATTAATTAAAATACTAAGTATATTTAATAAAATAAATCAATTTCATTTATATAAATTTTTGTGTACCGCTAACATCTTTTTTATCGCGCTGTTGGTTGGAAGTTACTGAAATATTAAAAATACTCCTGTCGTAGCATCCTGCATAACATAGCGAATTTCCGTTTATAAAAATTAGTTTTGCTCGGAAACTAGTTGACATAGAACAACAGTTTAAAGACCTTTTTTATGTAATTTTTTCTCCTCTTTTAAATGGTGTAAAAAAATTTCGCAAAAAATTGTTGATTAAGTGAAAATTTTGGCAAAAAACTAATTTGGAAAGAACAAAAAGCATGTTCCTGGCATCCGACGTGTCTGGCTAACGAACTTGTCCAACGGTTTGGCATTTCCAACATTTTCACCAAATTTCGTAAACCTAGGACATTTCGTTCGAGAGTTATCGTGCGGACACACACACACACACACATATATATATATATATATATATATATATATATATATATATATATATATATATATATATATATATATATATATAATATATATAAATTTTAGTGAATATTATTTTCGGTTTCTACGGACCTCAAAACAAATTGCTGCCATAGTCCCGGGCTCAAGTCGCGTCATGACAGTGGCTGTAATAGCTAAATTCCATTCTGGAAATTCGCTAATATAGTATGTTGTTGATGAGACATATCTTTTTCATACAGTTTGCTTGAATTCTTTACTTTCTGTGAACGCTCCTAAGAGGAAAATTGTGTGTGGGTTATTTTATTCTTTAAGACCCACATATTTATTAAAAATATAAAATTTTCGTAGGCTTGGTGACGTTTTCAACTATGTACAGTAAAAACTGTTTATGCGATCTTTTTTTGTTATTTTTTTTTAATTGCCCATCAGATAGCACGCATGATGGGAAAGGAAAGCAAGAAAAAGTAAAAAATTTAAACATTAATTTACGATAAAGTTACTTATTGATTTTTTTTTTAAGCATTTAATCAGTATATAGCATAGAAATATAAGTTATTGAATCATTAAATTTTTTAGCGCGTATGTATTTATCGTAATTTTTTTAATATTATAAAATTAAATATAATGTTCTCATAATACGTAAATTAATGTTTTAGCTGGCTTAGAATAGCAACTTTTAGGGAAATCGTGAGATTTTTGAGCGTTTTTAATTATTAATTTTCTATAAAACTATTTTTATGCGGTTATGTGTGTAGAAATTTAAACTGGAGCAAATTTACTAAGTAAAATAATAATCGATAGAGAGGCCAAAGATTTGCGTTGCATTTTGATATAATATGTATATCAGTGTTATTATTATAAATTATACTTGTAGGTGGTTTTAAGGAGTGTAATGAACTGGTAAAATTACCACTAGATCACAGCGGATAGAACCTCTTACCATATATCTTTTTTATTAATCAGTTTACCTATACATATGTAATATTATTCTTACATAAAATACAGAATGGTAAAGAATTAATCCACCAATAAAATATCAGTAATTAATAAACATTAGAAATATAGTACCGAAACTTCGTTTTTAATCGGTTATACAATTTTAATTTTAACGATTTTTGAGCATATACCTTCAGCATATGAGAAATACCTCAAAAAAAGACCACTTGCTATCTTTTTTTTACAATATTTACAGCATATATGTATCCGGTTATATAATTTTTTTTCCGGAGTAAAATATTTATGTTTTGAAAATTGAAGGACATTCAAATTAAGTTCATTATGTAACTACTAAAATAACCAATTAAAACGTATCTTATTTTGTAATTGTGTAAATACATACCTTGCCGTTAGAAAGTTTGGAAATAACGATATTTTTATACAGCAATCCCCCGAAGAACACGATTAATTGGTTCCGTGTTCTTTGAAACCGTGTTGTTCGAGACCACAAAAAATAGGCATTTTCTATTACAAGTGTTAAAAAAATGTTTTTATTTTATTTTGTTAAATATAAAACTCCATTTGAATTAGATACTTACATATACCCATTTGTATGTAATGCGTATTTATTTCGATTAAAACAGAATGGAATTGAGCATTCGTTAGCTCTGAAGTCGGTCTATCATAAAAATTTATTGAAAACTTAGATCGTAAATATCTCGTAAATGGTGCCTCGTAGCTCAAAAATAACGAAATTTTTGAAGGCTTAAGAGAAACAAGTTGTGGGTATTCCAAACATATTGCGACTGTTAAAACCCACTTTTCGTTATCGAAAATTATCGATAATGAACTACTTATCATAAAATGGTTATAGTTGTTTAATTTAAGCTCTATTAGTCCCTCTAATTTGGTTATCAATAGAATATTTTCGAAAAAATTAGTTTTCGATACTTTTCGTAAACGTAAACTTTTAATCGTAAATATCTCTTAAACGGTGCATCATAGCGAAAAAATAACAAAATTTTTGAAGGCTGAAGAGAAGCAAGTTGTGGGTATTCCGAACATATGCGACTGTTAAAACCTACTTTTTGTTATCGAAAATTATCGATGTTGAAAATGACGACACTTTCAAAATTTAAATATGTAAATTTCTACATAGTCGTTATCATTTCTATTATAAAATTCTCAAAAATTTTAGTAGTTTTTTTATTTCCAGCATTTTTTATTTTATAATGACAGATTCAATTTTTGTTCGTGTAAATCAAATCCACATGGAATTGATATATTCGCGTACATTGAGGACCAATGTAACTTTATGTCAAATATATAATAAATGTATTTTATTCTTTTTCAGAAGAATTACTTAAAAATCGTGTTGTTTGAAACCGTGTAATTCGGGGGAAGGATACCCGTGTTCTTCGGCGGTTACCTGTAATATTGTGGAAAAATTGCAGTTTTTCTCATTCGTTTTTTTAAAAAAGTCTGCCAGTAATTTTTGATCTTCACTATAAACCCCACTTCATAGACATAATGCCTCCCGTTCTGAACAGAAATTAGTTCAGTGTTTATCGAGAATTTTCAATTATTACCTTAATTAAATTTAAAAAAAAAAATGTAGATCCAAATTATTCTAATTTATCCAGTCATCTCAATAAATTCTGATCGAGTTTATAGTACTTGTTTTGAGAAAAAAGAATTTTTTTCAATTTAATAACGTCATCAGGTTGATTAAAATTTTTCAATGCGTTTTGAAAAACTGTAAATTTTATAGAATAATAAAATTGGAAACGAATTATAGGTTGTCGAAGTCAATCTTTTGAACTTTATCAAAATTAAGCTCACAGAATCATTCGGAAAAAGACTTCTCTCATATGAGTTATATTTCTAAAAGGAATTTCGTCATTTTGATAGCAAAAATGAATAGATTACATCCAAACTACCATAATTCAACCAATCATTTTGAATTCAGATCACTTCCATAGAGCGTTATTGACGAAAAAAGAAGTTGTTGATTACGTCATTAAGTTTACTAAAATTTTCCAATGCGTTAAAAACCGTAAATAAATTAATAGAATAATGAAACTGAAAGCGAATTATAAGTCATCGAGTCAAGCACTAATGACCAACAGAGGGTGTTACATATAGGAGCTATGACCCCCATCCTCTTCGGGAAAAAACGATTGTGATTTGTATTCTCAATCTAAAAGGCCAGTGAACTAGAAAATAAATTTAAAATTTATTCGAAAAGGCTAGTGCGTACATCCTCAAAAAGCAAAAAGAAATATACAGTTGTTTGCAGACTTTTTAACAGTACTGTACTTTGATATATATTTAGCCCTATCTCTACTATACATCATAATAACATTAATTATGTATTTAATTTGAAACAATGTAACAGATCCGGCAATTAAGAGATATAAATAAATTCTACGGGGTTTATTGCTATCATAAAAAATTCCCATATTTCCGATTAAAAAATAAATTTTATAAATGAAATAAAATTTAAATACGTTTTAAAACATGTTAGGTAGCGAATTTACGAGGCAAGCAAAGATATGGAGAAAAGTTTCTAATAATAATTTATAAAAAAAAAAATTTGTGATATTTTGTGACATTTCCTATTAACCAGAGCATGTTTCAAAAAATTTAAAAATAAAAGTACCAACAGCGTAACATGTCTTGCAACGTTAAAAATTATTCCTTCCTACGCAGTTTTTTCTTTTGAAACATCCGAGAAAAATACTATGTCGTGTTTAATTTTCTTATGTACATGTACTTCTTTGAAAAATTCACTTTGTAAAAGTATTTGTAATATTTTCTTTTTTTTTTAAATAATTTTCTTCATAAATTAACTCACCCCTACATTAGGAAATCCATGTAATTCAAAGATCCCTGCCTCTAAGGGCTGCCCCCCCTAAATCCGGCCCTGATCAAAGTATAAAGTAGGCTTTTGCGCTCTGTGAAGAGGACACAAAATGTGTGTTTGCTGAGAACTATTACTTTTCGCTTTAAAGCGAAAAACGACGATCGTGCGCTCAACTTCGCTCTCGTGGACAATCGACAATTTCCCGCCGTTATTGCACAATATAGATACTATTATCATGATCAAGTGAAATATAATTTTATTAAATTTCAAAATTACTAATATTAATTAAAAATAATAAATAATTAGTGGATAAATAATTAAAAAAATGTATAGGTATACATATTTGATGGAAATATGTAATAGTGACAGCGATTTCTCAAATACACCTGCAGATATTTCTGAAACTGCAAAAATTATAACATTAAAATTAATAAATGTTAAGAACGAATACATTTTACAAGATTGTAGAAAAAATTATGTGTGTAATTCGAGCACAAAGTAACATTGTCGCTCTGACGCCAATGTTACTTTGTGTCCGCCTGGCGGCGTCGCGCGTCAACATTCTGAATCGAGCGGCAATGTACCACTTTTGCGCTCTTAATACACAAGTATCTATTTTTCCCATCAGAACAATAATAACTATAACACAAAATTTGAAAATTTTACTAAGAAAATAAAAATTGTTTTAGTATAAAGATATCAGTTTATACGTAGCTTATGGTTTATCATTTCGGCTGATCACGAATTGCATCCCGCGGTTGAAAAAGGTCGACCCGACCCTCAAGTTGTAAAAAAGGTAAAAAGGGAAACACACGAATTGCATCCCGCGGTCAGTATTTTATTGCTTTATTGCTTATACATACATACAAATACAACTTATTCATTATTTTATATAAAATAATTGTTTCTAAAATCATTTATATTTTTGTTTTATGCAAGTTCCATCTCACCTGTTTATTGTATTTTAATAAAAAGAAATCGCCAAGTACGTATTCAGTCTACATTAAGTTAGGATTCGTAATCAGTAATTTCTTAAATTTTTTTATTATTTTTAATTTTAAATATCTTGGAGAAAATTTTCTCGGGAAAACAGTTTAATATCATTTTTCTTTGAATCTCTAATTTGCTATTGTGGTCTAGTTTTCTGTAGTTTAAGATTATCAACACAGGGCTATTTATGTGAACAATTTCCATAAATGGTTGAACAAAAGCATTTTTTGTTTAATATATTAAAAAAAAAAAATTAAAAATCATTATCTGAAAATATCTAAAATTTAGTAAATTTTCATAATTGTATTTTATAAAAAAACCTTGAATGTACTAAATTTTCCTGAACCCTGAAAGTTGTAAAAAAAATAGCTACGGATAGGTTTCCCCGTAAAATTTTGTCCCAGTAAAAATTAATTGAAAAGTTATTCAATATTAAAAATAATAAAAATAGTTTAAGAAACTACTGACTACGGAACCCTATCTTAATGCAGGTCGAATACGTACTTGGCGATTTTCTTTTTTATTAAAATACAATAAATAGATGAGATAAAACTTGAATAAAATAAAAATATGAATGATTTTGAAAAAAATTATTTTGGAAAATTATTTTAGATAAAATAATGAATAAATTGTATGTATGTATGTAAGTATTTGTAATCAACTACACCTTTAATAAAATATTGACCGCGAGATGCAATTCGTGTGTTTGATTTTTGACCGCGGGATGCAATTCGTGTTTTTTTTTTTTATGGCGCCTTGGGGAGATGAAAAATTTTAGTGATCGCCGGATGCAATTCATGTTTAGCGATCATTTCTATTCTGATACATAGTTGCCACTGTAATAATTGATCAGTTTTCAATGTTAGATCATTTTTATGATAATCGAGAGCTTAATATTAACCACACTGTATTTTTAAAATGTAAAAAAATTTCATAATATGATTTAAGACACATATGTACAGGAGTATTGTATCGGTAACTGGCCGGTATATATGTATACATATTATTGGAAAAATTGACTTAATATGTCTGTCAATGTGACAATTTATGTTTGTTACACATATTATAATGTTAGGTGACAATGGTAACATTACTTCTAAATTGCGCAAATAAAGAATATCGACGTAAAAAGTTATATTTTTTTTACTTATTGTTACATGAGAGGTTTATTGTTTTTTCAAATAAATTTGTGTTTATTTAACGAAAATTTGCTGCCAGTTCGTCAAGTTTATTAAATTGCATCTAGGCAACAAATTTGTGTTGCAGAAAACACAAGTCTATTCAGTGGAAAGAGTATAAAACTAATGTAATACGGTAAGACAATTTAACGAATACAATAAGTTAAAATATAATTCCTGTTATTCTATAATATTTCATTACTATGGTTTTGAAATCAGTTACATTTACCAAATAAAAACTCTTGTTTCATTTTTGTCATGTTTACGTACAATGAAATTAATTTTTGTTTCTATAAAAAGTCTATCCTAACTTTTTTTTCACGGTAAAAGTGAAAAAACTACAATTTTCCCAATTTTAGTATACATAAATTAATTTGTCATTAAAAAAATTGACCTCAGTTTGTTTCTAAAAATTGTAATTATTAATCAGTCGAAAAAAACCATCGATATTTATGTTAGAAATCGCTCTAAGATCGAAGATCGTCCGAGTTATGCTGCAAACTCGATTTCGAAAAAAAAAAACGTTTTTAATAACAATTTAGTAGTTTCAACTTTAATTTACTTCTAACCAGCAATGCAAGCCCGACATAAAAGTATTTGGACATGACTTTAGAGGCATAAATAAATTCATGTAATGATTCAGCATGTGTAAACATACACATTTTTAATAAAAAGCAATAACAGGAACTACAATAACAATAAGCTGATAAAAAAATATTTTAAAAAGAAATTAAATACTTTTATTAAATTACATTTACACATTTCAATAAAATTACAAAAAAAAAAAATAAATAAATAAATAAATAAATAAATCGGAATATAAAATTATATTTTTATATGTTATCCATCTTGTAAATGTTTACAGAAATTATTACACAGAGAATGTGTCTGTTACTGCTCAATACATGTTTACGATAATATCGCACACATGTATAACTGAACGCAGAATTCTTGAGGTATCAAAGTACAACAAAAAGGAAAGATATATTTTTAGTAAGAGATATACATATATTTTATTATATTAAGAAGATAAAATACTTTTGCAATAAAGATGGATATAGAGTAATTATATTTAAACTACCGCTATTAGTTTTTATATCTCTCACTCAAGTAATATTGCACTGTATATACAATGTATAAAAATACACTACGTTGTAAAAAAAAAATAATAGATCTTGAAATAGTTTGCTTATTTATATAGTAATACAATGATATACCTACTTAAATAAGTAATTTTAAATTAAATAAATAGTATTAAGAATTTGTTTCAAATATTATTGAAATTTAATGCTTCAAAACGACTTCACGCTATCAGTTTTAAAATATTAAATACTAACAGGAAAACTTTCTTATGAAAAATACCCTTACATATAGTAATAATAACATATTTAGGTATTTATAAATACGATTTTTTTAATGGTGTAGAACGGTAGACCCTTACTTTCATTGATTTAACGGAGTAAAGTGGACTTTGATCGCTCAAAAACTTTGCGTATACCAATATGATCATTGATTGCGATCGGCCTGTACGGTTGTTCCGCCTATTACACAGATACTGTGTACTCGGACCGTAAAATATTAATATGTAATTTTCAGAGGCACATTTACTTTTGTCATTGTTTACGCCGATAAACAAACCCTCACATTGTGAATATAATAATATATACGGATATATAAAACTGTATTAAATACATTTCTAATACTAAACCAACCACTTTCTACACCAGTTGACTTTCTTTATGTAAGTATAATATGTATATACATACAATACAAATATAGTGCCCTAAATTATAAATCTGTATGTCTATACTGGAATTGTAAATTAGCCATTATTTGAAATTATAATTTGCAATATAAAAACTATTATTTTCATTCGTAATGAAACTAAATATATTATTATAATCCAATAATGTTGTAATCATATTCGTATTACATACTACATTGATCAATTAAGATATTATTTTTTGGAATTTTTAACAACTATAATAATTAATTATTATTTATACGTCTACGTATAAGACTGTACCTACATAATATAGATTTTTTTTTGATGTACTATAAATACGATTTTAGAATAAAAATATAAATTTAAGGGGGGAGTTCAAATAAAAAAGCAACTTTTTTATTCATGGTTATTTTGCTTGTTGAAATTTTTTTCAAATTAGAGCGGGTGTCAAATAGAAAATTTTGTTTTTGAAATCATTACTCTTCCTTGTAGGGGGGAGGGGGGCCTTTTTCACAAGTTTTTAAGCGTTTACAAGGAACGCCATATCTCAAAAAGTAATGAATATTTTTAAAATATTTTTTCATTATTTTATTCCTAAAGGACCTGTCCATAAAGCTGAGTATTATGGGTTTCAGGTAATTTTAAAAATTAACTATAAAATTGTAATCCCAAACTTCTAAAAATTATAAAACCCAATTTTTTATAAAAAAAAAAAAATGTTTAAAAATAGTTACAATTGTTCAAATGGAAAAAGCATACTCCACTTTATGCGCAATATGTTTATGAACAAAATTTTAAAAAAATTCTAGAACTTGAGATATGATTTTCCTTGTCGGGAAAAACACAACTTTCGGGAAACGGTAAAAAACAAATATAATTACAAAAGAAGCGGTTTACTCACTGTTTATTCAAACTCTCCAGCCCCATTCATTGTCCCCTCTTGTTCCTTTTTCGTGCATACTATAACTCATATACACACCAAAACTAAATATTTTGATCAAATCGCGAGAGGGGGGAGTAGCGTTGTCTGCAAAGGAGCAGCAACTTGGCTATGCAGCGGCTTACAAATAAATATTTTTCTACTCAAAACAAAATTTTTTTGGCCATGTTTTATATATCACCGTGTTTGTAAAGAACCACAGAACAAAATAAAAACAAAAAACAAGATTCGAAAAAAATTAGTTTATTAGCCGTTTCTGGCGTGAACTCCCCGCTTAAGACTACAGTAACTTCAGCGCTTTTTTCTTTTAACTCAAAAAAGGTCTAAACAATAAACAACATGAGTGTATTTTGCTTCCTAGACTCCCAAAGTCTTTAAAACTTTTTGAACAATTTTGATTTCGTGTTTCTCTCTCGATCAGTTTGTCTGTCTGTGAGTCCGAAAATTTTACCAAGTCATATAACATTTTTGATAAAATTTTCATAATTTATGTAGCTTAGTTCCTAGATGGTCATCTACGAATTTCGTTTCAATTAGATTAATGATAGTTAAGGTGCGTGCGCAAACGTGAAATATATTAAAAAACGCGGGCTGCATGAAATGGACTCCTTATTTTTCTTATCACTCTGAAAACAAAGAATTTTTAATTTTTTTTTTTTAAATTATTTGATATGTAATTTTTTTAATATTTTCTACTGATTTTGATTCAAAAAGTTACGCACTCAATCTTCGTAATTTCCATTGTTATATAGCCGATTAGAAAAAGTTAAAAACAGTTAATCCTTGTTAGTTCTTGTTTTAAAGTTATTATTGTTTCAAACATGACGTTAAATAATATAATAAGAGATGAAGTTTAACATAAGGTGCTGTTTAAGCACAAAATCATATTAAAAGCTGAATAAAAGTTTGTTATGAGTACAAGGAAGCTGTTTGCCATCGTCCATTAGAAGTGTATTTCATTTTATTGTCTAAATCAGTGTTTTTCAACCTGTGGGTCGCGACCCCCCAAGACACTTTTTCTTTGGTTTTGTTTTATTACTCTCATTGAAATTTGAAATTGACAGTTGTGCATACGTTTCCAGAAACCTATCTATTTTCAATAATTACAATGAGCATAGAATTTTTAATATTAGACTATAAAAGACAGTGAGCAACTACTAAACAAACAACAAGGCAATTCAATAAATTTAAACAGTAACGCGAGTTCACAATTCAAAGAATTCAAATGGATTACGCTCTAATGGAAGAGTTAAACGGCGACGACCGTCGCGCGTGCGTGTGTCACTTTTTACGTCACGCGCGCGTTCAGAAGCTACTATAAGTTATCAACTTCGATGTCGGTATAAAAATATGCCTGTTTCAATGCGTTAATTACGTATTTAATCGATACCTATGAAAATAATCAATAATGATGAACGGATTCGATATTTATAACATAAAAAAATAAAAGTTAATAATAGCGGAGGGTAAGGAGCCGCGAAATTTTTTTCCATACTAAGGGGATCGCGCCATGAAAAAGGTTGAAAAACACTGGTCTTAATTATTGTAGAAACTTCTTTATTGTAAGCTACCGCAGTTGAAACGTTCCGCGTCATCGCGTGAGGTAATATGGCATACTCGGCTTCTTGGCATTGATACCAGAGACGCTAGTGTTCCTAACCGTAGGACAAATTCTGTGGGAAATGATTTGTCAGTTTTCGGAAAATTATCCGATTGTACTTTCACAAATCTGGCTCCCGTCGTTATAATAAAAAACAAAATTAATTCACTTTCTAATAAAAAAGAAAAATGAATCTTAATAAGCTAAATAAGTGTACGTAGCAACATTTTTCGGTCAGTAAACGATGGTGAACAAAATGAATGAAACTTTTCGTTGCTTATATATTTCATTCTACATTTTGTTGGCGCGCGTTTAAAATTTCATCAAAAATTATATTAAATTTCAAATTATCTTTTTCTTTAAAAAAAATTACAAATTATACACGTTTTTGTAGTATCTTAACCCAAAAACATATCCATGTTAAAAATTCTTTCTTGTACTCTTACACAACACAATAAAGAATTAAAATTTTCTTAAAAGTAACATAATTTATGTAAAATAAAATTTACATATTACTTAATTATAATTAAAATTGAAAAATGTTAATTAGAAAAAAAATTATTATCTGATATTCAGCACTTTAATCTACCTACGTACACTGGATTTCATCTATAATGGCCGAATAGACAGTTCTCGTACTTCTAGCATTTTAGATTTTCGAATTATACACCGTTAAGGAGAGGTTTGCTCGAGAGTCCTTAAAAATTATGTATTTTTCTAGAATTTTTTTTCTCAAGAACGGAAGTAAATATCAATTTCAAATTTTGTGCACATATTTATTAAGTATTAAACTACACAAAAAAAATTTTTCAACGAAAAATATAAAAAAGTGCCCATTTTATAGATAGTGCAGTGTGACGATCCGAAAATCCAATGCCTTGTTGGTGGACATCCTAGCGCTGGTAATAAACCACCGAAATTCAAAAACAAAAAAGATTTATAAAATATATGAAGAGTACCGGCACCTCTACCTATAATATCAATAAATTGCTGAAAGAAAAAAAATGGCGGATATCTGAACTTTTGATTACGATTTTTATCTTATCTTAGAGGTGCCGAAGAATTGAATTATTTTTAAAATAAAAAATTAAAAAAAGGATCCATCGAATAGTTTTTGAGTTATCGTGTCCACCAGTTCCAAAAATGTAGTTCCGAGATATTATAAAATATATATAAAGAAACGTATTTTCAAAATTTTATACTTAATACTCATTATTGCGTGAACTACGTTTTTTGAATTTTTTTTTTTTTTATAGAAAGCTGGATTTGGTTAATGTGCAAGAATCTTGTTTTTAAATTATTTTCAGTAAAATCACTTTGGAAACATATACTACACATAATTTGCTATCAATTTCGGCAAAAAAAAATCTATTTTTTAATCAAATCTCAAGTAAACCTTCCCTTAAATTACTTTCAGCAAAATCACTTTGGGAACATATTCTACACATAATTAGCTACTAATTTCTGCAAAAAAAAAGAAAAAATCGATTTTTTTTAACGACTCTCAAGTAAACCTCCCCTTAAGTTGAAATAACGTAGCCTCAAATCGCTTTTCAAAATTTCTTGTTATTATTAAATTGCGTAGCTTTACCCAGTAAAAAGTTGGTGTCACGTAGAATTGAGCCACTATATCCGAAATTAACTGCAGATAATACATAATTTTTTCCACCCAGAATCAGTTTTCAAGTTACGCATTTTTAAAAAACATATGGTGGTTCCGTGGTTATATACTAATATGTACATTTTGTGAATACGTATACACAACATATGTATGTATACGTTACGTAATTGTATATATGTATTTGATTTCACCTTGGAATAATGAGACAAAAAAAGCGTAACCGGAAACAAACAAAAAACATATTCTCTAATTTGAATATCTTAATAAAATTAATGTCAGTCAAAATATCAAATGTATTAGCGCACCAAATTAGACGAATATGTATTGAGAACAATAACATTGCCACTGGACAGATAAAATGCGCAGTGATCATCAGTTGAACATTTAAAATATTTATCGGTAGACAGAGATAACATAAAAAAAGTTTCATAGAAAATACGTAACTCAAAACATTTCAAAACCTTCCAATTTCCCTGAAAGTTATTTTCCTAGTCAAAATAAAGAAATAATACACACGGGAACATTTTTAAATATATTATATCATTTTTTATAATATTACAAAAATTGCAATACATACATATATAAAGAAAACTGAATGATGCAATAATTTATATTCTTATGTAATCTATACATATTATAATAAAATTGTAACGAGACCATTTCTGTACATGGAATATTTTTTGAAAATTGTACCGGTACTGTAAATAGTTATCGATGTAGATACCAAAACAGCGATTTTTAGAATTTTTGTCTGTCTGTTTGTCTGTCTGTCTGTTCACGCATTACGCAAAAACTATTGGACGGATTTTACTGAAATTTGGTGTGATGATATCTTATCACCTAGGTCAACATCTAAAATACTTTTCACTCCGAGAAAATTCCTCATTCCCACGGGAAAATGGAAAAACCATTTTGAGCATGTGTATGCATTACACAAAAATTATTATTCTTCGCAAGTTCTGTATAATTATTACACTTACATACTTCTCATTGAGTTTATAACAATGCTTTGCGCGAACGACGTCGCGGGTACGGCTAGTGTACTGATAAAAACAGTCACGAACTAAGTCCGCCGCAAATTAATGTTTAAATTTCTTTTAATCGCATAGAAAAGGTTACATAGTTGGATATTTCAGGGAGTTCAGTTTGTTTTGGACTGCTCAAAGAGATACGAATTGTCACTCTGGCAGATAATTATATACCGTAAAACCGTCTAGACCCGGACACTTTTTTACATTTTTTGGTATAATTTTATGTTTATACATGTTTCCTTCATAGATATCACCAATAAAAGTATTACCATTAGAAAGAGCGTATATTATTTGTTATATCCCTGACCCATTTGTTTCATTATAAGTAAAAATAAAAAAAAAAAAAAATAATTAGTAAGTGTCCGGGTCTACACCCCAAATCCGTCTTGATCCGGACACTTACTTAAATAATGTAATAACATGCAAACTAACCTCTCCCGTCGGGTTTAGGACAGTGTTTTATATCGACTGATGTCTTTGAACCTGTCAAAGGCTTCAAAACATTTTGTGGGAAGGGAGAGGGGTCAATACACAGTATACCTCTCTATGAAGTAAACATGCGATATGACACCAGAAGGAGGCATAAACCGCGTAATTCTGGTGGGAATATAACGTATGGACAGTGGGAGTTACAACTGGTACGAATCGCGGCCATAGTATAATAAACTGATGTGTCCGGGTCTAAACGGATATATGTATATAGCACGTATTTTTATATATATATACATCGAATATAACTTCAAACATCATTAAATGATGCGCGGTAAAATTCTGAACACATACATATGAAAATTAAAAGAATATGACAATTATGACGAAAATTCCATGTCTAAGTTAGACACACATTTTATTTCTTTGAAAAACTGAAGAATAGTAATCCTGTAAAATGAGATAGTAAAAGTTGAAATCCGTAGTTTTTATTGGTACAGCTGTTTAGAAGATGTTTTTCTCTCTCTAATGACGTCAAGAACAAATGTTTATTGTAGCAGGTTAATGTAGAAACTACTTAGTTTGAAGATTGGTGCAAAGTGTCGGGGTCTAGACCCCCTGTCCGGGTCTAGACGGTTTTACGGTATGTACTTTTAAGGAAGTTTTTTATTTTTTTATTATTTTACTTCTTTTGTTCCACATTCGGGCCCTTCTGATTACAGGCTCAAGACAACTATATTTTGGGCGCAAGACCACTGCACTCGGCCAGGTAAAATAATGTTAATTACTATGGACAACTGCACTCGCTTTCAGAACATAACCCCTGGTGAGAATGGACAACTGCACTCGATTTACATTAGTAAAAAGAGGGGAAAATTATAAGATTTTTTTTTTTAATTTACCACAAATATTTTAAACTTTTATCTAAAATGTCCTAGACTTTGCCGTTGAAATTATTATTATGTATTAATCTTGATTTTTTATTCGTTTTGATCCACATACAAGAGAAATGCGCACCAACTTCAATAATTTTAAATTAATAAATATTTTAATAATATCATTTTACGGCAAAATAGTTGCTCTTAGTCCATTTAATTTAATCGGTTTAGATAATGATACAAATTGACTGTTTCATTTGCAACATCTGCATTAAAGTTTAAATTCATATATTTTTCCGCAACTTTAAAGGTTGCCACAAAAAGTTACTGCGGAATAAAGCAGCGGAAATTTACAGAAACTGTTTGATATTAATTACAGAAAATGTAGTAGTAGATTTTGAGAAGGCGATTTAAAAGGCCATTGATGAAGTGTTTCCTGAATCGAATATAATTGGTTGTCCCTTTCACCTTAGCTCTTGGTGACGAAAAATACAAAACACTAGACTACTTTCAGAATATCGAGACTGCGATTCAGACATTAGAAAATGGCTACGATTAACTTTTGGAGTTAACGTTTTTAAATCCAGAAGTTGGAAATTTTTTAACTATGGAATTGATGGAAATAAAACCGAATGATGAGAGGATTGATTCTTAGTAGAAACATATGGAGATGAAGAAGCAGATTTTCCACCATATATTTGGGCTTCTATGACTGCAGATGGTCACAGATCTACAAATACGTATGAATCGTTCCACAATCATTTTAACCAAAAATTCTACAATAGCCATTCGTCCTTATATGTATTTATAGACGCTTTAAAAAGCATCCGAACAGAAACATATATATTAAAATTCAAAGTTCGAAAAAAAAGTAGAATTGAAAAAAAATTCATTTTCGACAAAAAAAACAATAGATAGGTAACTTATTATTCATGAAAAAACTATATTAAATCGAATTATACGCGTTGTATTTGTTAATACATACATATTTAATGTATTTTTTTTGAGAATATATATATATTTTTATTGCCAGACCAACATATTACATAATGTTATACATAGCATTGTTGTCTTAGGTAATAACAGTAAGACTGATTTTTATAACTTTATAAGTGTGTTGACATAATACGATTAATTAATTAATACGATTAGTAAACAAAATTTGTATCTCATCAAAGTCATAAACAAAACATGGTCTCGTATACAGCGTGTTTAATTATATAGCTGTGGTAGTCTCCGCTTCAACCTTCGGTTTGCTTTTGTTTCGTTGAGCTTATATACCTCCGTGGCTGGGCAAGATGTTAAATGCTCATAGAAATTTTTTGATAGTTTGTGGATGTGGTTTTCGATCGTTTCGAGTTGAAGTTCATGATGTATTTGCTTGTTTCGTACGAACCAGGGTGCTTTAGTTATGATTCTAGTCACTTTGTTTTGGAATGCCTGTAATTTACTGATTAGAGTCGTGGGAATATTTCGCCAAATTGGGCATGCGTATGTAATGACTGGTCTCAATAGCGATTTGTATAACATGAGGGCACATTTTTTGTTTAAACTAGTTTTTCTGTTTAATAATGGATATAGTTTTATCAGCTGAATATTAGCCTGCCTTATTTTTTCTGTTATCTGCTTAGTCCAGTTAAGTCGTCTGTGAAGAAAAACTCCTAAATATTTAACTTCTGTTGTATTCCATTCTACGTTTGTGCCATTAATTGTAATGTGTTTGCTAGGCTGCTCATGTCTCAGTGAAAATATTTTGACCTCACATTTGCTGGCATTGATCTTGATATTCCATTTTTCGAAATAGTTGTGAATATCATGGATTGATTTCTGTAAGTTACTAACAGCTGTTGGTAGTTGCGAGTTTTGACATATCAAAACTGTATCGTCTGCAAACATACCAATTTCGCAACTGTTTATGTAGTTTGATATGTCACTTACGTATATATTGAAAAGGAGAGGACCAAGTATACTTCCTTGTGGTACACCAGCTGTTATTTTCTTAGTTTGAGATTTTGCTCCGTTAACGTACACAGTAAATGTCCTATTTTCTAAAAAGGAAGCAATAATATTATATAGGTATTTTGGCATGTCAATTTGGGCTAATTTATATAATAAGCCATTATGCCAGATTTTGTCGAAGGCTTTTTCTATGTCGATGAAAGCTGCGGCTGTATATTGCTTGTTCTCGTAGCCGTTTTCGATAAATTTTGTCACTCGCAAGAGCTGATGAATGGTCGAATGCTTTTCTCGAAAACCCATTTGAAACGGAGGAATAACATTTTTCGTTTCTAATACCTTTTTTAATCTATATAATATTATTTTTTCCAAGAGTTTTGAGCTGCTGTTTAGCAGGCTAATCGGTCTGTATGATGACACGTCAGTCTTCACTTTTCCTGGCTTATGAAACAGCATAATTTTAGCATGTTTCCACTGATTTGGAAAGTAGCCTATAGTTAAGCAGCCATTGCAAATAGATGTTAGGAATGCTATTGCCTTCTTTGGTAAGTATTTTAATATCTTGTTAGAGATACTATCATCGCCTGGTGCTTTGTTATTAGGAAGTTTTCTTATTAAATCGTCGATTTCGGATGGTGTGGTTAGTTCAATGCGCATGTCATTCGTTAATGGGAAATATTTGGTTACATTTAAGTTTTCCATAGTTTCCAGGCTGAAAACATTTTCAAGGTGATTTCCAAATAATTCTGCCTTCAATTGGTTTTCGCTATATTCAATGTTATTGTGTTTTATGGTTGGTATTGTGACATATTCCTTAGTAATTTGTCGCGTAACTTTCCATATTTGTTGGTTATCAGGTGTAATTTGCTCGATGTATTCTTGGAACATTTGATTTCGGTAATTTTCTATTTGGTAATGAATTTGATGTGTGAGCTGATTCAGGAGGTGTTTGTATTCTGCCATTTTTGTACGTTGCCAAAGTCTTCGAATCTTGTGTTTATGTTTAATAATTGCTAATATGTTATTTGGTAAACATAGCTGGTTTTCGTATCTTTTTGGTGCAGAGATAGATGAGTTCGCTGCGTTAACTATTACATCTGCATAGTGGCTAATTGCTTGATCTATACTAGAGGTCGTATACACATTTGTTGTTGGGTGTAATGTGGTTTCAACCATTTTTTCAAAATGATTCCAATTTATTTTACCAGGCTTTATTTTCGAGTTACGCGCAGTCGTTGCTGGTTTTATATTAAGCTTTAAAATAACCGCTGTATGGTCTGAACTCAAATCATTATATACTTCTTGGCTGATACTTAATGTACAATTTCTTAATAGTGTTATATCTAAAATGTCTGCTTCGTGTTGTGGATTGTATGGGATATGCGTTGGTTCTTCAGGTGCAATTATTTGTATTCGATGTTTATCAATGATGTTTTCTAATCTTTGGCCATTTGGATTATCTTTCTTACAACCCCATGTGCGAGATTTGCAATTTAAATCTCCAATTAGTAGAGTTGGTGTGTCATCACAAAATATTTTGAGAATATCTTCCTCGATTATAGTTTTATTCGGGCTTTTATATCCGGATATTATCTTTAGTTTTGTATTGTTTACTAAGGATAGTACTATTCCAACCGCCTCTAAATTTGCGAGGGAAGGAAGATTCAGAGTGTTGTGTATTAAATTGCGTTTGATTATGATGGAGACTCCTCCTGATGCTATCAGAGCATTACGATCAGATCTGTATACTGTGTATCCTGGTATTCGGAATTGTTCAGTAGCAACCAGGTGAGTTTCGGATATGCAGGCGATATCGATATTTTCTGTTTGCATTGTGTATAATAAACTTGCTCGTTTCGTTCTAATCCCGTCGGCATTCCAATTTAAGATTTTGATATTGTTGATTATGAGGTTTTTATGGGACATTGCTAAATAGTGAAGTTAGTTGACTTAGAATTACGGTTTGTAAGGTTTTTAGATGGGGCTTAATTAGTTCGATGGCAGTATTAATTAGTTTGGAAATAATATCAGCGAGAAGGTTAGGGAAGTTGGGCGGAGGGAGTGTGTGAGAGTTAGATTTTAGGTTTGATTTTGTCACGTTGGCGTAGGTTGGTTGTTGGTGTGTTTCATTTTGCGACCGTTGGTTACTTGGTTGAATATTTGGTTGATTGGAGTTTCTTATTCTTGTTTGCGACCTAGTTGCTTGGGCAATACTGACTTTTTGTTTTATATTTCGGTAGTATTGACAGCCTTTGTAGTTAGCGGGGTGCTTCTGGTTGCAATTTACGCATTCAGGATCAGCATCAGGAGACTTCGTGCATTTTGAGTAGTGGTGTAGGCCTTTGCATTTTACACATCTCTCTTGTAATCGGCAAAAGTTCTTTGTGTGTCCATAACGCTGGCATCGTGTGCACTGAGGTATGTCTTTAGCTGACCGTCTTGGTTCTACTGTCACAATTGCTTGGAATAGGGTTTGTAAATTGAAAATTTCTTTGGATTTTTCGTTGCTCCTTTCTAATTCGACTGCACATAGTGGAGTTGGATATTTATGCCGGTTTTTTAGTCTGGTAACTTTTAATACTGGATATAGGTTTTTCAGTTCTGACAGTATTTCCTGTTCACTTAGTGAGTATGGAACATTTCTAATAATCACCGAGTAATTTTTATCTTCGGGTGGACAAAATGAGTGATATTCAACATGATTTTCGTCAAAGTATTTTGTTAGTGTTCTATAGTCATCAATTTTGGTGATGTTAATTTTATATATATTATTTCTTTGTTGTTGTAGGGTGAACTCATTTGTTAGGATTCTCTTTAGGTCGCTGAGCAAAGCTTGGTAGTTATTGGTCTTGTGAACAAATATGGGAGGCACTTTCTTGGAAGTTGACTGGTTGTGGTTGCTTAGGTTATTTTCCTCGTTATCATTAAAATCAGTTAAGCATTCGAATCGGTTCGCTGTTGATATAAAATATTTCCGTGGCTGTGGTTCGTTTTCGCCTTCTGAGCCTGATAGATGTTTTCGTTTGTCTGTGTGTGTTGCACTAGCACTAGTTGCACTGTTATTTGATTCGCTCATTTCGATGGTATTTGAACTTGCACTATTTTCACTATTGCTTGATTCAATTATTTCGATATGGTCGGCATTTCTTGCGAACATGATTTTAATTTATTGGGTACTCTCATTGAGAGCACCCAATAAACACTCGGTATATTTAATTACACGTACGATTTTATGTGATGTTATGTAAGTATCTTTGTTAATTAAAATTTAAAACTATTTTTATTTTATTTTTTCAACAATATAAAATAACAATTAATGTTTTGATACGTCTAATCAGCACGATGACTTTTTCAATTCTCTTTAATGTATTTAAGAGGGGGTACTCATTTCCCCTATTCTGATTTTCTAAAACGAATGCAGTTGTCCATAAAATTTAAATCATAAAAATTTATTGCTGGATTATTTTTGGGTCCCGAGTGCAGTTGTCCTGCGCCCTAGATTTTTTGTCTGTTAATGTCCAACCCTGTACATGGGACAAACGAATAGATTATTTAAAGCCAAATACAAAGAACGTTTCATCACACTATAACCAAGCATCAAATTTTTCTTTACGTTTCATAATTATTATTATTAATATCATTAAATTCTAATTATTAAAAACTTTTATTTAACTTGCTATGTTAGTATGTTGGTTTAGATCAAATCTTGGAATCAAAATTTAGACAGGTTCTAATTGAGCTAGAGGTTTCAAATTTTTCATACCTGTCTAACCTTATTGATGACAATGCAATATTGTATAATTAGTTTTGTCCGAAATCTCCTCAAACCAAAATTGTTGATTTTTAGTCCTGTGCAATTTTTTGACATTTCGAATTGTCAGATATTGTCCATTGATTTTACATTGCAATTTTTTGTTTCCATAGTTATGTCTGATTAGGGTAAATTAACCGATTAAAATATAGATAAAAAAAATTACTTCTTTAATTAATTTTTTTAAAATTAATTTTGATCAAACTAAAAAGTAGAAAATAAATTAAAGTAAAAAAATTATTTATTTAAAAATGGGCTAAAAAAAATAAAATAACTTTTGAATGAAGTTTGAAGCAATATGCAACATAATTTATAAAAGCTTGAGGCGTTATCATTAATTATTTCTGTTTTGGATCATATAAGTGTAGCTATTTTTCTTTTCAGAACTTACCAGACTTAATTAAAAGCGTCAAGCTTTTATAAATTATTTTTTTTACTATAATTTATGTAATTATTTAGTTTTCAGTCACGTCTTGTAAATAGAACAAAATATAGAAATAAAAATACGATAAGCTTTTAAAAAAAGCTACAGTGTTTATGAAGAACACAATTTTTTTAGTAGCAAAAAAAAGGACAAAAAAATATAAATAGTTTTCATTGAATTAATGAATGTGCGTTAAATTATTAAATAATTAGCAGTTATTGTGAATGTTAATTTTTTTTAATTGTTAGAATTCTCAATTTAAAAATTTTCATGGAATAAAGTTTTCCCTGGGAATAACAAGACACACAAGGGATTATTAAAGGTTGTTTTATGTACGCAATACAATGACAAGGTTATTCATTTCAAAATTTACTCAGTATACCTACTTGAGAATGAATATGCCCTTTGATTACAAGTCGCGTCTCAAATTCTCTATTATCGGTCTCTGGGTAATACAAGGAGATAGACATGTATTATACATAGACGAGACGAGGATAGTACCCATGGAACAATTTAAATAGTTTAAACAAACAAAATACGAGTATAATAAAGTACAATCGTAAATGAAGTTTAATTATTTAATCATCTTCAAGAAAAAAAATTCAATTACAATTATTATCTAATGGCCTAGAAAAATACAAATACATAGTACAATATAAAATTTTATTGATAGGGGGAGGGGGGAGGGTAGAACACATATATACATGTATACATATATTTGATTCAGGCAAAAACTTTTTCCTTGTGTACAATTAGGTACTAGGAGTGATTTTTAAAGCTGTTTTTCAACGTTCAACCTCGGCTATATTGTTTGAGAAACACTGATAAAAACTATAGTATTTTTATTTTCACACTCTAGAAAACATTTTTTTACGCCTAGCATTTTAATATCTTTTCAGAATTGCTCGATGACGATGCGTTTTTGGACTTATGACCCCAAACATTCTTCTTCTGGAATATGAAGTAACAGACTGAAATTTTCTAAATTTTATTCAGTTTTAACAATGAAATTTGAAGCCGAAATAATGATCTAGAAGCACGGTTCCATCTATTTTTGATCATAAAAAGATCTGTAACCTGTTATCAATCTACAAAAACAGTTCATATATTAATCGAAATAAGTGGTTGAACACCACTGAAACGTCAGTTTCGAGCAAAAGTTTTTTAAATAAGGAGCCCCAATTGTTAGGACCGTAGAAAAAAATGACGGGCCTCGGAGATTACTTGCATTTATTTTTTTTATAAAGTTCAACTCATAACTAGACGGTAGCCATACAATAAGTCCCCCTGAATCATTTGTGTACAGAACTAAAACATTAAAAATGTCCGGATGGTTGAAGGACGAGTTACGTGTGATTATTCGCTACAACTTTGTGCGAGGCCCGTTCGTAGATGAATGTGTAGAGAAAATGAAAACTTTACTCAAAGAAAAGTGTCTTCATCACACAACTATGTACCGGTGGTATCGTGAATTTGAACGTGGTAATTTCAGTGTTAATGATCCTCCAAGATCGGGTCGTCTTGTTGAAGCCACTGTTCCATAAAACGTAGCAAAAGTCGAGTTATTAATAAAGGAGGATAAACGAGTTGTCCTGATAGTCAGTGCACAGTATAGGCGTCTTGATATGTCAATAAATATTTGCCTAAAGTTGTTCGGAAACTTAAAGAGATTCGTCCAAACTCAAGAATGGATAGCTGGCATTTTCACCACGATAACACTTCTGCTCATCGAGCTCATGGGACAGTTAATTTTTTAGAAAATACTGACATTAAAGTGCTTGATCATCCTGTCTACAGTCCAGATCTTGCTCCTGTGACGTCGCTTTCTTTCCAATTGTGAACGGCTAGCTGAAAGGTCGAAAGTTTGCGAGCGATTCCGTGCTACTGGCGGCCTGGGATCAAGTGTGTTCAGAACTGCCAGAAGAAAAATAGCACAATATTTTTGACAGTTGGTTTTTAGGTACCACTAACAAGTAAAGGTCCCGAGGCCGGACCTATCGATTTTGATGAAACTTAAATATGTTGTAGAACACTAAAAACTAAGGGACACGTATTTTTTTTTATCTGCGGAAAAACGGTTTGAAGGGGTGAAATCGCCCTCCAAAAATTGGGGTAAAAATTTAATTTTTCAAATATCTCGAAAACAGTAAGAGATAGAGCAAAAGTTTAAATTGGCGATATTACTCTTTTTTAAAGAGCTATCTATTGATATGCAATTTGTTCAAATTACATCAACAGGGGTGGTTGGGGGTTAAAATTTGGGGGTTAATTTTGCAAAAAGGGGGTGAAAAATAAACAATATAAAAATTTTGCTTACAGATTTGAGATCTACGTCAAAAAATCTAATTGACCTGTTTTTGCTCAATATCCTAATATTAAGTCTAGGGGTAGTTAACTAGAGGGTGACTATGTCGAATAATCGTACTATTTGGGTATTTCAAGAAGTTCTTCTTCATGGAAAATAGCTTAAGACAATTAGAATAACGTAGAAATGAAATTCTCGAATTCAAAATTGAGTTTGAGCAACATTGGAGAGGGGGTGAGTCACCCTCTTAAATTACATACTAGTTTACATACACTAATTAACACACTGACAGGGGGTAATAATGTCACAATAGATGGTTCTGAAGTTAGACTATCGTATGTAAGGTTTTTATTAGGTTTCGTTATTTTAGTTTAGGTTATGTAATTTTCGGTATCGATAATTTTCGATAAGGAAAGCTATAATATCCATTAAAAAACAAACCTAATAAAGACCTTACATATGATAATCCAACTTCAGAACCACATATTGTGACATTATTTTACCCACTATCAGTGTGTTAATAGCAAAAATTAGTGTATATAAACTAGTATTTAATTTAAGAGGGTGACTCACCCCCTCTCCAATGTTGCTCAAACTCAATTTTGAATTTGAGAATTGCATTTCTACGTTATTCTAATTGTCTTAAGCTATTTTCCATGAAGAAGAACTTCTTGAAATACCCAAATAGTACGATTATTCGACATAGTCACCCTCTAGTTAACTACCCCTAGACTTAATATTAGGATATTGAGCAAAAACAGGTCAATTAGATTTTTTGACGTAGATTTCAAATCTGTAAACAAAATTTTTATATTGTTTATTTTTCACCCCCTTTTTGCAAAATTAACCCCCAAATTTTAACCCCCAACCACCCCTGTTGATGTAATTTGAACAAATTGCATATCAATAGATAGCTCTTTAAAAAAGAGTAATATCGCCAATTTAAACTTTTGCTCTATCTCTTACTGTTTTCGAGATATTTGAAAAATTAAATTTTTACCCCAATTTTTGGAGGGCGATTTCACCCCTTCAAACCGTTTTTCCGCAGATAAAAAAAAATACGTGTCCCTTAGTTTTTAGTGTTCTACAACATATTTAAGTTTCATCAAAATCGATAGGTCCGGCCTCGGGACCTTTACTTGTAAGTGTATAAGCTGTGACAGAAATTATTTTGAAAAACTTTAATAAATATGGCTATATTGCAAAACTTATCTAGTGACCTATGTATAAGTGGCGAGCAAAAAAAATACTTCAGTTTTTTTTTTTTTATATTTTCCCGGGCGCCGAGACTACTGTAAATAATTGAGGTTTCAACAGTGTTCCTTCGTTCACTTATTTCTATTAATATATGAATTTTTTTTAGATGTAACAATCAGTTTTCCAGACTTTCCAGTATTGGTGCCGAATAGTAGCATTTTTTTTTTTATTTTTAAATGATTGAAAAGCGGGCAATCAGTTAATTTTTTTATAGTAAAAAAATAGCTGGAGCATGCTTCTGCGTGATCTTCGTTTATTTTCAAACTTTTAATTTTTTAACGGCCACAGGCGCAGTTAGAATCCAAAGATCCAAACTTGAGAAAAAAGTTATTCAGAATGCGGTCTTTTTTTAAATTTCTATCTTTCCCATACGCGAATTACTGTCATGATACGTGACCTCAACTATACGTATAGTTATTTTAATCTACATTTTCAATTAATTCTACATAACATAATATTATGTTTTGTTTGTATTTATTTGTTGTGGTTAAATTAAATATAATTGTTTACTTTATTTATAGTTTTAATTAAAAAACAAAAATACATATTTTTATTTATAAAGTCAAAACGGTCACTTACTTAGTTTTATTTACGTATTGTATGTATGTATACCAGTACCAGCCAACATGTGACATGATATGATATGGACCATTGTTAACAAGTAGTGAGAAATATAACTGGACGTATGTAGATTGTAGATGAAGTCACATTTTTAAACACGATGACATCATTCATTGTGCGTTTTTATGCCGCACGTTTATTTTCAATTAAATTCGTTTCATTACTATGAGTCTATGAGAGACTATGACATTTTTTTTGTAGTATGTAATTTAAATAAAAATACATACATACACAAGAGAAGCGAGTCGGGCTCGCACAATTAGGGTTCCGTACAGTGAGTAATCAGCAGACGAAATTAATTTTTTTTTTTAAATCTTTATGTTTATTGAAATCTTATCCAAAGGGCATAGCCGGGTAAGATAGGGAAAACGGCCCTTGACGCAAAATTGATTGCTTTTATAGGAAATAATACTTCTTAGCCCCAGATAAATTCCTGCCAAATTTCAACCCTCCTAGGCTAATAAATACAAAAACACAAAAATTTTCAAAAAAAAATTTTTTTGACGAAATTATTGAGCCGATTTATTTGAGTTTAATATATATTGTGTACCCACCTTAGGCAAAATAATAAAAAAAAAATTAACGTTATATCCCTTTATTATACTAATTTTTTTTAATTTTTTAATTTAAGAAAAATTTTTTTTTGGCATTTACGTGTTAGCGACACCCACCATTTTTTGTTCAATAATATGTCTCTTAGTACTCTATAACATATATTTTTACGAAGAAATTTTAGTTGGTAGAACATAGTAATATTTCAATACAAATGCATGCCATGTTCGGTACTACATATATTACTTATGTATAAAAAGGACCATAAAGTAAAGCATCTGCCTGATTTCTAAAACACAGTAGAACTCTGAGGATTGCAATAAAATGTTCTCTTCCCCCCTGAGTTGCAGTTTTTGGAGTTCCAGTGACGGTCTAAAAAAATTTATATTTTGACTTGTTACACTAGCGGAAATAATTAAAGGATCAAAAAAAAATTCCAAATTTTTAGCGATTTTTCGAATGGCTGTATCTTCGTGAAAAATGGTCGTATCGGAGTCGTAAGCAAAGCAATTTAAAGCTGGAAGTTTCTAGTTTCGAGATCTTGCGATAAAAAAATTTTCAAAGCAACGTGTGTGGCGCAATCCTAATAAATACACTGGAAAAAAAAATTTCGAAATTTTTTCGGTTTTCTTTTTTGGTCCACGGACTTGAAAAAACTATTTCCGACCTAATCACCATATGGACCGGATAACTTGTTCATTCAGCTTTAATTTGCTTTTTTATAGACTTTTATACGACCATTTTTCGCTGAGATATCGGACTTTGAATGGAAAAGGATCATTTCGTTTTTGACCGTCGATATCTCAGCAACCAATGATCACACAGAAAATTGAACGGGTGTTTTAAAAATTCGAAGAAATTCTTTACAAGGATTAGCAATTGTTTTTTCAGAAAAAAATTTTTTTGCATACTTTACATGAATTTGAAAAATCAAGAAAAAAAGAGCTTTTGGTGGCTCTTTGGAAAATTAAGCGCTGAATTAAAAACTTCGAGAAAACCACTAATGTTAAGTGCGCCTTTTACAGTTCAATATACCCACAAAAACCCCACCGAGTTTCAGTTTAATCCATCCAGCCGTTTTTGTGTTTCATTCGACTGAATTTTTGAAAAAATTAAACCATCATTTTTTTGATCTTAAACTTTCATAATCTTCAACCAAATGAAAAAAAAATTTCTCAGCTTTTTTCACATTTTTATCAATAACAGTATTTAATTTTATAAAAAAAAGAAAATTTCTTAGAAAATTTTCAAAAAAAAATTTTAGAAAAAAAATGCTTGAGCTGCTTGCGTAAGCTCCTATTGGTAAGAACAGGGAAATAAATGTACTTAAGTGAGGAAATGATTGTACGTTATGTGAATTTAACTCAAAGCTAGCGAAACAGTATTTTCATTTCCCAACACTTCCACCATTGTTACAATATTACGAGAATCTTTTTACGGAGGTGCACCGTCAATGTTTTCCATTATGAATCACGGTGTGTGTATGTACAAAAGTACATACTTACATGGCTACATTCTTAATGTGTACCATGTATGTAGTGGTAAGGTTGCCGGTATATTTAACATAGTGGTACAGGAAACGCGGGTCAAGGACAAGTGACCGGCCAAGTGTACAGTAAAAAAAAAATGACTATATAGTACATAAATATACAATACATATCATACATAGACATACCTATATAAGTAATATACAAACAAACTTACAACAATAAAACAGTGTGTCGTATTAAAGAGAAAACACTGAAGAATAGGCGAAAATTTTGTCAGAACAAACAGATTGCACATAATTTGCAAAGTAAACATTTTTTAATGTCTCCTTCCCCGTCCATTTTTGCAATTTTCTCCTAGTTTTGAAATGTACATTTTTTTTTACAGTGAAACCTCTTTTTATTCCATTCTTTGAAGGTTTTTCTAAAAGATGTGAAAGATGGTATTCAAGAAAACCGTTTTTTGTGCGACTTTTTAGAGTGCGGTTATAAAAAGAAAAAAAAAATAAAACATTAAAATACGTAATGTGAATAAAAAGCAAGAGAAAGTAGGAAATTTAAACATTAATTTGCGATAATTTACTTTGATGAAATTACTTATTGATGGTTTTTAACCATTTAATCAGTACATTGTATAGGAATATAAGTTATTGCATCATATTTTTTTTTAAATAAATATTACAAAAACGAAATAAAATGTTCTCATGTGTAAATTAATGCTTTATCTTGTTTGGTAAATCAACCTAGCTAAGGAAATTGTACCGTTTTGAGCGTTTTGAGTTATGTATTTTCTGTGAAATTTTTATGTAGTTCCAATCCACCACATAAAAAAAAAAATGTTCAGCTGTATATTTTGAATATTAAACAATTTGTTCATGAAATTTATTTTAAAAAAGAAGAAAATACGTTAATTTACTTTTACAGAAAATATTTTATAAACGGGCTAAGTTTGAGAGAGAAAAAGTCTATCAGGATAGTTTGTTTCTTTGATAGTAATTTTTCTTTTGTGAGAATTAATGTTCCTTAATAATTTCCGCAGAACTAAACCATTTTGGTATTTATCACAAGTAGGTAATGCGATTATATGTTAATTATTTTTTTTAGAATATCGTCGTTCTAACAACGAAATTCTTATGAATTCATCGCATGATGTGGTCTATCCGCACTTGATCGCTTTATAATAGTCAGTGTCGGATATTATGTAATTTAAGAGACAATGTCGTTTTCGTAAAAAAAGTTTAAATTCATAATTATAATATAAAGTAAAAGGTTTAGATAAAACCTAAGATTATTAACTAATTAAAAGATAATTTTAATATTAAAGAAAAACAAGAAATATTTTATCTCAAAACTTGTGAAAACTCTAGCTACTGAACTACGCAATCCTGACTTAATGCGTGTTTAACGTGTACTTATCGTTTTTTTTTTTTTCAAAAATGTTTTCACATTCAACCCTTCGATAATCGAGAGTTGATTAATAACAGTAATACTTAAGATCGTATAAACATTGCTAGTACCGTAAAACCCCCTATCGCTACCCATTAAACCTAACTTTACCATACCACACTTTGTTTATTTTTAGAATTTTATCATATAGAAAATTACATAATCTCATAAGTATTTATCAATAATTTTCACGTTTGTTTATTCGTGCATTGTCGAATAATTCGTTTAAGTAATGGTTACTGTAGCTTCGGTAAAGTTAGGTTACGTTAACAATTCTCAACTTTACCAACAGACGCCTAGTACAAACGGTAAAAACATTTGCATTTTAACATTAAATTGTAGTAATTCAAACATCTGTCAAAAATTTGAAATCTGTTACGTTTCATTGTTAGATATTACTTGGAATTAACAATAAAGTGTCAACAATAGTGGCCAGTGGAATATTTAACAATTTTACAGTAACTTTCATATTTCACTGGAAAACATGGGCTGGTAAAGATAGGGACTCATTGACATCTTAACCTATTACCGTCAGTTGGGGCGAATCTGGACGATTTTTTCAGTTTTTTGGCAATGAATTGTTTAAGAGTTTATCTAAAAAATTCTAAAAAAATAATTTAATTGCATTTTTATTAATCATGCGGGAGAAGTACTAACTTGGCGCACACATTTTCGTACGCAAAATAGCTGTTTGCCCACTGTACTCTTCCCACATACTTTTTTGCGTGCGGAAAGTAAACTTTCCACACGCAAATTGACAATAAAACACGCAAAATTTAATGAAAACACGCAAAGCCGCCTCTTAATTTTTCAATTAATAAATATTTCATAATTATTTCTATAGAAACCACCAACTAATTTATACAATATTTAATTCAGAAAAAAAGACGAACACTCAAAAATATTATTTTAAAAAGTAATAAAAATGTCAAAAATAGTAATAATAATAGAAAAAAGTATGTGAAATTCTTAATAAAAAATAGTATGTGCAACTCGTGCAGGATTGTCGATTGCCCACTCATTCGCTTGAGTGGACAATCGACAATTTCCCGCACTTATTGCACAATATACTATAATATCACGAGCATATAGGGCAGTAATAAAAATATCGAAATTGGTACTACAGCATTTTTTTTTTTTTTTTTTGTTGGGTGGAATAAAACATTTTGGATTTAAATAAATTTAATTTCGATTTGCCTTTGAGTCTATCATACAAAGTCGATTTGGGATCGAGGTAATTTTAGAGGTCCGGACCCCTAGGACCTCCCCGGTTGTTGCGCCTGTGTCGAAAAGAGCCGATTTTATGTTATCTAGACTACAGTTCATGTAGTTTATACCCACTTTCTTTTTATATTGACGCACCATGGTGTATGAATTCGCCCCACCTATGGACAATTTTTTGTTAATTAATTGATAAAAATTGATAGAAATTTAAGTTTCTGAACAATTTATCTATGAATCATTTTAAAGATTTTTATCAGTTGATTTTTTATTAAAACAGTTTAATATAATTAAATTAATTTCATGTTCATTTTATTCAAATTTGAATCGGAAAATTATGGTAAAGTTATGTCAGTCTACGGTACCTATATTATTCTGACACCCTGTCCAGTGTAACACTGTATATAGTTTGTTTATTTTGTTTGGAATATGAACACCATATTTCCTTCTCTGCTTTGCAGAATAGAAAAAATGTGCAAAACAGAGAAAGAAATATGGTGTTCTTATTCCAAACAAAATAAACAAATTATACCAATGTTATTATGTATTACAGAGAATACGATGGACTCTCATGGACATTGTGGTATGGATTTTATTTTACTTGAAATATTTAAGTACAAGAAACAAACTACACAACAAAACAATAACAGAATGTAACGGGTTGTTAAAATAACAATCATTTTTTTTGAGCCGGATTTTTAAATTTTTTATTTATTATACTTGTTAGCTTATAGACACTTAAGTATGCATGTGTATAATATAATAACTAACTATGAAATTTATTAAAAATTACTGTGGGAAACGGCCAGTGATGTTTCTTTTCTTTGAAATATTTTCAAGGTCGCGACATACTTTTTTCATAAAAAATTTCTGTTTTTATTGTGGATTTACCAACTATAACACTCTCATAAGATATATTTTAAATAGTGATGTCGGATGATTAATCGATTAATCAGTTTAGTCGACTAATTTTGTTTACATTTAGTCAGTTTTTAATCGACTATTTTACCGTCGACTAAATGACTAAAATGATTAATTTTTTTTAAATGACTAAATACGACCAATTTAATTTTTTTTCCTGTGTTATTTATATAAAATTCGAAAAATCAAAAACTAAAAAAATTTCCATTGGTACGATTTTTCATTTCTCATCTTTGTTTTTCTTAAAATAATAATAATAATAATAAAATATTAAGTAACTATCAATAATCAAATTCAAAAGTAAACATTTTTTTTTTTAAAGAATTACATAGGTTACTGCATTCATGAATTCGACTAAAAATTTAGTCGATTAGTCGACTATTACGTGTTCGATATTTTCGACTAAAGACTAATTTTATCTAAAAAACAACTTTAGTCGATTAATCGACTAATTTTTCTTCAGCTCGTCATCACTAATTTTAAACAATAGAAGGTCTGAGTAATATTAAATTTGTCCAGTAGGCGAGTAAAAGTTTTACCCCCACTCTAGTTGAGTGATTTTCACCGTCACATTTCTCTTTTTTAGTCCTACTGAATAATGCCAGCCATTAAAAAAAAACTGGGCGAAACGTGTTAAACCAATGTTAAAAAGTAATTTTCTATGTACCCAAAAATGGTTCATAGAATCTATTTGAATAATATGGTATAGTATTTTTGGACGAAAGAAATTCGAAAAATTTTAATACCAATAGAGTCATAATAAAATTACGTTATTTTAAGAAGACAGAGTTGTTGTTTCGTAAGATTTTAAGTAACTAACCTTGCACATTTTTTATCAAAAGAAAAAAAAAAGATTTCTTGGACCGGAATTATTTATTTATTTATTTTATTTTATTTTTTTTGGATTGAACTTGAGAAGTAAATTTTAAAATATATATGTACCTATGCACAAAATGCCCAGTATTTCTTTGTATGGACTATTAGATAATTTGCGGTTGTATTTCTGGCTAAATTTGATAATTTTTATTTTAAATAAAAGCAAAACTTTCGTATTCCTTTTCTGTATTATTTAGTATTTTAAAATTTTGAAAATTACTCAAAGCTAATGAGCATTATAATGCTCTCTTTGTGACAATGCAAATTTTGAAAAACGGACCAAAACTAGCATTACAAGAACGACTTTGAAAAATTTTCTTGTAAACCTCATGACGTCCACAAAGTTAAAAAATTCTTTTTTTTCAAGTCAAATTTTATTGAAGTGATTTTAATAATTAGGGTGGTTGGTCGAATTAAGGTAATTTGAGTGATACCAATTATTCCATCACATATATAATTTTGGGATAGATACTTGTACTCTAAATTACTCGAAAACGGTATAATTTATCGAAATGTAGTCAGTAAGGGAGACTGGGGCTAAATGGTAAATTTTTAGCAAATTTTTTTTTAGGCACTAAATCCTCAAACATATATATATATATATATATATATATATATATATATATATATATATATATATATATATATATATATATATATACCTATATATATATATATATATATATATATATATATATATATATATATATATATATATATATATATATATGAACACAATTATCTTGTAGAGAAATTAGTCCTCAACACCTTTTCATGATGAAGTTTGTGATGTTTCCACGAAAAATGGATGTTTTTTCCTTTTTTCTGAACTAAATTTTTTTTACCATTTAGCCCCATGGTGGGGCTAAATGTTAAATGGGTGAAACTGAGTGTTTCAACATATTTCTAGCCTACTAAAACCACTTTTTGAGTTGTATAACAAAGTAATTATGTAAAAGGATATGAAAACGATGAATGATGTAAAGAAAAACGCCCATTTATTGAAAAGTACAACTTTTACAAGAAGGCAAATTAAAAATTATCAGTTTAACTTACTTTTTCTGGAAATAAAAGCTTTAGAGAATTTTATATTACAGCAGATAACGAATATGTAGAAATTTAGATATTTAAATTTTAAAAGTATCATTATTTTCGATATCGATAATTTTCGATAATGAAAAGTAGATTTTAACAGTTGCAATATGTTTGGAGTACCTACAACTTGCTTCGCTTAACCCGATAAACCGACAAATAAAAAAAGAAAATAGAAGAAAATGAAAATACCATGTAACATTTAGCCCCACCAATGTTTTAAGACTTACAATTAGCCCCCAAGGTACATTTTTAGCTTTGACAACGATCACACAAATGATAACGATAAATATACAAAGAATTGTTAAAGATTCGTATTCACAATATATAAATGAACAAATATACTTACTTTGATGAGGATATGTCTGAAAAAACCCCGTTTCAGATGAAAAGTATGGCAGCAGAGAAAATTACTTCGACATTATCGAAACACATTTAAGGATATGTACACCATAAGACTGGGATGGACTTCACATTACTAACGTCGTTTGCTTTCTAGTCAAGAAAGCCCTCTAAGGTCAAAATTTCAGCTTTGTAACTGTTGACATTCAAAAGATAATGCAGAAATATGGTTTTGACAATTTATCACTTAGCCTCAGTCTCCCCCTACACCTTTTCTGGCCTGCAATTGTCTAGAGAACTATAGGTATTGTTAAGAATTTTATTTAAATAACTGTAAATTAAAATAAAAAAAGACGTAATAACTTACACATACTATCCAAAATCAAGGGTGCTCATACTCGGGGGCAAGGAGAGCCGCACCCCCTAGCTGTTAAAGAAACGTAAAATATATAAGTGTACAAGTATTTTTTCTTTAACGTAGCCTAGTATTTTAGCAGCAGAATAAAGTTTTATAACATAGTCAAAATTGGAACTTTTTATAGCTACTTACAAATCGCCATTTGTCATCCAAAATATTAAAAATACTCCTTACCCTCAGTTCTTGCCCCCCCCTACAAATCATCATATGGGCGCCATTGTCCAAAACCACCCCTTCAGGGTGGCGATCGACCTGGAAAACCTGGAAAAGTCAGGGAAAAGTCAGGGAATTTCAGTCGTAGTTAAGGATTTTTACAGTTTTCGCCCCGGCGAGAGCGTCGATTGATAGTTTTTTTTGTTTTTTTTTTTGCTGTATTTTTGCCACTAACGAGCAAAAAAAAAGGTCGTCAAAAAACTTTATTTTTAAACAATATTTTTGTCGAAGTAGGTCCTGGAATTTTATTCAGAGTCAGGGAAAAGTCAGGGAATTATGAAATTGGATTTCAATCGCCACCCTGCCCTTAATTAAGTGATGGAATAATTGTAAACATAATAAATTTAATTATCCAAATGTAAAATACGCACCCCTAAAATATCATCCGTTATTCAAAAGCGTTTGAAAAATATTTAGAAACAAATGGTTTCTATTTCACTCTTTTACAGAGTTGTATATCTCCCTTAATAATGGGTTTTGGAAAAAACTGCATCTAAAAGGGTACCATTATTTTTGAGCATACTATCAACTCTAGCATTTACGGCACAAAATTCTGGACCACCTTATATATCGGTAATACTGAGGACATTTTAAAATGTCAAAATGTTTTCCTACCAGTTAAAATAATATGATTCAAGGAAACATTAAACTAATCGACCACGTACCTTGGAAACGCCTATACAAGCATAAATATTTCTCATTCTAAGAAATCTTTCTTTTTTTTAATTATTAATTATTCATTGTACGTTCGTTTAATTATTTATCAATTAAATGATGAATTTATTTCGTTTTTTTTTTTTGTGTCACGTGAACTTGGCGTCACCCACCCATTAGGGAAAAATCGTTAAAAAATATTAATTAGAAATTATACTGTTACACACTTAATAAATCCATGCAAATAACTTTGCTAACACAATTTGCATATACGATTTGCACACACCCAAAAAGAAAGAAAAAAGTTTACTAAATAATAGCTCAGAGAAGACGCATTGAAGTAATTTTTTAGGTAGGTCAGTTGTGACAGTTAATACGTGTGGTGCCAGAATTAATAATAACTGTTGGTGTTTACTTGTATGTATCCAAAGACGTACAAACGGCTTGTACAGTCTGAAAATATTTTGATGATTGTTGCCAATTTTTTTTTTGTGCTGAATTGCAATTTTTGAATCTCCCGCCACGCTACATTTAATGCGACGTTACCAGAATGTTGCCAGATTTTAGATTAATAATTCTATAGTGCATTTTTTTCAGCATGAAGCTTTAACGAATTTTTTTTCATTCTGAAATTTGTTCAGTTTTGTTGATTTTCGCTGATTTCCGTAGCATTTTTCGCTTTTATTGGTTTTCGCTGATTTTTGTAGCATTAAGCACTATTAAATTCCAAAAATACATCGCACAGAACCCCGCACAAACCTTATGGAAATTTGGTCCCGGTTAATTTCTTCGAAACTTTGGGAAATAATAGTTCTTGACCTGTAGAACAAAAGTCTCCGTAGGCGCAAAACTCAATAATGGACAGATTTTGAGATCTGTTGATTGAGCATGTTTGTGTCAAAGGGTGACAGTAACGTTTAATGTTCTTTTTATTTTTAAAAGTGTGATAGCAGAAAACAAAAATGTTCAGATCAGAAGACCAGGCTTCAAAATTTTTAACATTATTATTGAAAAGACTGATGAAGAAGCAAAAAATATAATCATGTAATTTTTTTTATCCCTTTAATCTGTTTTATGACATTTAACAACATAAATGTGTTTCATAATAATAATTAATTTTTCAAACTTTCCAAATTAATTTCAATTTTGATGTTTATTAAAACTTAATAAAATTCTGACGCGAAAAAGTTCATCTCATAAAATCAACTTTGCTTTTAAAATGGATGAGAAGCGAACCAAACAATGTAATGGTAATAAAAAAATTTTTCGGAAAACTTTTCTGTTTGCTGTCTGTGAAAATTTCATTTTATGTTAGAAAATATATTTTTTCTCTTTTACTCTTTTACGTTTCGTCAAAAATTAAATAAAAGAATTTAATTCCTGCTCAATGCATTGCAATAAAAAGGAATTTTCATAAGAAACAAGAACTTACTTTATGACAAAAATAATAATAATAATAATAAAAGGTGCTTTCTCTTAATTTTGAATTGGACAATGTTGTAAATATAAATAATACTTTGTAAATAAATAGATTTGTACAAAGTGTCTCAAATTTATGCCAAAAATTATCAAAATTTTACAAAATAATTTTTTATATAACTACCAACAGAAAACAAGGTACTTGTAGTAAAAAATTTCCGAATGGAAACTTCAGCTATTACAGCCACACTATCTTGATGAGACTTGCAAGTGGGATTACGATAAAAATTTATTTTGAGGTTTCTAGAAGCCGAAAATGACATTCGCTAAAATTTATACATAATTATGTATATATGTGTCCAGACGATAATTCTCGAAAATATAAACATCCTATTTTTATCAAATTTGGTAAAAATAGGATTTTTTGGTTAAAAAAAACTTGGGAAATCCTAAACTGAAGACTGGGCTTCAAAAACAGGCTGTGCCAAAAAAAAAAATTTAGCATGCTGTCTAAATTGTTGGCAGTGGTAATTAGATTCCTTTTTCGGTTCTAACCAAATTTTTTTTTTTTGCACAGCTTGTTTTTGAAATCCACCCTCTGACTCTTGATTGAATTTTTCAGCCAGACATATAAAACTTCAAAAATATGAGTTTTTTGCAAAAATTTGCCAAAATTCAAAAGAGTTTCGAAATATATATTATATGCTTTCTGTATACTGTTTGTATATTATCACATAATTTATAATATAATAGTCAATTTTATTGTTTGTGTTATTTTAGGATTCCGAAAAACTATTTTTCATTTTTAAGTTCCGTTTGTGAAATATTGTGGGCTTCAGAATAAAGTAATTTTTGTAATTCGCTATGTTACACAGGTGATTGCGACAGGAGTAGGTATTAATTATATTAAGTCCGTTGACTGAAACTTTATCAGTTTTTTTAAAAAAAAAAAGAAGTTTATATAATCGTCTTGTTTGAAAGTCTGGAGACATTAATAGTTTACCGAAGTGATTGACTTGCTATAAACTTACAAAACATATACTATGGAATACAATTACAGGTACAACTATACATAGAATACAATTACTTAATAAACCTTTTAAGTGCATTAGAAATTATTAAATTAGTTTATTTACAGATTTAGAAATCGATATTATCAGTTTATAGTACCATATTTTCATTAAATTAAAATTATGTAAGTTTTAATCCAATTGTCGGCGGAGTAATATTTATGTATTATGACAATTTGACTCTTTTTAACCGTTTATCATTAAAAAATTAACCGTTCGCTAAGTGATTGAACTTAAGTCAAAGTGTTCATTTTTGTCGTTAAAATATTAAATGACTGATAAAACCAAAAGTACACACCCCGCAAATTGTTTTAATATAGGAAGTGTCATTCAAACAATTCAGTTAATATTCGTTCAGTTGGACAAGACTCAGGGTTCAGGAAACCTATCGGAAAAAACATTTTGTAGTGATTCGTGGTATTCTGTAAGAATTATTTCTGTAGTTATACAAAAAGTAAATAAACAATCTGTTATATTGTAAACATACCAATAAAATGTACGATAATTTTCTCGGCTGCGCAGAAAAACATTCAGTTACGGATATGTTTTATAATAGTTCAATATTAATTATCGAATTTACTCACTCACAACCATCTGTACCCCAGTCAAAAACTATGGTTCATTTCACTTAAATTTAACCATGCTTCATCACTTATGAATTTAAATAATTTCCGTTTTCTTGGCTTTATCTCTTTCAAATTTTAAAATTGCAGTTTGTTTTTAGAAAAGAATAGAAGATTGATTTGTCTTGAATATAAGAATTATTTAATTTCTTAAAATTTGACTCATAATCAGTTGTATCTGAAACGGCGTATACATATATTTACATTAAAATTTAAATACCCCTGTCGCAGCATCCTGCATAACATAGCGAATTTCCGTTTATAAAAATTCGTTTTTCTCGAAAACTAGTTGACATAGAAAAAAAGTTTAAAGGCCTTTTTTATGTAATTTTTTCTCCTCTTTTAAATGGTGTAAAAAAATTTCGCAAAAGTTTTTGAATAAGTGGAAATTTCGGCAAAAAACTAATTTTTTTGCAAGAACAAAAACCATGTTTCTGGCATCCGACGTGTTTGGCTGAAGAACTTATCCAAGATTTTTGGATTTCCAACGTTGTCACCAAATTTCGTAAAGCTAGCAGTTTTTCCTGAAGAGTTATCGTGCTGATACATATATACATACATATATATATATACATACATATATATATATATATATATATATATATATATATATATATATATATATAAATTTTAGTGAATATTATTTTCGGTTTCTAGGGACCTCAAAACAAATTTCTGCCATAGTCCCGGGCTCAAGTCGCGTCATGACACCTACTGTAATAGCTGAATTTCCAGAATTCTTTCTGGAAATTCGCTAAAACAAACTTAAAATGCTATTTAAATTGTACAGAATAAAATGACATCAAGTATACACTGGATAAATTAAACAAACTAGACAGAGTATAATATAATTTATTTATTCATCTGATTGTTTGAATTTGTTTATTACAGTACAATCTCGATAGTCTGGACACATTCTATAATCCGACAACGTCAACAAAAAAACAAAAGACAATCGAAGAATACTTTCAACAGAGTTTTCAATAATAAAAATTTTGTTTTTTTGTTAAGTATATAAATAAAAGTGTGTATTAAGTAGTGTCCAACCGAAACAGGATTTGAAGCCGACACCAAAACTTCGGCCTCGGTCTCCGTTTCGGCCGAAATCGAAACCGAAACTTATTTAAATACGTTAAAATTTCAATAGTATGCTGAAATATAGTGTTTGTACGAGACACGAACTCTCCCGAACGAAGCGCGACAATTGACGAACACTGAGTGTCGGTGCGGCCGAAGTTTCGGCTGATTTTTGGCCGAAACCGAAACTTCTTTTGTTTTTTGTTGACGTTGTCGGCCGAAACTGGCCGAAATCGAAGGTTCAGTCCGTCACTAGTACCTATTAAGATATTAAGTTTGTTAGTTTTTAACCCTTTAAAACCGTTTTACTTCTTTTCTCTTTTACCTAGTAGGTTATTTCGCATTTTTTATAATGATACCTCTGTCCATCCATAATCTTCTATAATCTGACAAGGTCCCGGTTCCATATGTGTCGAATTAGTAAGGGTCTACTGTATTTTAAATCAGTAGTTTCAAACTTTTAAATTTTATCGAATTATAATAAAGATAGTAATGAAATTAGCTAAAATGAATATTTAAATTAAATATTGTGATATTGTGTAATATTTTATGACGATCCTGATTTATTTAATTTGAAGAAAACCACGCGCATGCCACGATAATTTTTAAAATTATAAAAAAATATTTTCATTTCACTTAAAGTGACGACGCCCAATATATTTACAAATACAACAGACGTCGTCGCATAAAAATAATTTTATGTTTTGCTGTGGCTTTGTAAATTTATAATAAAAATGACTCTGAGTATATACAGTAGACTCTCGTTAAGGGGTTAGGTGGGTTTGATAATTTCAACAAATCCATTTTTTTTTTTTTTTTTTGTCGTATTAAATAGTACAATATGTTTAAAATATTCTCCTAAAATTTCAAATCGATCCGAGTAAAATTCTTAAGAGATAGACAGTGCAGCGCAGTAAATTTAAAACACGTTTATCACAAAACTCAATTTTTTAAGTCGGTGGATATGATTTCTCGAAAAGTATGAAGCGATTTTGTTCAAATTTTGCACACATCTTTGAAATAATATTATCTAGTCATTGAACGAAGGATTTTTTTTATTTTTATTACAACTAATTTTTTCGAGCCAATACATGGCGAAAATTTGACCAAAAAATGTGTTTTTTTGTTCAAAGTCTGTCAAAAATTCAAATTTTAATTTTTTTTTGTCCAATAACGAGATTTATCCATGTACTAACGAAATATTTTTGGTTTTTTGATTTTAAATGAACCAATAATGAGTTATACTGTCCACGGCAAGAGCATTTTTTTTTGAGACGTCAAGGGAGATGAGGTACCAACGGCTGAGTTTTGAAAATTTTTAAATAAAAATTTCACAAAATACTACTTAAATATGTATCTTTGATATGATGAATTGTTTAAATAAGATATATGATTGTAGGTATATATTAAAAAAAAAAATTGTAAAAATACCCTTTTTTTGAACCTCTGCAACCCACCTAACCCCTTAATTCAAATCTTCGATAATTCGAAACTCTCTATAATTCGAAGGTATCACTAGTTCCCTAAAAAATCTCTTTATATTTCGAACTAAAACAATACATTTTTATACACTTGGTAATTCGAACGAAAAAATCATTGCTACGTAACAAAACGACGTGTTAATTCGAACTCATCGGCGTCACAAACACTCGACAATTCAAAGTTGCAGAGAAAAAGAGACAGAAAGATTGTAAGTACATTTTGAGACAAGTTCCAGTCGCAAATGCTTAAAAAATTAAAATTGTTACCTGCGATAATTCGAACCTCTCTATAATTCGTGATATTTTAAGAGTCCCTCGAGTTTCGAATTAACGAGAGTCGACTGTACTCGTATATTATTATATGTATACATTTCATAATATTTAAAATGGAATACATATTATTATATATAAATATGTGAATATGAACTTATATAATTGTTGTTAATATTAATAATTGGATTGCTGCATTACGTCACAATTGTTTATAAGCATGAGACATGCACGTGACATATTAGCTCGGTTGCATTCCATAAATTCCAGAAGCCATAGCTGTAATAATAATATGAATGTAGACGTATATTATACGTACGAAGTATTAATGAAATATGAACTATGTATTTTTTATATTTTCATTATTATAATATGTATATGCGTGTTATTAAGGAGGGACACCACTGTAACAACCGAAAAAAGTGTTTTTTTTTTTTGACATTTTTGTTTTGGGGGATGGAAGGAAAGGTAATAAGGAAATACTGTTCAAGGATGTTACTAGGCATATAGCTGAACTCTTTTTTATGCGGTATTTTTTTGTGCGATATTTTTTATGCGGTTTTTAAAAAATGGCCACTAAAATGCATAATGTGAATCAAAATCACGAGACAGTAAGAAACTTAAACAATTACTATAATAACTTTCTTTGATAAAAATACTTTTTAACGGCTTTTAAGCATTTAATCAATACATTGCATAAGAACATCAATTATTGCATCATTTAATTTTGTTAAAGATGTATTTTTCAAAATTTTCATAATATTATAAAAAGGAAATAAAATGTTCCTACGTGTAAATTAATGCTTTATCTTGTTTATAGAAGCAACTTCTAAGGAGATTTCTAAGTTTTGAGCGTTTTGAGTGATGTTTTTTCGATGAAACTTTTTTTATGCGGTCCCGACCAACCGCATAAAAACAGTTTTTTGTACAATCTAGATCGAACTATACTTTTTATAGCTATTTATTATATTTTTGAATATATTTTTTTTGTGCGATTTTTTTATGCGGTCCCCTCCACCGCACAAGAAAAGGATCAACTGTATATTGAAGTATACAAAAAAATTATCATTGATGAATATTACAAAATGGCGGTGCCAAAACCATTCTCCCAAGGCATGTTGAATTTGAGGCGCTCCACGACACGTAGTTAGCTGGTGCAAATTTGAATCTATTGGGTTGGCAAGAAAGTAATTTTGGTTTGCACCAATATATACTGTGTGAGTTTTTCGAGAGTTGCCATTTTTATTACAGCCAAACCGTTGATTCAAATAAGAGTTGTAGATATCGACGGGGGCAACCGATTGCTATAGTGAGGAGCTTTATAGCTCTTATGGTTTTCGAGCTATGATACAAACTTATAAATTTTTAGATGGGACTATATATTAATTTTTCGATAAAACGGATTTAATGCATTAATTAACAACATAAATGAGCAAAAAAATTTTTTTACCCAAGTTTAATTTTTTAATTTTTCTTTATCAGTTAGGCGGTAAAAATATGCATATGTACTTGAGGCTACTTCAACCGATAGTGTTTTTCTTGGTTACATTTCCATTACATCCAAGAAAAGAACCTTTTCCAGTACCATTTCTGTCATAAAAATTTGGTTGTAATAGAAATGGTAACTCTCAAAAAACTCACATGGTATAGTGGTGCAAACCGAAATTACTTTCTTGTCAACCCAATAAAACAAGGTAAAAAAATATCCTTTTAATCTATATTGTTATAGCTAGTGAAACACATAAGAAATTTTAAAAGTATTGATTTTCGTGTGATTGGCGAGTATTTGAAGTAAAAATTATAATTTTGAAGAAAAGAAAAAAGGCAATCATTTGTTTATAAAAAATTGTTTTAATTAACTTATCGAAAATTCTCGATGTGTTTCACTAGCTATACGTAATCATGTAAATTAAGAAGATAATATTTTTTAGTTTGTTCCAAATTCAAATTTGTATCAATTACATTGCGTGCTGCCAAAATTCAACACACCTCGAATACCATAATTGTTTTATACTTCATATCTAACAATATCCTTGAATAGTATTTTCTTAGTATTTTTCCTTCCGTCCAGGACAAAAATTTCAAAAAAACACTTTTTTGGGGTTGTTGCAGACTGTAACAACCGCAATATTAAGGGGGTACACCACCTGTAATTTACAATGATGTACCCCCTTAATATTAAAATTAGCAAAACATGTAAATAATTTCTTTGTCACTTTTCACTAAATTGGACTGTTCAGTTACGAGCTAGCTTTCGAGTAATTAACTCATCATCATGTATAACACAATTAAAGAGTGTTGTTCTTTAATTGCGTTGTATCCGATGATGAGTTAATTACTCAAAAGCTGGCTCGTAACCGAACAATCCAATTTGTGACATTTTCATTGACAAGTTCAAATCTTTAGAATGTTTGTACGCGCCAAACACCTTAATTGTTTAAAAATCAAATTCAAACAAAAATTACTAAATATTACTAAAATAAACAATGGTTATCTATTATTACTAATTAGTCATTTCACTTAAGACCACTCACTTAAGTAATATATTACTACGTAAATAATGTAGACGCCAAAATGATTACATAACACATGCATATTACGTAATATACCTCTTGTCATATACATATTTACGAAAAAATCAAAATAAATACAAAAAATAATTCTATTTAGTAGGTATTTTAAAAAAAAAAAAAAAAACATGAAATTATGTGGACCCACGAACGAGGGTCATTGTACCCACAACTTTATGAAAAAACCTTTCTACCATCTTATTAAATGATGTTAAAAAAGTTATTACGTTAATTGTATATTAATGTGAACGAAAATACAAATATTTGTTTCAAATATTTCGTAGAAATAATTATGATTAAAAAAAAAAAAAAAAAAAAAAAAAAAAAAACAAAAAGTAAATTATATTTATTTGTCCATTGTTTTAGTTTTTTTTTCTTTTGTTTTTCAAACTTTTGTCACATTTAAACATTAGAGATGTGTTAATTTGTAAAGTACGGTCAAAATAAACATTTTGACACCAATTTTTAACTCATTGTGACGCAACGTTTGATTAAGGAGTTATATACAGTTGTGATAGTCGGAAAAGTTTATTATTTTTTTATTGCATATTCTTTAAGTACATTACCGTAACTTGGGGTAAGATTGGCCCATTTTTTGCGTTTTTTTACGTAAACTGCCTTATATTTCTCATACATATTTAGGTAATTTCCTCTTACTATTAGCTATTGAACTCTGCATATTTCAAACTATACATTGACTAGTTATTAGAACTCAGAACTTATTTAATTTCTATTTTAAGATGTTCTGAAAATTTGGGACAATCTTGCCTTTACTTGGGGTAACATTGTCCCAAATACAAAATGTCATAGTAATTAATGCCAAATATTATTTGGGACAATGTTCGACATTTTTAATTGTGGTTGTACGTAAGTAGATAGTATACAATATGTTAGGGACAGGGCTCACTCCAAGGGCGGGCAACCCGGGCATTTGCCCGGGGCGGCAAATTTTAAGGGCGGTAATTTTGTAAATTTTTTTCATTTAATTCCTGATTTTTCATTTAATAAATATTTCATAATTATTTCTATAGAATCCACCAACAAAATAATTTAAACTTTTTTTTTAATTCAAAAATATTATAATATTATTTTAAAAAGGAATAAAAAATAGTAATAATATTGGAAAAAAGTATGTGAAATTCGTAATAAGAAATAGTATATGCAACTCGTGCAGGATTGTCGATTGCCCACTCGAGCGAATGAGCGCACTGACTACGATCGTGCGCTCAACTTCGCTCTCGTGGGCAATCGACAATTTCCCGCACTTATTGCATAATATACTGTTCTTTTAATGGAAATTTAAAAAAACAGGGTGGGCCAATCTTGCCCCAATACTTACCCCAGCTTACAAAATCACATTTTACAAATAAACAAGGTATCAGAAAAAACAAACTTAAAATACTTTGACTATATATTAAATGAAAGCTGTTATACACTTACCAATCAAAAATCTTAAGTAGTTCTGGATGTGTAAGCAAAAGTTGGTTTGCATCAAAACATTCACAAGAAGTAACGGTGAAGTTGGAGCAGCACTGAGCAGTGGCAAAAGATGGAATTAAATCAATCTTAGCATTCGAGTATAGTCAGTGCTGCTACCTGTCATTTACCACAAGAACCAAGTTGATAGCTGTATTTACTAACTAATAGTAAATAAAACTGTCTTTTTCCAAGACTTGGGCCAATCTTACCCCAAAATACGGTACCTCAAGAATACTCTCATCAAATTTCGTAATGATTGAAGCATTAGATCCGAAGTTATAGCTATTTATAACTCGTACTACCTCGAATAGCACTCGCGGCTGCTCATGCGTAGCTGCCGTTGAATCAAGCAGCTGCCGCTCCGTAAAATATAAGTGATACGTCGACTTTCGCCGCTTTAATATTGTATTGTTCAAAATGTATGGCCTTGAAACTTTTGGAACAGTTTTGTAAAGACTTTCAAACAATCAACATCGAATATGAAAGAAACGAACTTATTATTTTAAATGTGATTATCTAAGAATTGTATTTTTTGAAAATATCTTTGCGATGGACACAATTGCTAAAAAACTATCAATCCAATCAGTACCAAGTTTATATTACTTATTTATTGTGATAATAACTAGTCACCAGCTCCGGATCTACGATTTTTTAGAATTGGGGCAGAAACTCTCCAGTGTTTGAAATAAATTCTTAAGAAAACTCATAAGTATATAAGTTCTTTACACAATTCCTATTTTTCCCATTGCGGTAATAGTAAAACCTTTTAAGACCAGAAAGATGCACTTGTAAACTAGAAATTGTCATTACGTAAATCTATGACCAGAAAAGGCATAAAAGGGGTGTAAGGGGGTGCCAACCCCTACGAGGATTGTAAAATGCCGCTTCATATTCCTTTCTGTAATGATATTGATATTCATAATTTTACACCTATTTAAGGGATATTTGTGGCTTTATACAAAAATTTAAGGGATATAAGAACTTTTTTGACCTCAAATTCGTAGGTACTCAACGTCGAAAAATGCATAGAAATACCATAGTCAGTCATCCAGATCACGACTTTGGTTTTTTTCATGGTGGTGTCTTATTGTTACTTAACCTGAATTTATATTTTCTTTAGACATCTTCCACCAATCTGACCTTGCTGAAATTTCTACACACGATAACTATGTTAGAGCGAAATAACATATTTTTTTCGGTAGGTGTCACTCAAGAGGTCGGTCTAAGACACGCACCCTCAAAAATTTAATTATTATTTTAATGTAGTAAATGACGTCATACGAATGTAAAAAAAATTGTATAATATAAAGCTACTTTATATCAACATTCTCTGCTAATTTCATCTAATTATCTTCAATACTTTTGAAGAAAAAAAATTTTAAAGTTGAAGGTTGTTACCCCCATATCTCTGACAATATAGGGGGTAGAGGTCTAATATCCATATTTTCGAACATTACTCACCATAAGCAACATTCATGAAAAAAAAGTAGCCGAAAAAGCCGCTGGGCCGAAATCCCATATTATGCTTACCCGGCGAGACTCTTTGATTGTTTCTTGTTCCATATATATTAAAGTATTTGAACTTATTTGGCTTTTATCTTAAATAATACACTTACCCTTAGTTAACATAATTATACATGAATAAAAATCTAAAACTGTTCAGGGGAAAATACACCTATCTTATTGACAACCATCCTTTATTAATGAGTGTGATCAAAGATTTTTATCATTTTATTTTCATTAAAACAGTTTTTAATTTTATTCAAATTTAAATAGAAAATTTAAGCAGATTTAGTTGGGTGCATTTACGGTACTAATATTGAAACAACCAATAAATTATTACATTTCAAAATTTGTACCTGATTTTAGGTGAGCTGATTATATGATATGCCTTAAAATAGATATTTGAATACATAGTACGCGCGATGAATGAATATTTTTTTACTCATAGACACTGCACGAACAGATAGCAATATTTAAGAGTGAACGGCGGAAATGCGTTGCATTCCTAACATACATAATTTAGTTGAGTTTACTGCTATTTTACTAGTTTGTAATTTTGTATAAGTACACTATATGTATATATGTATATGTTGCTGCTGGAGTGCTAGACAGTTCAATTAAATTGTACAGTTTGTAATAGTGTTAATAGATAACGACTTCATCATCAGTAGATGTTATAAGGTGGTGGTACACAACACTACACCTGTGTACAGCTGAACTCTTTTTTTGTGCGATTTCTTTTATGCGGTTGTAAAAAATGGCCATTAAAATGCATAATGTGAATCAAAATCACGAGACTGTAAGAAACTTAAACAATTACTATAATAACTTTCTTTGATAAAAATACTTTTTAACGGCTTTTGAGCATTTAATTAATACATTGCATAAGAACATTTAAGTGATTGCATCATTTAATTTTGTTACAAATGTACTTTTCAAAATTTTCATAATATTATAAAATTGAAATGAAATGTTTCTACGTGTAAATTAATGCTTTATCTTGTTTATAGAAGCAACTTCTAAGGAAATTTCTAAGTTTTGAGCGTTTTGAGTGATTTTGTGCGTTTTGTGAGAACCGCACAAAAAAAGATTTTTGTACAATCTGGATCGAACTATACTTTTTATAGCTATTTATAATATTTTTGAATATTTTTTTTTTGTGCGATTTTTTTTATGCGGTCCCTATCCACCGCACAAAAAAGAGTTCAGCTGTATATGATTATGGACACAGTTGTGGACAAAAAAATGGGATATTTGACAGTATCAAAGAAAAGAAATCAAAACAAATTTTAATGAAAATCGATAATAAAAGACAGCAATTTATTATGCTAATTCATCTTAACTATCATTATTTAATTATAAAAAAATTAATTAAAATTAAGTAATTTTTTAGCTAAAATCCATCTGAACAGAAACGGGTTGTGACGTTACATTCTCTTATATTGCAACACTATCGCCACTAGGGTCGCTACTTTAAATTCCGGTTAACAAACATAACTGTGGAAATTAATCTAAATTACTCGTAAATTAATTTTAAAAAAATCAAGAACTTTTTTCCTAGTTACAAGAAAAATAAGTTTTTTGCCTTAGTTACAGAACACCTGTTCTTATCTAGAGAATGTGACGTAACTAAATGCTAATGAACGTTTTCGCGCAAATTTTGAGAACAAATATTAAAATAATATTTCCTAACGATTTTCGGCATTATTTTTAAAAATTAAAACATATACATGCATAATACATACATAATATGTGTTTTTTAAAATAATTTCTCAAAATTAGTCAAAGTCCCCCTTTCATTTCAGAAGAATTTCATTTTTCTAAAAATTAGTTTTTACTAAAAATAAATATAAAAGCAAATTTATTGTTATTAAGATAGAATAAAAATAAAGCCGGAACTAAACGTAATTTTTTTTTTTAAATTGATTATAAATAATTTAAAATAAATATCAAACAATGATAATTATAATTATTTATACAAAAAATAATAAAATTAATTCCTATAAACACTTAAAGATACAATATCAATAACTATACAACATTAACTCCTTATTATTATGATTTTATTTCAAAAAAAAAAATTTGCATTTATACAGGTGTTTTATAAATTTACGATAATTCCCTTGTCATTAGAAAGTTTAGAACCACCTGTCTGTTTCTATCTGTGTATTAACCCTTTGCACTCGAACCATTTTTTAGTATGGGTACTCAGCTACTCGACAGTAGTTTTAAAACGCTGCAAACACTATTGTATTAGGAGAACATAATATCATAATACAATATATCTATTAGTTAACTAGTAGTATGTATTACAATGTATTGTAGCAAGACGTCGCGTCGTTGTGTTGTATCATGTTTTACTAATATAATAATTTTCAAATAAATGAAGAAGGCTGAGTGAGAAACGGAGCGAATTGGAATCAAAACGTGTTCACACTATCGATATAATAGGGTCTGATATCGCTCCGATAAAATATTATCTCCGTGGTAATTGGTATTGGAGCGGTATTGAAACGAGAGCGAACCGTGACTGATATCGAACCGATATCAGAGCGATGATGGGAATACACTCATTATTTATTATGTAAGAATATTTTATCAAACCGGGAGCGGAGTGATATCGTACTGAGAGCGGAACGTTAATGTAAATCGGGCCTTAGGTCCCCTAGCGTGTTGTAAATAATAAAATACGTACCTATTGTTTATGGCGCCGCTGCGGCGCCTAACGAGTGGAATAAATATTTATTGTGTCGCCGTGGCGGCGCCCATCGAGTGCAAAGGGTTAAATGTATTTCGTCCATTCTTCAGACTTATTGTCATAACAGAGGCCACCCATATCATATTACATTACATTAGTATGATGTAACTGAATGATAAACAAAATTGGATTAAAGTTCGCCTGACAAATTTATCCAGAATTGTAAAGTGAAACTACAGGAAAAGCTGAACATAACCAATTATAAAAATCAAATTCTAATTTAATCAAAAAAAAATCGAAGAAAAAATTCCAGCGTAACTTTAGAATCACTGGACAAAATGTGATCAAATTTTGTTTCTTTTAATGCCTAATATATCGAACTATTTCAACTTAATTTCATGTCTTTGACCGCAGGCGCAGTAGTAAATCTAGCGATATTCACTGTTTTTCTTTGCTGAGTTTCTTAAACCCGAATACGTAAATCCGATGGAAATCACATACATCCAAAGGCGGTTTGGCTACCATACTTTTTCTTGGATGGAAAACTAAAACTATTTCTCGATTTTACCGAAGAAACCTACCTCTTTCTTTTAACACAACCCTGTATATAACTTCTTTTTCTTGCATATGTATATGTATGATGACCTTAACCTTTTTTTATGTTTTTTTTATTATCTCGCATATTTTATCTGTTCTTTTTTTTTTTTTAATTATAATTACATATATCAAGAACAACTAAATTGTTGTCTTTTGACTAAACAAAAACATTTTTGTCTAATTATTCAAATAAAGCCATCAGAATAGACCACCAGTCGATATTGTTCTTGGCTAATCTTGACCAGTGATTTATTACAGTGTGATAAAATTTATCCGTAAATATTTTTACTTACTATAATATTATGTATGTAGTTTAATTGGTAATTATTGGGTATTATTCATTGTTTATGGTAAGAATGAAAAAAACGACTGTAATTTGCTTTCAGTTTCGCCATTCTCTCTATTTATTCACGGTTTTTAAGGTATTGCAAAATTTTAGTAAACTTGGTGACGTCATCAAACTAAAAACTTGATCTTTTCTCAAGTCAAGCTTTATCGAAAGTGTTTTGAATTAGAATGATTGGTTGGATTTGGGTAATTTGAGTGTAAATTTTTCGTTTGCATTATCAAAATGACGAAATTCCCTTTAGAAACGTGACGTAATTTAGTAAGTTGTCTTTTAGTGATCTGTGATACTACAAACTTAATTTTGATAAAACTGGAAAGAACAACTTCAAAAACCTATGTATACAGGTAGCCCCCGAAGAACACGGGTACCTTTCCCCGAATTACACGGTTTCAAACAACACGATTTTTAAGTAATTCTTTTAAGAAAAGAATAAAATGCATACATATTATCTTATCTATATATTTTATTAAGTTACACCGGTCCTCAATGTACGCGAATATATCGGTTCCATGTGGATTTGATTTACACGAATAAAAATCGTGTCAATTGAATCTGTCATTATAAAAGAAAAAATATTGGAAATAAAAACTACTAAAAATTTTAGAGAATTATTTTTATAATAGAAATGATAACGAATATGCAGATATTCATTGTCATATGTACATAATATGCAGATATGTACATATTTAAATTTTGAAAATATCGTTATTTTCGATAACGAAAAGTAGGTTTTGACAGTTTCAATATGTTCCGAATACCCACAACTTGCTTCGCTTAAGCCTTCAAAAATTTCATTATTTTTTCGCTACGACGCACCATTTACGAGATATTTACTATCAAAAGTTTACGTATACGAAAAGTATCGAAAATCAATTTTCTTTAAAATATTCTATTAGTGGCTAAATCAGTGGGACTAATGAGCCTGAATTAATCAGTTATAATCAGTTTATGATGAGTAACCTGATAACGAAAAGTAGGTTTTTTCGCTTAAGCCTTCTTTTTGAGTTATTTTTGAGCTACGATGCACCGTTTACGAAATATTTACGATCAAAGTTTTTAATAACTTAAAGCATCATTTATAAACAAACATACCTAATAAAAAAAACACGTACATTTTATGATAGACCGATTTCGAAGCTTATGAATGCTCAATTCCATTTCATTTTAATTGCAGTAAATACACATTACTTATAAATGTATATGAAATGGAATTCCGTCTTTTGTAGTCTCGAACAACACGGTTTCAAAGAACACAGAACCATTTAAGCGTGTTCTTCGGGAGATTGCTGTAATTCACTTCCAGTTTCATCACTCTATTGTTTCTTTTACAGTTTTTAATGCTGACGTCATCAGATTAAAAAAAAACTTTCTTAAATCAAGCTTTATAGAAGTGATTTGAATTTGTGTGACTACTTAATTTAGGATGATTTAACCAAATTATTTTTGTGGTCAAAAAGAGGAAATTTCTTTTTGAAAAATGACTGATTGGCTAGAAGTATTTTTTCTACGAAACCTATCTCACACTTGATTCCCAAAAGAGCATAGTTTCGATTCTAAAAAATTCGATAAACCACACGAGTACATTTTTAGAATTAAATTTCTAAATTATAAAATTCCTTTTTTTTTAATTAAAAGCTTTTATTTAACTTGCTATGTTAGTATGTTGGTTTAGATCAAATCTTGGAATCAAAATTTAGGCAGGTTCTAATTGAGCTAGAGGTTTCAAATTTTGCATACGTGTCTAAAGGGCCCCATACACGGTGAGATCTGTATCGATACCTTGTATCGATACAAATAGCGATACATATATCTGAGATTTGTATCACGTTTATTTAGCACACACACGCTGAGACTGAATCGTAAAACCTCAGTACAGATAAAAAATTTTATTAATAAAGAAATGTGCGATCTACGACGACCTGTGGCACCTGTGCTATTAGCAATTACAATACAAACATCTTTACATTTTGAATCCCGTAGACATGGGTATAATTTATACATATTAGTAAAATCTTCCCAAAAATCTCTATCTGCGGACATGATTATTCAAATAAATAACAATTATTTACTTTATTAACTGTCAAAATAAAAATGAAACCATAGTTACCATGATACTTGAGACAAGCACGATACCTGCTGATACTGATGCAGTGATACCGAGACAGTCACATACACGACGAGATCTGTATCATGATACTGATACCTGTAAAGCGGCCCCTACACGCTCAATAATATTGCACAAAATCCGAGGTTGTACAATATTATGGATCGTCTGTAGGTTATATTGAAGGGTTGTACAATATATTGTGCTGATCAAAAATAGTTTGAAATATATTGTGCAATGAATGAATATTGTAACGTCTGTAGGCTTTGTAGATATTATTGCGCAATACTACTTTATTTGTTTGTTATTTTGTAGTCATATTTGATAGCTATTATTTGAACCAGTATGAATTATTAATTTGCAAGAATAATTATTTATTGCTTTGCAACATCTTTATTACTTAATATTTAAAATTAAACAACAGTTTAATTAAGTACAATTCCTACATTCAGTTTATTGCACAAATTTCTTTAATAAAATTATTGAACTGTCTGGAGAAGCGTTCAATAAATTGCACAAGTTGATTGCACAATATTATTGAGCGTGTAGGGGCCGCTTAACATGTAGCGATACAGATCTCATCGTGTATGGGGCCCTTAACATTGATGACAATGCAATATTGTATAATTAGTTTTGTCCTACATTGCCCCCCCAAAAAATTGTAGATTTTTAGTCCTATGCAACTTTTTAACATTTCGAATTGTCAGATATTGTCCATTGATTTTACATTGCAATTTTTTGTTTCCATAGTTATGTCTGATTAGGATAAATTAACCGATTGAAATATAGGTAAAAAAATTACTTCTTTATTTTTTTTTTTAATTAATTGTAGTCACACTAAAGAGTAGAAAATAAAATTAAAGTAAAAAAAATGTTTTTTAAGAAAAAGCTTTTATTTAAAAATGGGCTAAGACAAAAATAAAATAACTTTTGAGTAAAGTTTGAAGCAATATGCAACATAATTTATAAAAGCGTTTAATCAAGCTTGGTAAGTACTGAAAAGTAAAATAGCTACACTTACATATATCCAAAACAGAAATAATTAATGATAACGCTTCAAGCTTTTATAAATTATGTTGCATATTGCTTCAAACTTCACTCAGTAGTAATTTCGTTTTTTTTAGCCCATTTTTAAATAAAAGCTTTTTTTTAAAAAACATTTTTTTTACTTTATTTTATTTATTGTTACTACTATATTTTATTGCCATTCAAAAGACCTACAAATTAGTTGGCGGAGTAAATATTTGGTTTTTTATATGAAATTTATTGATATATATATATATATATATATATATATATATATATATATATATATATATATATATATATATATATATATATATATATTAATATAAATAATAGATTGTGTGGTTATGTTATGAGCTAGTTAACTTATTGTTAGCTATACATATTTTATAAACTTTATTAAATTCACACAAGGCTACAAGATTTCGTGGAAAAGAATTGCGTGATTAAAATTTCTATTTCCTGTTTTAAATATAAAATATACATATGTATATTGCTCGTACGATATATAAGTTTACAACAACGTAACCACCGGTATTACAATGAAATTAGAAGTTTTTTTTTATGTAAGTCCTACGGTCGATCATTAAGTGCTGTTTAAGGATAATTAAGCAAAAAAAAAAAATCAACTATGGAAGAAATAATAATCTAGTGTGCGCAAAATCGTAGACAATACAATTAGGTTGGCTAGTGTGAAAGGTTGGAGTTTTATAAAGGAACTCCCAAGCTCCTGAAGTCGTCAGTCAAATTCAGCGGATACGCAAAATCAATAATTTTGAACTTTTTCCCAGTAAAAAAATCTCCAATTCTTACACTGTATCCTTTCTGTAATACTGTAATATTATACTGTAATATTACAGTAATATTTTATACTGTAATTATACTATAATAATTTCCGTTTCCTTGGCTTTATCGCTTTCATTATTGCACTTACGTAAATTTTAAAATTGCAGATTGTTTTTAGAAAAGAATAGAAGATTGATTTGTTTTCAATATAAGAATTATTTAATTTTTTAACTTTGGCTCATGATCAGTTGTATCTGAAATAGGGTATATAAACATCACTGTATTGAATAACTTATTGAAAATGTCTAATTTAAAGAAATATCGAGCTTGTTTTGTATCACTTTGTGTAGCAATACAAAAATAAATCCGGAAAGAATATTCCTCAAGATTTTGAACGTCGAAATCAGTGAAACAACCACCAATAATTTGACACTTTGACACTTTTGACATATTACCTTTATGACGTCACAAACATCGCGCTCTTTTGTAGTGCTGTTTTTAACCAAATGATATTTTTAAAAATTTTTCAAGTTTTAATTAATTTATTATTTATTATAGTTATATCATTTTTAAAAAATTTTTCGCATCGATTATTAATATTATTTATGATATAGATTTGAAATAAAAAAAAAAATGATATTTATTTTTTATTCAAAAACCCAATTGTCTGTGTATATGAATACTTTTGAAAATGTCGTGTCTGCCACGATACGTGTCTGTGACGTTCAGTGTCTGTAGATATGAATGAACCTTTACTGTGCTATTTGAATTATTTCCTATATGGCAAATGGTGTTATCGATATTTTTTTTTCAACAACGCATCTCCTAATCATTTTAAGATTTTGTAGTTCTAACAACGAAATCCTTATGAATTCGTCATTGCTGTCATCGCATTAGGTGATTTACACGCACTTGATCCTTTGTAACAGTCAGTGTCGGATCTTACACAGTTTAAGATACAGTGTCGTTTTCTGAAATTATTGAAATTTTTTAACTTATAAAAGCAAGGAATATTTTATCGCAAGAATTATGAAAAACTCTAGCTACCGAACTACAAAATCCTTACTTAATGTATGCCTAACACGCACTGGCCGAATTTTTTAAACTTCGTATACTTACAAGTTGGAACAGATTTACGCAAAATTTTAAATTTTTAGCATTATTTTTCAGGGGAATGTACCAAAAATTTCCTGTTTTCCAAAAAACATACGTGTAATTTTGCCAAACATGTCCATTTTTCTCAACCAGTAGGCTTCCTAAACTCAACACAAAATTTTAGTGAAAATTTTTTTTATTCTAAAATCTTTCCAGTTCTAATAGTTTTAACTGGTTTTCATCATTTTTTTCCTACCAAACGTTTTTTTTTATACTAACGTGCTGGACCAAATGGTCGTATCTCAACTCCTCAAAAAAATATCGATTGTAGATTTAATTTATTATTCAGTTTTGCCAAATATTCACATTCGTGGGAAAACAAAAGAAAATAATTTTTTTGTGCAAATGTATTTTGATCTAGCACGGCAATATAATTTTAATATGTAATACTAATAGTAATAAAATACATAAATTTAATATCCGAAGATAGATGTGTGGTGATAGACCCCCAAATATCGATAGGGCCTCTTTCTTTTATAATACCACAAGGTCATTTATACAACTAAACTACTAAATTCTATTTCTCACATATAAAAATACTACATATACGTATATATCATGTATTGTTGATAAAAGATGGAGAATTATTTTTAATATCAACTTACATAAGACGTACATATTTACATATTTAGTACATATATCTACTATATAAAAGCTGTATACATACTGCTACCCGTGGTATAGTAGTTTTCAATAAAAGTGAATCACCGGTCCCTCAATTTACGCGAATATCCGTTCCACGCACGGGGATTCAGTTTACGCGGATAAAAAATCGCGTAAATTGAATCCGTCATTGTCCCTAGAATCATACGTACTCGTCAAAACGACGAACGAACTTCTCTACCTGCTCCAATACTACAACTTGTCGGTGCCTGCTTGCTGTGAAACTTCTGTTATCTAATTTATTTGTTATTATAACACATAAGACGTATAAATTTTGTTTATAGCTATTGTCGTTTTTTTTATACTGAAATAGTGTGCGTCAAAAGGACGACGATGTATGATTAACCCATATTTTTTTTTAAAGATTTTGTACTCCACATATAAAAGTTTTCCTAATTGTTCTAAAATTTATTAAAGATATGCATGTTATAATTAATTTATTCAATGATTATGATAATGTGAAAGATGATTACAGCTGTTTGACTTATATAGAGACGACATAATACTGAAGTTTTAATATATTGAATCGAAAACTAAGGAATGCGTTTCAAGTGACTTAATAAAAGGTTAACAATTTATTTTATGGAAAATATTTTAATTTTTATTATTTTTTGAGATCTTATTCGAAAAATTACTAACAATTTTTAGAAAATTTACAAATGTGCCTAATAGGGAAATAACTACATATCTATAGGAATATTTATGACTGAGAAATTTCACATTCTGTAAAGTCACACATGTCCACTGACTCATAATAGTTCATAAATTAATTATTTGAAACACATGTTTTATGGTACAATTGATGTATTTATCTGTTTTTTAATTTTTATAGTGAAAATATGCTTTGATAAAAAGATTAAAAAAATTAATCAATATTTATATTAAGAAATTTTTCCAAATCCAATTTTTTTAAATATTTTGTTCGCTTTTGTAGTATTGTTATGTAAAAAAAATGTTTTTTGCAAATAAACTCTAAAACTCCCCGTAAAAAGTCCATTCGTCGAAACGACGTCGATGTATGATTAACTTGACTCGTAGACCAACGTATGATTCTAGGATTATAAAAGGAATAATATTGGAAATAAAAGCTACTAAAAATTTTAGAGAATTTTATAATACATATTTACAAATGATAACGAATATGTAGAAATTTACATATTAAAATTTTAAAAATATCGTTATTTTCGATATCGATAATTTTCGATAACGGAAAGTAGGTTTTGACAGTCGCAATACATTCGGAATACCCACAACTTGCTTCGCATAAAACCTTCAAAATTTTCGTTGCTTTTTCGTTACGACACACGGTTTAGGAGATATTTACGATCAAAGTTTTCAATAACGTAAAGTATCATTTATAAACAAACATAGTAAAAAAACAGGTACACTTTATGATAGATCGAATTCGGTAGAACTTTGAAAATTTAACACATCGTTATGGACAATTTTTTTTTAAGTAAGATCACGGAAATCCGCGTATAAAAAATTTCGCGTAAATTGAGTTCAATTTGCCATGTAAAATGAATATTCGCGTAAAAAAAAAATCCGCGTAAATTGAAGGACCGGTGAAATTATAATACTATAGTATAATAAAGCATTTAGAACTACTAGAAAAAAAGACTTCTGTCGAATTAGTCATATTTCTAAAAGGAATTTCGTCATTTTCACTACAAAAATGAAAAGTTCACACACAAATTACACTAGTTCAATCAGTCATCCTAATTTAAATCACTTTTATAAAACTTTATTTGAGAAAAAAGAAATTTTTTATTTTAATGATGTCATCAAGTTGACTAACATTTTTCAGTGCCTTAGAAACCGCAAAAAATGATAGAATGATGAAATTCGAAGTGAATTATGTAGGTTTTCAGAGTAGCTCTTGGTCTATTTTGATTTTTACTAAAATTAGGCATATAGGATCCATTAGTGTAGAAAAGCTTCCATCGAATCAGTCAAATTTCTAGGAAGAATGGCTGAGAAATTTTAACTCAAATTACTCTAATTTAACCAGTCACTCAAATTTAACTTTTAAATGATTAAGACGAGTTAACTCGTCCTGCAATATGGCGGCTCAAAATGCTGTGATATGTATATATTCACTGGTACAGGTGCCGCCATCTGTGACATTACGGTATAATTCTTAATAATGTTCAATTTTAGCAACATAGTTTAGTAAAATTTATATTTTGTAAATTCCTAGGGTTCACTTTTTTAATGTTGGGATCTTTGATGTTTTTCTTTTTCTTTTTTTGTAGCCTTATGTATTGTACTTATCACTTGGCAGTGAAAAGTCCGGCATTTTAAGACAAAAAAAGGGTTAAATCATTTCTATAAACTTTGATTTGAAGAAACAAGATTTTTTTAAAATTTAATGATGTCATCTGGTTAACTAATTAGCTAATCTCATATCAATATCGTTTATTGGGTTTTGCGGAAATGTATAAAAATTCTTAAATCCTTAACACAGGAACGAAACCTTATTTTAAAATTTGGCCCTCGTTAGATCACTCCTCGGATTACACAGGCCTACGAATTTTAAGTTTTGTCACCCCCTTTTGGATTTGATGACTGATCTTAGAGTATTTTGGTGCGCTGATTACGAAAAAAATATTCAAAAAATTCCAGCACGTCAGAATTTTTAGATATTAGGTATTAAAATTTTTGACTAAAATTACCTATAGGTCGACTAAGTCAAGAATAGATTATGCATGTTTATTTATGTCGTTAGTTTTTATAAGTACGGCCCCGTTAGCACCGTTTTGCGAGGTTTAGTTATCAATTAAAACTGAATAGAAAAAAATAAATTACCCTCAATAATGAGCTCATTAGCGGATGACCTTAAAATTCACCTTTTTTCCCCAAAATAAAGATATGTCACTTAGTTAATTAGGTTTCATTTAATGAAACCATTGATGAGAATGTGTTCCTAAAAGCCAATTACAACTATCTAATGACTTTTTATTAGATAGCAAATAAATAAAAAAATGTATAATCTATTCTTGACTTGGTCGACCTAGGTAATTTTAGTCAAAAATTTTAATACCTAATATCTAAAAATTCTGACGTGCTAGAATTTTTTTGAATATTTTTTTCGTAATCAGCGCCCTAAAATCTATCAAAGTCAGTTGTCAAATCTTAAAGGGGGAAACCATCGTGTTAGGCCTGTGTTATTCAACCTCCCTTGTCGAAATCTGTCAAGCGACCTAGGCCGTGCACTTTTCACATGAATTTCCCTTATTCTATTATAACTCATGTAAAAAATTCGATATTATCAATTAACATGTACATAATATGTGCCTTAGGGGTACTTAACAAAATTTTGTTGTTTTATATTTGAAAATGACTATACAAAAACAAAAATTAAAATATTTGATTACAAATAGGACACATAGCTTACTAGATAACATCACTCTAATAAGATACAAGGATTATAAAGAATAGGTTAGTGACCTTAGTTGAGGATATTGAACTTACGAATAGGTCAGTGAAAATTAAGTGGGTCGCAAAGCTTTTTACAAAACCGTTGGACAAATAACGTTGTTTCTATTTATTATTTAAATATCACTACAAAAAGATTTTAACATAATACTCCAAAAGAATAAAAAAACTTTTTCAAATTCTAATTATTTTCGGAATTTGTGAAATATATTTATAAATATAGCTATATGTACACTCTTAACTAATTATAGGTACTAACAAAAATAGATTCTATTTAAAATTTTAATTTATATGTGTGAAACCGAAATTAGCCATGTATATATATATATATATATATATATATATATATATATATATATATATATATATATATATATATATATATATATATGGGTAAATATATGCTGTTAGGATTTTGATGATATCGTCATTAAACGAACTTATTATGATGGTATTCTAGTTTAGAAATTTGAAACAATCAATTATCTAAACCTTTAAAGAAATTTCCAAATTCCAAATATTTATGAATTTATAGCTATTCAACTGAAGCGGCCTAGTCTATGCGCAATACCCGACTATCTGGACGGTGTCGTGCCCGTACAGCGCGTGTTCAGAGCGCGAACATACTTATGGTGCAGTGAAAATAAACTGGCCAGATGTACAAATATACATTGATAATTCAGTGCCGTCTATTACAAACTAAAACTGGCAATACATTAATTACACACTTTCGGTGAAAATAGCATTAAGTTAATGATGACTTTAAAAAGAAATTTTTCCTGTAAATGTTTTCGGGAAAGTATATATTTTTTTTTTTAATTGAAATCGATGTAGAACAATTTATTTTATATTTCAAATTTAGGCAATAATCTCTGAATTAATAAATGTTATATAGATAAATCCTTAAAATCACTGTTCCTCTGGCTGTACGAGCTAATATTGAAAATTAGACGTTAAAATACAAATAAGATTTACATGGTCAGTATAAAGCTATTAAATATAAGTAAATTATTAGTTATTCAGTTAGTAAAATAACAAACTAGAATTTTCATTCAAAATTTAAATTTTGTTAATAAATTGAAAATGACAGAATGACAATATCATTTTTGGGACGGCACTGTATAGTACCTGATTCCATACAGTACCATATAGTACCTACCTGGTCAGTTTATTTTCTTGTGTATATTTTGATGACTATTATTCACTCAAAATTCAGCAGTTTTAGAATTGTTTCTATTTTAGACCCTTCAAGGCACCAAGGCCCCGGGAAACCATTTTAACGTCACTTTCATCTTTCACAGAGATCTCAACAGCACTTGAGTAAAAATTGTCAAATTTCTTCAGCTTTTTAATTTACGCTCTGTTTGTGTATAACTGACGGACAATGTGACCACACGTTCATTTAAATTTAATATTCTAAAATTTTGTACAAAATCAGTTCCTTATGTGCTTCGCTTCGCTCGCTCGACGACTCTAAAGTATTATTCATATTTTCAAGTCATATTCATATTTTTATAGCATAATTATATTTTCATAAAATTTTATCAAAATCAGTCAAGTTGTTTAATTAGAGTATAGAGTTGTTTAACTCGATAGCGCTGGAGGCTTCATTCCAACTTCACCTTAATTTCAAATCGAATATTCTGAAATTTTCGCTATATTCGTATTTCAATAGCATGTTTAATTTTCATACCTTTGATCGATTTAATCGTAGATAGTTAGATATTCATACTGACAATTTTAAGAGCACTGTAATTTGTAAAACATTTTGAGATCCCAGGGCTCTGGAGAATATTTCTGAATTCACATTAATTTATTTCGGAATCTCAATAATATTTGAGAAAAATTTGGATAATATCCGTCTGATCGTTTATTTAAAGGGTTTTTTAGATCCGCAAAAGCCTACGGGGGAATTTTAGTCTCATGTCCATTTTTTTCAGAATCTCAGTATTATTTGAGAAAAATTTGGTCAAGATCCGCCAAAACCATTTATTTTGGGTTTCTTTGGAGAGCCAAAAATTTTAACTTTGGATAATTTGGATAATAATGGACTACAGGATAATTTTAACTTTGATCGTACTTTTTTTTTATACTAGTTTTACCTATAGTCTTGTCTTGTTTCATCATTTTTTTGATACCTGCTACCGTTTTCTCGAAACTACTGAGGACAGATAAGTAAAGTCCATATTTCATTTTTAATATCAGAATGACCGAGACCGGCTCGATGGAAATTTCATCTGTATGGAATTTGCTGAGAATAGTAGACGTGCCAATTGATGATAACTGGGATAACTGGGCAGTCCAGTTGTTTATTTCTTTATAGAATATAAATTAATAGTATTTTGCACAGTAAATACGTAATTTCATAGTAGTCGTAGGTAAAAATATTATTGGTGGTATCTATAGAAATATTTATTAAATATAACCTCATTTCAGATACAATTGATCATGAGTTTTCGTTAAAAAATTAAATAATTCTTATATTCGAAACAAATCAATCTTCTATTCTTTTCTAAAAATAAACTGCAAATTTAATATTTACATAAATGCAATAATAAAGGAGATAAAGCCAAGAAAATGGAAATTATTTAAATTCAAAGTGACGAAGCATGGTTAAATTTAACTGAAATGAATCATACTTACAAAAATTCCAAAATTATTTTTTTCCAAATACTTAGCAACTATTTAAAATTTGTATGATTTTTTTATAAGTCGTCCATAGATTGCTGTATACTGTAATGAAAAATTGATATTTTACGGTTTTTCCGTAAATTTCGACGGTTAGACAAAAAATTTGGGACCCTTTCTTAGCGAGCGCCTACGACCCAATAGATGAGTGAGTGAATGAGTGGTATTTCTCTTTTATATAACATAACATAAATAGATTTGCTAAATATTATCTGCAAAATTCAATATTAATTTAATATTTACTTATAATTTATTACAATAAATTTGCTTTTACTGCCTTTTAATTACTTTAAAACATTATTTTGCTATAATATCATTTCTTTTTATATTAAATATGTAACAAACACAAAATAAAGCACCTTTAATCACAACAAATTTTTCCCATATTAAAATTTATGTTTAACTACATTTTTTGGACTTGGTCGACAGGGCCGCGCCAAGGGACATTTGCGCTGGGGTGCAAGACAAAAATTGCCGCCCCTAAAACGCCAAACTTATTTGTAATACATTTTTGATAATAAAATATATGTCTCCCGGCTACCAGTTGACTTACTATATATACTTACTTTAATGAAATGCATAAAATATTATAAAATATTTAGGATTATAAATGGAATAAACACTTAAACTTTTTTTAACAATTTAGTTCGCATAAATTTCAAGAACAAGTAAATAAAAATAAATAATTTTACACAAAACAAAAACGAATAGTAACAATTTTAAAATTTTATATAAAATTCACTTTCCTTGCCTTTTTTATTGCAAATTCATTTATTAAATCTGACATGTCAATATCTGCAGCAATTTTGTTTTCTATGCTAATTAAACTTAAATGCGATATTCTTTCCTGAGACATACTAGATCTTAAATAATTTTTTATTAACTTAAGTTTCGAAAAACTTCTCTCACCAGATGCCACTGTCACGGGTATTGTCAAAAATATTCTTAATGCAATTGTCATATTCGGAAACATTGTAGTAAGATCATTAGAAACTGTTAATGCATTCATGTCGGGATTAATATATGTTAAAAGAGTTTCTATTTCATCACATAAATCTAACGCATTTATATCAGATTCGTTCCGCAGAGCCCAAAAGGGGATGTTTTTTACTTAAATTTCTGAGACACGAAATAATGTAACTTTTCCAAGAAAAGAGTATGGAGTGCTCTAATTTAAAGAACATCCATAAATCTTATCCTAAGTGGAATAAGCAATATCGAAAGAACATGTATATTTTAAACGAAATTGCTTGCAGATGTGGATAAGCAAATATTGAAAACAAAATTTATAATAAAAAAAAAAAAGAGAAATAATAAATTAGGTTTAAGATATCAACCAAATAGGAAAAAGAAGATAAGATAAAAATGTTGGTTTTAAAACCAAACAATTGAAATTTTAAACTCTTCTATTATATTTCGACTGTCCAATACAGTGTTTACCAAGTCTTATTTAAAAGAATAATATTTTACTGAGAGATCCTCAGTCATCAATTTTTAGTTTGTTTTGTTTACTAATCGTCACGTACTATATACAACGTAACGCAACGAAAACTAAACAATTTTAAAGATTGATAAATGTTTTATGTGTAGAATTCAACGACGGTTTTTATAAAATTAAAGCGTGCAAGAACATGTTCGATCCCGATCCCGTTTGATCTCGCCGATTACCGCGCAAATGATTGTTGTCGCTGGTCGACAATCGGAATAATCGGATTAGCGACGGGTCACAACAATTATAATAGACAAGTATTTAAGCAAAATGCGAGTAACATTTAGTGTCATCAAAATTACCACATAAAAATAGTAATAATTTTATATTTTATTTGCCGCCCCCAAAGCCTGCCGCCGGGGTACTAGGCACCCCTAACACCCCCGCTTGGCGCGGCCCTGTTGGTCGACATAAAATCGATAAATTTGGTATGGACTTTCAACAGAAGTTTATATACGGTTCGAACTTTGAAAAATCAAAAAAACTTTGTTGTTACTATTTTTAAAAAATTAACCCTTTGCACTCGAAAGGCGCCTCTCAGACGCCATCCTATTCTTTACTTCAAATATCACACTAAGGAAAATTATAAAATTTAATATTGAAATATAATGTTTGTAATATGCAAATAAAAATAAAATATGCAAGTAAACTACTTTTGTTTAAAATACTTATCTTTGATGTATTAGAATTTTTTATTAAGACTACTGTCGAGTAGCTGAGTACCCATACTAAAAAATGGTTTGAGTGTAAATGGTTAAAAGTGTTGAGAATAAAAGGCACAAACTGGAAGGTAGTATTTAATTTTGAGATCATAATTAATATGATAAACTTACTAATTTCTGAATTTTTTCTTTTAGGAATTAGATATACTCGTACCTATGATATATTATACAAGGAAGGAGACATAATATATAAAATGACAAACTTTTAATATGAAAGTATTTTTAATGTGTATTATATAAACTATAAAGCTTCGTTTGTACCAATAGCACATATTTACCCATATATGTACATATTATTTTAAAGTAACAAAAAAAGCATCAAGTCAGTGGCACGAAACAGGTGGTTCTTTTACATTTGTAATACATTATGTACATTATTATGTGACATTTTCCGTCTTTGTCGTTTGGTTGGCTGGTTGGCCCGTTGCGTTGCGTTGTTCTGTCATTATAAATAACAATGTATCTTATATTGTGTACATATTTTAAAATTAGTCATCGCGGTTTATGTAGTAAGTTTAAGTATAGTATCGCAACTAACCATGGTTGGCCGATCGGTACCAGATGTTCTTTTCATTCATAATTTTTATTGTGTGTTAAATATTATACATACTCAGATGTACGAAAATACATACATTCTTATAAATATCGTGTATAATCGATTTCAGAAAAAAACTGAACGATCACACTCAAAATTCAGAATCATTTATGTAATTTTTCTAAAAAAAAATTTAATTTTTTTAAAATTTAACTAGGTACTCCTAATTTATTATAATTTGTTTCATTCAGTTCAAAATCCAAATACTAATATTATAAAATAAATGCGAAAGTGAGTTTATTTGTTGGACTCTTACTTTGACGTCTCAACAGCTTACAATTAACTAGTCAACTTGAAACTTTGCACAGCCATAACTTACGGGATTATAGGCTACTTTTTATCCTCGGAAAACATTTCATTTCCAAGGGAAAATGTATTCAATTACGACAGTTGATTATTAAATACCCCTGTCGCAGCATCCTGCATAACATAGCGAATTTCCGTTTATAAAAATTAGTTTTTCTCGGAAACTAGTTGACATAAAATATTAAATAGTTTAAAGATCTTTTTTATGTAATTTTTTCTCATCTTTTAAATGGTGTAAAAATATTTCGCAAGAATTTTTAAATAAGTGGAAATTTTTGCAAAAAACGAATTTTTTGCAAGAACAGAAACCATGTTTCTGGCATTCGACGTGTCTGGCTAACGAACTCATCCAAGGATACTTCGTTCGAGAGTTATCGCGCGGACACACACACACACATTATATATATATATATATATATATATATATATATATATATATATATATATATATATATATATATATATATATATATATATATAATATATATATATATGTGTGTGTGTGTGTGTGTGTGTGTGTTTTAGTGAATATTATTTTCGGGTTCTAGGGCCCTCAAGACAAATTTCTGCCATAGTCCCGGGCTCAAGTCGCGTCATGACAGTGGCTGCAATAGCTGAATTCCATTCTGGAAATTCGCTAAAAGCGGATGATTGATTTCAAACGTTGTATATTGTTCACAGAAGCGACGAAAAAGAGCACAAGCTACTCTTTATCCCGACAAAACATCTCAATCCCATGGGAAATCTCATTCCTGTGGGAAAATATATGTATTTTAAAAGAAATATCGTTTATTTCGTTCGAGCATAACATATTGTTAGCAAAAAGGACGGAGACGAATACAGGTTACTTTTTATCCGCGGGAAAATCTCATTCCCGAAGGAAAATGCATTTAAAACGACACAATGAAATAACGACTGTTTACTGTTAAAAAATGGATAATTAACTTCACATTTTGTATTGTATATTATTAACAGAGGGGCAAAACAGAATACAGACTACTTTTTAGCCCGGGAAAATTTTAAGCCGTGGACATATACTAATAAACCATATTTACAAATTGGTATAATTTCATCTAAACAAATAAAACTAAAGTAGATTTAAAATTAAAAAAAAAAAAAAAAAAAAAGTTAAAATACATCTATATGACGTCATCAGGTTTAATCAGTCAATTTGAAGCTACAAAAATTCCTAATTTAAATTTCAAAAATTAAATAACTTTCTTTTTATTCTTTACTAGCATTTAAACGCGGTGTTTAAAATTATGACATCAAGAATACGTATAGAGTATACTTACATCGTACCACTATTGAGAATTGTTATATTTCTTACAAATTTTTGCGAAATTTTTTTACACCATTTAAAAGAGGAGAAAAAATTACATAAAATAGGTCTTTAAACTAGTAGTCTATGTCAACTAGTTTCCGAGAAAAACTAATTTTTATAAACGGATATTCGCCATGTTATGCAGGATGCTGTGACAGGGGTATTTCATTTTAGATCATTACAAATGGAGATTTACTATCCACCACCCACTAATGTTTTTCTTGAGGAGTCCATTTTGACTCTAAAAGCATAAACAAAGCATTGTAAAATTGAGTAAGAAACATTTTTTTCGTACAATCTAAGATGCAAGTAGAAACATATTAAAAAACTGAAATGATTCTATTTTATTTTGATATAGAAAAAAATCCTGAAATAAGCTTACAGAATTCTACGCATCACTTAGGAATACCGCCTTAAGTCGATTGGTTGAGTTGTTGATGCCTGAAAGCACGACAAAAAAACTCACTTTCGGGTTTACATGTTTAAACAGATTTACTTGTTTACTTGTCTAATGATGATCACATGAATCGAAACACGTAGCAGAATTAATTAAATAAAAATGGTATTTTTGCAAAGTAATTTTTTTTATCCTAAAATCTATCTAATTTTGTTGGTTTCAACTAGTTTTCATTATGTTTGAATTTAGATTTAAATTATAAAGAATTTTAGCTCCTTCCCTCTCTTGATTTTAAACCTTCATTTTACCCTAATATCATTTTTTTCTTTGATTACAGGTGCAGCTACTGAACCACCATCGTCTTCAACGTCCTCACTGGACTCGCCGCCGTTGTCGATACGATTGGAGTCATTCAGGGAGAATGTGAAAATTGTTAGTCGTGGACAACCGGTCTATTTGGATTGTCCCGTAATTACAAATTCCACCAGTCACTCGAATCGATATACATGGTTACATAACGATGAACCGATACCAACCAATTCCTCGCTATATAAACAATTTGCCAACGGTACATTGTATATTAGCAAGATGAATGGTAAAAAGAAGAATATACAATCGTTTGATGGCTACTATCGATGTAAATTTACAAATAATGTTGGAACAGTGATTACGGAGGCGATTCTATTAAAATTACCAAGTAAGTGAGAAATTCAATCTAAATCTCAAACAATCAGCAGAAGGTATAACGTCATTTTACCGCCAATGGACAATGGTAGCAGTACATACATTCAATTATGATTTAAAATTATAATTCAAATTAATTATTAAAAAAGCATCACACATTCATTAGTTTTGTTTATGTATAGTGACGTCACATTACTAGAGACCGCGTTTTAGCGGCAAATTTAAATTTATTTTTAAATACTTTTTTGTCATTATCAGTTTTTTTGCGGTTTAATTACTTTTTTTATTTTATTTTAGTAACTTTGTGTTTAGTTTACATATATATCTAAATGACAAAATATTAAAAATAATTACCGTAAAACCGTCTAGACCCGGACACTTTTTTTACATTTTTTGGTATAGTTTTATGTTTATACATGTTTCCTTCATAGATATCACCCATAAAAGTATTACCATTAGAAAGAGTGTATATTATTTGTTATATCCCTTGGCCATTTGTTTCATTATAAGTAAAAATAAAAAAAAATAATAATAATTAGTAAGTGTCCGGGTCTACAACCCAAATCCATCTTGACCCGGACACTTACTTAAATAATGTAATAATATGCAAACTAACCTCTCCTGCTGGGGTTAGGACAGTGTTTTATATCGTCTGATGTCTTTGAACCTGTCAAAGACTTCAAAATATTTTGTGGGAAGGGAGAGGGAGCAATGCATAGTATGCCTCTCTATAAAGTAAACATACGATATGACACCAGAAGGAGGCATAAACCGCGTAATTCTGGGGGGAATATTAACGTATGGACAGTGGGAGTTACAACTGGTACGAATCGCGGCCATAGTGTAATAAACTGATGTGTCCGGGTCTAAACGGATATACATATATAGCATGTATTTTTTTTATATATACATCGAATATAACTTCAAACATCATTAAATGATGCGCGATAAAATTCTGAACACATACATGTCAAAACTAAAACAATATGACAATTATGACGAAAATTACATGTCTAAGTTAGACACACATTTTATTTCTTTGAAAAACTGTAAGACAGTAATGCTGTAAAATGAGATAGTAAATGTTGAAATGCGTAGTTTTTATTGGTACAGCTGTTTAGAGGATGTTTTTCTCTCTCTAATGACGTCAAGAACAAATGTTTATTGTAGCAGGTTAACAAAGTGTCCGGGTCTAGATGGTTTTACGGTATAAAAATATTATAAATAAACCTTTTTTTATCTCAACCAATCAGAATGCGTGACGTCATCTTACCCAAAATAATAAATGCATTCAATTATATTAATTTCTAAATAAATAAATCATATCTATTAATAAAAGGCACTACACGTCCGCTCACTTAGTTTGTTTGAATATGGTGACGTCACGTTACTATAGATTACATTTTGGCGGTAATTTAATTTTTTTTAATACCTTTTCGTATTTTTCGAACTTTTTACCCGCAAACTTATGAAACTTTCTCCTATTTTCTTCTCTTAATATATATATATAACTTTTTTTTGTCGATTTTGTAATGTCTCTTATGCTATTCTGTTTCTTAACTTAAAAGTTGCTACTAATCTAAGAGTTCTAAAACCCTATAAATTTCAGGTGATACTTGTCTCATCTGTGTTTTTATTGTCATAAATTGTAAAAGATTTGTATTTTTTGAACGATCAAAGACGTTATCCGTCATATTTATTTCTCACTCTAAATAAATAAAAATATTCGATTCTTTACTGCTTTAGGGAAGAACTGAAGTTATTTTTAACCTATCTTCTTCCTATTTTATTAAGTTTTATGTTTGATAGCAAATTAAAAACCAACAAAATAAGATAATAGTAAAATCGGAACCATTTTAATGTAAAAATCAGACACTTAAATCCAATTCAAGCAGCAGGCTAAAGCTTGTTTTATTTTCAGCACTTTCACGTTCATTTATTGAACAACCGAGTAATATAACAGTTGAAGAAGGTGAATCTGCAATATTTAAATGCCGAATTGCTTCAGTTCCCGACGCAATGATTCAATGGGAACACAATTTTAAGCCACTTAAATTGAATTCTAGAATTAGTACCTCAAGTCGGTAAGTATATTTAGTTTTATTTAAACTCATTCAAAAATAATATGGAATTTTGACAAATGTTTCATTTTAGATATTTCATTTTACCTGATGGCTCGTTAGTAATATATTCAGTACAAAGTTTGCTAGATGAAGGAATTTATAGGTAACGATTTTTGTGAGCTCAAAAATTTTGATTACTAATCAGTGATAGTCATTTTTAATTGTTTTCCTTTTTTTTTAGTTGTATAGCAACAAATCCGTTTCAAAAGAAAGTACGAAGAAGTACTCAAGGTCATTTAAAAATTATCCCCCCTACACAAAAACCTAAGCAACCTCAATTAATTACCGGTAATAGCACGCAGGTGCTTGTAAAATATTTTAGCGATGATGCCATGTTATTTTGCTTGGCAAATGGTAATCCAAAACCTTCAGTCTGGTGGGAAGTTCCTTACAATAGTAAGTATTTCAATTGTGTTGGAGATAACAGAGTTGGAGTATACAGTATTTTAAACTGGAAGCCTGGACGACTATAAATTATACCAATTATTTTTGTTATAAAACGTAAAAAATATTTTTAATCTTTTTCTAAAAGGCGAGTTAGTCCACGCTTCCATAGCACAAAATCATACCTGAGAAAACACCTCAAATTAAAAAAGCTAAATCGATAGTAACTAATGCCGACAATAGAAAATGCTCAACAGACCTTTGAATTTTTGTTAAATCTTATTTTTTATGAATTTTTAAAATGGTCGAAAAAAGCTCAAACTTACCTTACATAACACCTCGTTGAAATTCACATATAACAAATCAAACTTCAATAACATTGCTTCAAACAGCTATCAATTTCATGCGTGAAGACTGAATATTTGAGATGAAGTCTGACATGGTTAATAACGTTTTTTATTAGACAGTCCAATTTTAACACGTAGATAATATCAAAAAGTTTTACTTAAAACAAAAAAAAATTGAGGGTGTTATGTAAGGTAGGTTTGTCTAAAATTTTCACTAATTAAAATAGGCCTGTCAGACATTAATTAACAAAATATGCCAGACAGACCGATTCCTTAGTATGTAAAATATATACAGTCTGTTTCAGCGAAGTAAGAACATACAAAATTTAACATGGGAAAAAATTGTTAGGATCAGAGTATGCTTGTTTTTTATGGGTATCATTTTTATATAGGTATCCATAGTTATTAAAATTTTCTTTAACTCTTTAAATGATTAAGACGAGTTAACTCGTCCTGCAATATGACGGTTCAAAGTGCTGTCATATGTATATATTCACTTTTACAGGTGCCGCCATCTGTGACAGATTTCCTACATACGGTATAATTCTAAATAATCTTCAGTTTTATCAATATAGTTTAGTCTAATTTATATTTTGTAAATTCCTAAGGTTCACTTTTTTGATGTTAGGATCTCTGATCTTTTTTCTTTTTAATTTTTTGTAACCTTATCTATTGTACTTATCACTGGCAGCAAAAAGTCCGGCATTTTGAGACAAAAAAATGTTTCCGTATGGTTTGTTTAAAAGGTTAATTGTAAAAAAGTAAATTTGAAAACAAAACAATAGGTGTCCAGTTTTCTACTAAGCAGTATTATTTGTTAATAAATATTTCAACATTAGATTAAGATTTATTTATAGTTATCTCAATAAATTTACTGCTACTGTCTTTTAATTACTTTTAAACATTATTTTGACGCGATATTATTTAAAGTTTTGCTAAATTTTTAATAATAATAAAATAAAGCATCCCTTTATCATAACAAATTTTTCCTGTGTTAAAATTTATATGTTCTTAGTTGCTTGAAACATCCTGTATAATTTGCTATATGTAAATGGGTAACTTCAAAAATGTAAACTTTACCGCATCGATGCAGTATCATGACTTTTCTGATGCGTCTAATACTCTCTTGAAATTTGATGCACATTAGATGTTTTTGAATGGGTATTGGCATCAGTTAGCCTCTGATTTGGCTCCAGATAGACTATAGATAATATAGCAATACAGTCCTTGTATAGGTATATTATCTTTGAATTTCAACTTGAATTTACTTGAAATTGAAAATATTGAAATTATTTGAATAAAAAATATTACATACCTATTTTGAGTACAAGATGTATTCAAATAGTTTAAACAATTTTAATCAAAGGTAAATACATTCATCTTTTTCAACAATTTGTTTTTCGGAATTATTCCTGTTGGTGTTAATACCTACATAATATGGCAAGTAGTTATAATTCTACATTATACACATGACATGCATCTTGGACACGCATCACCAAATTTCTTGATGCATTGTTTTGACGCATCAAATGCAAAAATGAACTTTTGATTTTTCGTTGTGATGCGTCTGATGCGTTTTTGAACTTTTGACTCTGCCTCATGCAAGCAGTGATGCATTTTTAAAGTTAGCCAATTTCAACGAAGTGTTGTAAGTTCGAGGTTTTTTTCGGCCATTTCAAAAATTCATAAAAAATAGAATTTAACAAAAATTCAAAGGTCTGTCGGGCATTTTCTATTGTCGGTATTAGTTACTATCGATTGAGCTTTTTTAAGGTGTTTTGGTGATTGAGGTGTTTTATCAGATATGATTTTGTGCTATGGGAGCTTGGATTAAGTATATTGTCATCTGCATTTTTCTTCATGTGTATATGTATATATTTTAGAACAAATGTACATGTTTTCAACAAAACAATAACCCTCCCCCACCCAGTTTTAAATATTAGTGTACCCGGGCTCTGTTAAGAACAAAAATCAAAAAAAATATCAGTAAATATTTGTAACTACTGATGCATATGATGATGCAGTTGGCGTCGCAACTAATGTGAATGTATACACAGATCCGTGTAATAGCAGTGAACGTGTTCGATGTCGTATAGTAATTTAATATTTTCTTTTTTTTTTTCTAGATACTGTAGATACCGTAGTTGACAGAAATAAAAATACTATATTAATATTAAAAAACATCACAGCCGAAACTGCCAAAAATTACACATGTATTGCTCAAAATAATTTTGGACGAGATTCACAGGTAATCAAAAAAAAAAAAAAAAAAAATTGAAATTAAATATTATTTTGCTTCGTTTGCAATATCAATCAAATACACAAATTTTTTTTTGAAAAACGAAATTTCAGTTACATAAAATTTCTTTATTAACATAATAATAATATTTTTATGTTGATTTATTCAAAATGCATAATAGCTTCATCGTCAAAAAATTGCATCTGAATGTAATCTTTAACAACAACCTCATTCCCCATTTATCAAAGTCATGTGTCCCATATTATTGCAACAAAAATAACAACACTACAGTACGCGACAAAAATTTTCCATACATAATTTTAAAAAAATTACAAATAGTTCAATTAAAATTATTTTTGGTAACTTCCATTGGTAACTTTAAGAGTCTAAAAAGAGTAGACAGATCCCAAAAAAAAAAAAAAAAAAAAAATTGAACAAATTAGGATAACAGGATATCAGAATAATAGAAAAATTTTACACACAGGTATTTTTTGATACTAAGAAACTTTTTTGGTACTTTTAAAAATTCAAGTTAGACGAGGTGCTAGGTGACATTGAGTATGCACTGAAAGAGGTATAGAATTTGACTTTTGATTATTGTTAAGCGGTCTTAGGAGAATATGAAAACCCATGTCGTCGACCTCTATGGTGGTCGACAAATTGGGGGGAGGGGGGAAAGCTGCAGAAAAAGCCGATCAGGAGATCACTTATATCTTGCTTATTATTGACGGTAGAGTAATGATTTTTTTTTAAATTTGTTTCCAATAAAATGATTTAAAATTTAGGGCATATGCAAATTTCTGATATACCTAACAGTTTTCGTGTAAAAAAATGAAAATTGAAGACAACGTTACGATTTAAGTATTTTTAGTATACAGGGCTAGTCAAAAGTATAAAAAAGTAAAAAATCTCAGCGGGAAAGCATTTTTGGGATAAATGATGACAAAAGTTTCACCATTTCTTACGGCACATCCGATGATGACCTTCACCTTGACCTCAAAGTCAAGGTTCAAGGTCAAGTCCGTTTTTTTATATGGCAACCCCCCACTTTTGACCCCGGAAATGGAAAGAGCGGAAAATTCTGCATCCGAATATGACCTTGATCGTGATCTCAAGGTCAATGATCAGGGTCAATTTAGGGGCAAACCCAAATTCTTAAATTTTACCATTATTTTCTATTTTCTTTTTTTTTACACGAAAACCGTTAGGTATATCAAGTGATATATTTACTGAACACTGGTTGGTTCCGGCATTTTCTGTCCAAAGTTTGCGTAAAATGCATTGGAAATAAATTATATATTAACAAAAATCATTTATTTTAACCTAGAAAGAATAATTTATTTAAAACTTTTTAATTTTTCATTAATTCATAATTTGTTAGCAATAATTATGTACTCAAAAATATTTACTCAAATATATGATAATTAATTTTGAAGCTTCCCGCTCTGTTTTGAACAGAACAGAAAATGGATGACATGTCACGACTCTATTTATTATAGGGACTCTAACGTAACTCGTAATGAGTGTCGCTATCTAGTGATCCTGTATGAAACGTTGTGAAGTCTCCTAACTTAACCACATATAACGGTGATTTTTTCATATATAGTATAATATATCGTCGTCGTTACTTCAAAACGTCGTATGTCAAAAAAGGCATGAAAATAGGCATTTGTCAGAAATTAAGAAAAGCTGTTTTATTCTTTACGCTGCAATTCTTTTTGGTTGCTTTGTTTATTGAATTATCAAGGATTTTTGGTGATGTGTTATTAGTGTTATTTATTAAAGTACCTGTATTTTTAAAGCACCATACGACATATAACGCATTGCCAAATAAAAATGGCGATATACGAAATATTTTCAAGTGCGCATTCTCTGTTTCACTGTAGTCTTAGACATTGGAATTTTGGCTATTATATAGAAAAGATGATTTTGGTTACTATAGCGTTGTTAACAGAAAATAACATATTTTTGACATACAACATATTGAAGTAACGGCGACGATATATTGCTAGCAGTTTGCATTTTTGGTCGTAAACATTAGAGTGCAGACGATATCACTCTCTCGTTTTATTTAGTGTACCTATTTTCATTGTGCGCATGCGCTGGCAATTTCAGAAATGCCTCCATTTTAACCACTTAGATTATCATTATCAAGTACAAGTACAAATTACAAAGTAAATTTTATTTAATAAGCAACAAATTTATTTATTTATTATTTGGATAAATAAAATTGTCATCTATGACTGACTGTGAGTTAAAAATATGAATAAATTTGTTTAATACTTTTCAAGTGAACCGCTATACATGCGCAGAACAGAAAAGGTACACTATTTTTGCATTGTCTGTCTCTCTTTATTTGATACCAATTTCTCTTATAGGCTAAATACCAATATGATATACTACATATGTATATGAATTTTTTAATTCGTTAATTGAAAATTCCATGCGGGATCACTAGATGGCGACACTCCTTACGCTTACGTCTTACTTCTTACGTTTTACGTCATTTTATTGTGTAAAAGGCCTTAGTTTTTTATAGACAGTACCGTATCTTAAGAAATTTAATATACAGTATCGTATCTTATTAGAACAGTTTAATATTTTCAAAATTAGGGTTTCGTAGTCAGTGGCTAGAATTTTTCATAATTTTCTGAATAAAATATAGGAAATTTAATTAATTTATTACATTTTTTTCATTGTCACAATAAATTATTATGCTGCAGTATTTAATTTGTTAATTTTTCACTTAAAATCCTCATCATTTTTCATGAAAATAACTATGGAATCCTAATTTTATATGGTCCAGCACGCACCTAGCGATCTTTTTTTCAAATGCCATGACTTACCTTTTAACTTTTGTCGTTTATTGTACTACGCTTGTTATACATGCATAATAATATGATGTGATACTGATCAAAAAAAAATTCTGCCATTTAAATTCATAAATAGTATTAGATTATGAGATGGATGCAATAAACTTATATGCAACAGTGTGCATTTAATCCAACAGAGCGTGCATTATCATATGTCATCGGAAAAGGTCGAAAATATTATTTTAATATTAAATGCACAATAAGCGCAAAATATGAAATTACAAAAATAAAAAAGATAACAAAAACAATACATATGTCACTCAGTCGGAGTAGTTAGTCAGTCTATTTCATACACACACAGCCATACTTACCTATTTGCATATTCTGCAAAATAGCACAAAACAAAAAAAATTACGCGCATATACATATGTATATGTATATATACGTTGTCTCTAAGTGCATATTTTTAAACATAAATATCCAAAATACGTTTTATTTTCATTTAAATATTACGTAATAAGTATGTGTAATTTGAAAATTAAAAAGATTCACATTAGGGAAGGGGGAGTTATGTAAAAGTATTATAAAAAATTAAAGGTTTTAAAGTCTCTGGTGGCTTCACATTTTATAAGTGTAATAAAAATAAAAAAATTCACCTTTTCAGAGACCGTAATTAATTTTATGACTTATTTTGGTAAAAATTTTTTTTATCCTTTTAAGATTTTCAATATTTATAAATTGTGTTAAAAAAAAGTTTAAGTTCAATATGGATTTATATGTAACGAAACAAAGATCCTTGATATTGCTTGCATTAAAGTTGGGAATTTCAAAATGCAAAAACTAGATTATAAACTTTATCCCGATTAAAGGTTCCTGTGGGATGATTGAAGCGAATTCGATGAAATATAATATAGAGACACTCTTTACTATGGGCACATGCAGCAAGAATTTTAATAATACATAGGATAGTTTTATCCCGATTAAAGGTTCCTAAGGGATACAAAAGAAAATATTTTTAATCACATCCAAATAATTAAACCGAATTCGATTAAAGGGCATAGCCGGGTAAGATAGGGAAGCCGGGTAAGATGGTCCGGTTGCAAACTGTCTATTTTGAATATTTGAATCAGTATTTGAAATTTGTTTTAGTTTTCCATATTATTTAATTTTGTCTTGTTTAAAATGACTTAGAACACTATTTGCCCAAGTACAGCTTGCAACTAACAACGAAATACCAATGAATTCGTGGCTTTTGTCATCACATTAGGTGGTCTGCCTACACTTGGTCATTTTGAATTTAACAAAGCCAAGCCTTATTTTTTTTTTTTAAATGGTACCACATAATTACTAACCCTTTTAAACAAACCATATGGACAAATTTTTTTGCCTCAAAATGCCGGTCTTTTTATTGCCAGTAATAAGTACAATAGATAAGGTTACAAAAAAAGAAAAAGAAAAAAATCAAAAATCCCAACATCAAAAAAGTGAACCCTAGGAATTTACAAAATATAAATTACCGTAGGGTGGGTTGAATCGGGACAGCCGGGTGAATAGGAACGAAATGAAAAATGTGATTCATGAACTTAATTTAAATATACTAAATGTAAATGTGAACATATGTCTTACTTAAATTATAATATAATCATTATTCTTTCGGGTAACACTAGTGACTAAGCTTGAAGTTGAATAAAAAATATTAAAAATTGAGTTTAGATTGACGTCTTCAAACAGTGCTATTTTTTGTTTCTTAAAACTTTATCTTAAAATTATTTATTTCGGTGCTCTTATGAATAAATTGTTGTTTAATCGAAAATTTAATTATTTGGAACATATCTGAAAAAGGAAGACTGCAGACTTTTAATTGTTTTTATTTTTTTAAGAGGAAATAATGAGGACTTGAGATTTGGACTAAGTTGGAAGTTAACAGGGACGGAAATGGTGTGAATAGGGACATTGTATGGCTTAATAGGGACGTTATATAAAAGTATAAAGGGACGAATGTAGAGTGATTAGGGACGGATGAAGCATGTATTGGAACATAGAAGAGAGCACTTCCAAGATTATCAAGTCATTCAATATTTTTATAAGCACATTGAGCATAACATTTCTATGCTTTATAAACTTTATTTTAGATTCTACGTTTATTTCTACAGAAAATCATCAAGTATTATTTCTTTTTTGAATGTATAAATACAAAAAATTCGAAATTATATTTAAATTTAAATGGTCGGCCCTACGGATTGTCCCCATTCACCCTTTTATCGTCTCTTTTGACCCCAATTTTTCATAGAGAAGAAATTATATGATTTTTGTTATTTTTTCAAAAACCACCGTTATTTTCGAAATTTTTTAGATACTGTGATAAAGTGACCATCCTCGCATACATTTTTAATATATCAATAATTACGTACTCATAAAATAAATACAAAAAAGTACGGTGTGAAGTCGGAATTCGTGCCTATTAATCCCGGTCTACGGTATACTAAGTTATGTGGATAAAATTGAACATTATTTAGAATTATACCGTATTTCGGAAAATCTGTCACAGATGGCGACACCTGTACCAGTGATTATATACATATCACAGCATTTTGAGCCGCCATTTAACTCATCTTAATCATTTAAAGCGTTAAATATGTTAATAATTAAACAACCTGATAATCAGACATATCTTATTGCCCCCCCCTCCCCCCGTTAAAATAATATTCAACCCACTTTTTTGTGCTAGGTATGGAGTGTACAGTTGGCTCCATATTTCACTGAACACCCGAAAAGTCGCCATGTTCCACCGGCACAAACTGTACGCATGAACTGTTCGGCAAATGGCACACCCATACCGCAAATCACATGGTTAAAAAATGGTCAACCACTGTGGCCGCTTGTAAATCGACCATCGACCATCAGCGACGGTGGCAAGTTCGGGCGTATCACCGTTAAGGCCAACACAATACAAATAGCAGGTACATTTTTATGACATCATCCAGAACATGAATCACCATTTAATTGTTGCCATTACTTTGTTCCATTGTAGATACAATAATCAGTGATTCGGGATTCTATCAGTGTGTCGCGACAAATTCGGTGGGTGAAGTACGAAATGTTGCTCGAATACTTGTTAAGTCGTTAAAAAATATTCTTCCTCCACCGCCGACAGATGTCTCTTGTCGACCGTACTCACCAAACAGTATATGTCTCACGTGGAACTGGAGACCGGATCAATCGAATGCATCGGAGATTCGAGCGTACACAATACATTATATGATTTACGGTAAAAAGAAATTCTAGTGTAGTTATTCAAGTATTTTAGTAAAAAAAAAATCATTATACACTTTAAATACCCCTGTCGCAGCATCCTACATAACATAGCGAATTTCCATTTATAAAAGTTAGTTTTGCTCAGAAACTAGTTAACATAGAACAATAGTTTAAAGACCTTTTTTATGTAATTTTTTCTCCTCTTTTAAATGGTGTAAAAAATTGCATGTTCCTGGCACCCGACGTGTCTGGCTAACGAACTTGTCCAACGGTTTGCCATTTTCAACATTTTCACCAAATTTCGTAAACCTAGGACATTTCGTTCGAGAGTTATCGTGCGGACACACATATATATATATATATATATATATATATATATATATATATATATATATATATATATATATATATATATATAGCTGTACAAAAAATGGCTCTTTACACGCATGTATAATAAAATAACAAAGCCTACTACACTTTTATTAATTCTTATAATTATTATATATTATATAGTGATATACATGATACATGTACATATTATTATATCAGAATTTGTTCAAAAATTTTACCTAGCAACTGAATGTTTACAATTGTTTTTAATAAATTTCAAATACTACATAATTTTAATGTATTGGTATTTGTAGATTTGTATCAAATTTTTATCGTTTATTGTGAATTTCATGTTAGTCGTAGATAAAGTATAGTACGTAACTCGGTTGTAAGGCATATTACACACTCGCGCAATTACGCACTCACCGCTGCGCGGCTCTTGTGTAACTCTTTCGCTCGTGTGTAATATGCAACTTACAACCTCAATCACGTAATATACTATTTCATAATACCTATTATGAGTTTACCATAATCACTGGATGGCAAACATCGAGATTGAAAGTAATTACTGGAAATTGGTTTCAGAAGGTGGGCCCGAAAAACAGCATCATCCAACGAATAAAACATACGCGCTAGTCGATTCATTACAACCTCACACAAATTACTCGTTCTACGTTCGGGCGTACGTTCCAAAAGGTGCCAGCGAACAATCCGAATCCGTTGTTTGCCATGGCGATGAAATTTCCGAACGAGTGATCGAATTAGAAGCCGAGTCGCCGGAAATTCTAATCGTGCGATGGAAACCATTGTTTAACGATACCACCTGCGGTCAAATGACCGCCAATTACAAGATCCAGTGGAGACGCAAGGGACAGTATCCGAGTAATAGCGCTCAACACGTCACTGAAAACATATTTATAAATTCTCAGTTTTATGAGTATCATATAACAGGTCAGTAAAGCAATATAATATACACGTAAATATTATAATAATAATAAAAAATGTTTGGCTAACTTCAAAAATGCATCACTGCTTGCATGAGGCAGAGTCAAAAGTTCAAAAACGCATCAGACGCATCACAACGAAAAATCAAAAGTTCATTTTTGCATTTGATGCGTCAAAACAATGCATCAAGAAATTTGGTGATGCGTGTCCAAGATGCATGTCATGTGTATAATGTAAAATTATAACTACTTGCCATATTATGTAGGTATTAACACCAACAGGAATAATTCCGAAAAACAATTTGTTGAAAAAGATGAATGTATTTACCTTTCATTAAAATTGTTTAAACTATTTGAATACATCTTGCACTCAAAATAGGTATGTAATATTTTTTATTCAAATAATTTCAATTTTTTCAATTTCAAGTAAGTTCAAGTTGAAATTCAAAGATAATATACCTATACAAGGACTTTATTGCTATATTATCTATAGTCTATCATGCTACATTATCTGTCTTATCTATAGCCAAATCAGAGGCTAAATGATGCCAATATCCCGTTCAAAAACATCTAATGTTTAAGAGAGCATCAGCAGCGTATCATGTAGTATTAGACGCATCAGTAAAGTCATGATGCTGCATCGATGCGGTAAAGTTTACATTTTTGAAGTTACCCTTTATTTGTATTTGACTTTTTACAAAAAGTTTACAAAAGTGTCATAACATAACAAAGAAATCTAGGTATTAATCTAGTTACATATTTAGGTATTATATATATCGAGATATTATTAATAATATCTTTTCATCTGATTATCAAATTAATTCATTAATATCATATGGTGTACATTTTATTAAATATTCTTTTAACATTTTTTTGAACTTAACTAAATTATTTATATTTTGTAGTTCATTTGGTAATTTAAACATTATTTCATAACCAGTGTATACCGGAGTTCTTTCATAGAAACTTGTTCTGTGTGTGAAATTGTACAGCATATTCAATCTTGTATAATGGATTTTATCCGTTTGATAAGTGAAAAATTCTTTTTGTTTCATATATACAACTAATTCTAAAGTATAAATTCCCCAGTAGGTTAATATTTTGTTGTTTTTGAATAAACTTTTACAGAAACTTTTGCTATTTACTTTAAATATGGTCCTTATTATTTTCTTTTTTAGAATAAAGATTCTATTTGCTTCATAGCTTCTTCCCCACATAAGTATTCCATACTTAATAGTGGAGTAGACATGAGCATAATAAAACGCTATTAATTGTTCCTTGTCCAAATACTGTCTTAAAATTCGAATTTAGAAACAAATTTTATTTAATTTTTTACAGACATTATTTATCTGTTCATTAAATTTTAAATTACAGTCTATCATAACACCTAAGAATTTTGTTTGTGTCACTGACAATAAAATATTTTTAGTAATATTAGTTTCTAGAGAAATTGCAGTATGGTCTGGACGCAGTTTAAAACAAATTAAATTAGTTTTTTCTAGATTTATAATTAATTGATTCTTATAATACCAGGATTGAAATGTTTGTAATGTCTGACTCGCCAATAAATTAACTTCATCAAAATTACTTGCACTAATTAGGAATGTAACGTCATCAGCATATATTATTACTTTTCCTACCGTAACATTTTCTAATAAATCGTTTACATAACAGTTAAACAGCAGTGGTCCAAGTGTGCTACCTTGTGGTACACCTATACTGATACCTTTACACTTCGAATTATAGCCATTTATCTCAACAAAATATTCCCGATTAGTTAGGTACGATCTAATAAGATCATTAGCAGTACCTCTAATTCCCTGTTTTTCAAGTTTTTTGAGTAAAAACTCATGATTCACTGTGTCAAAAGCTGAGCTAAGATCAAAAAAAGTCCAATAACATTTTCACCGTTAACCAGAGATCTGCTCAAATGATCATAAAAATCAAAAATAGCAGTGGATGTAGAACAATTTGCTCTAAAACCATGTTGGGCTGTATATAATATTCGATTTGTCTCTAAAAAAATTATTAATTCTTATGTATATTATTTTTTCCAATATTTTAGAAAAAACAGACAATAGTTATATTGGCCTATAGTTTTTGACATCTTTGTTATATCTATCTTTGTTATATATATATATATATATATATATATATATATATATATATATATATATATATATATATATATATATATATATATATATATATATATATATATATATATATATATGTTGATATCTAGAAGCTATGCTTTCCAAACCTAACTGCATCCTTTTGACCATAAACACGATAAACACGATTTAACTAAATTATGAAACAACTTAATCTAGCCTAAATTTTTGTATTGTTTCACTACTGACTTTTTACATTTACTTATTTTTTTAATAATTTAATAATAGTATTTTATGATAAACTCAAATACAACCATTTTTAAAACAATAAACTATTAACTACAATAATCGTTAGAAAATGTTGATCTTTTTCTATTCACCCCACAATTTTTTTTATAGATCTCATTCCATTACAAACGTATGAAGTGCGTGTTTTAAGTGCATCATCTCACGAAGGTGTCTCGTGGCATGAATTTACAATGCCAAATACCACGTCATCAAGTGTTTCGAAACCTTCATCAGCCATTTCACATTTAGAAGCAATTCCAACTTCACCGCACAGTATCAATATAACATGGCGGCCGACAAATATTGAAAATCTTGCATATTACAACGTGTGTTACACGGAAGAAAATTCTCTGGGCGATTGTGAAGAAACTGGCACATTTGTTAAAAGGTTTTTATTCGAATTTTCATATGAAATTGATGCTAGCGGTAAATAAGGTCTAGTTGACCCATTATAGGTCAAGATATTTCACGTAATATGGTGGAAAAGTCATCTTTAAGGGTAGTTTTCTTTATTAAAGAAATTTACAAATACAAAGTAACAATAGAATAGTTTGTGTAATTTCTCAGAATTCCATGTATTTAAAGTTCGTGGATGTACGAGAAAAATGATTAAATATAATTAGACAGATAAAGAATGAACTATATTTACATGTGGGTCGGACTGAATTATCGGCTGGATAATATGAATTTTAACAAACTAAATTCAAATATGAAAATACCCCTGTCGCAGCATCCTGCATAACATAGCGAATTTCCGTTTATAAAAATTAGTTTTTCTCGGAAACTAGTTGACATAGAACAATAGTTTAAAGACCTTTTTATGTAATTTTTTCTCCTCTTTTAAATGGTGTAAAAAAATTTCGCAAAAATTGTTGATTAAGTGGAAATTTTGGCAAAAAACTAATTTTTTGCAAGAACAAAAACCATGTCCCTGGCATCCGATGTGTCTGGTTAACGAACTCGTCCAACAGTTTGGAACTTCCAATATTTTCACCAAATTTCGTAAACCTAGGACATTCCGTTCGAGAGTTATCGTGCGGACACACACATATATATATATATATATATATATATATATATATATATATATATATATATATATATATATATATATATATATATATATATAAATTACGTGTTTATCACTAAATTTCTATCGCTAATTAGATGTATACATAAGTATCTTTACGGTGCCAATATAATACAGACCGTCATTCTTATCCGGGAAAACATAATCAGAAAAATTCGGCAAATTACCCACCAGACCTTATTTGCCTTACTTACCTCATTTCCTTTTTGAAATTATTCATTCTTATCCGGGAAAACATAATCGGAAAAATCCAGCAAATAGGGAATATGCATATAACTCAAATAAATATTAAATATTTTTTTTTTTTTGTATTCTAATAGTATATGGAAATTTAATTGTGACAGTAAGAAACCTTCCAATTCGTAAATTTTAATAAAAAAAATATTTTTTCTACTCCTATTGAAGAACACACTCATTATATATCCGTTAATTGTTAAGAAAGTTAGGCATTATTCAAAGGTGTGGAGGAATGTTCAATACTCAATACCCTCTTGACCAATGAAATCACAGTATTAATCATTATTCCATGGGTTTGCTTTTGTTTTGTGTATATATGTATGTATCAAGTTTTAATTTAATATACATAGGAAACTCTCATTACGCAATCCACTGGGACCAAATTGCTAAATGAGAAAGTCAATGATCACGGGCGTCAATACTTCTGATTTATATATTTGTATGATTTACTGTTACAAACTATTACTTAGACACTAACACATTCAAACATAGTTGCTTTAAAACACGGAGGGGTGCCATTATACACATCGTGTGTACGACGAAATTGCTAAATGGGAGCGTGCGATATGGGAGTTTCCTATGTATATTGCCTAGTAACGTTCAAGTAAATAAAGTAGTTTATGTTTTGTTTTGATCGTTTTATACATAATATTATACAAACTTTTAATGAAATTAGAAATAGATTAAAAATTTGATTTAAAATTTATATTCAATTTTATTTATCAAAAAGGAAAAAAGTCGTAGAAAAAATATCGTATTCTACTCGCTTGCAATGGCTATTACTCGTACTCAGATGCATTACGACACTCGCCTCACAAGCTCGGCTCGTGTCGCAATTTCATCTTCGTGAGTAATAGCTATCATTACTAGCTCGTTGAATAATATACTATTAAAATATAAAATTTTAAATGGAATTTAAATAAAACTAAATTTGCTGACGTAACTCGGCATGGAAGCACAATCCAAAAGAAACAACGGAAATAGATAAACAAACTTCGTTTCTTTTCATTATTTACTAATAAACGTCATAAAGATGTCTTGTACAGATTGGTTGTTTTTATTTTGCTTAAATTTCCTTTATTTCTTTTTTATTTTATTTTCTTTGTATATTTAATTATATTTATCTATTAGCAACTCTAGTGTCAAGATTAAGTACTAGTTATGCCAGGATACGTCATTTCCGGCGCGCGCAATAGATTATAACAATAAAAAAATTATTTTTTTTTAAATTACATAAAGGTACTGATATTTTTCTAAAATATTTTTTTAGAGATAATATTAGTTCCTCTAACGATTTAAGTAATAAAAAAAAAAATACATGCATATTCTCTATTACACGCCAGACCTTATTTGCCCTACTTACCTCATTTCCTTTTTGAAATTATTCAAAATTTCTCTTTCAATTTCAGTTTAACAAACAACATCGAAATAAAAGATCTGAAACCGTACACCGTTTACAAATTTCAAGTACGGTCGCACGATATTAACAACAATTACGGAAATTTTTCACATTTGGTCGAGTGTCGAACACTGGAGGGTCTATCAACACCCGTGCGTGGATTATATTCAAAATATAAAAATACTACCACCCGTATAATCGAATGGCAAACACCGACACAGATAAATGGTAAACTGCGCAACTTTATTGTTTTCTATATACCAAATATCTGTCAACCTCAAACGTCAAAAAACTGTAGTGATCATAAAACGCCATTGCACAAATGGAAATCGATAATTGTACCACCAAATAAATATAATGCTGAAGTAAGTTAATGATTTTGTTAAAACCCCCCCCCAAAAAAAAAACCAAGTAATTTGACTGAAAATTTTTATGTGTCTTGTAGATACCAAATTTAAAATCAGGCGTTATATACAACGTAACCGTAGTAGCTGAAAATGGTGCCGGCAAAGGAAAACCCGCTTCAATCCTCTTAACACCACAGATATATCTCTTGCCAATTGGTACACCAGGCCCGCAAGGCGAAATCAAACCAAACTACACCGAAAGTGAACCAGATCAAACTGTTGGTCAGCCCTGTTATTAAATCATTCACACTACTCGCAAAAATTTTCACTTACTTACCCAGAAAAAAAATTTTCAGGTATTGTAATCGGTTGTTCGATCGCAGCCCTATGTATCCTAATTTGTACCTCTTACGTGTTGTGGTATCGAAAATGTATTAAAACGAACTTAAACGCGCGGCCACAACCGTACAATGCAGCGCGAAATTTAAATGCAACCAATGGACATCGGAATATTATTAATAGTGAGGGTTCAACAATACTACACCGACCTACACCGAATAATGATACGGGTTCGGAATATTCGATACCACTTGGAAACACCATCGAAATGGAAGAGGCACATGAGATGCAGTGTCTGGTTCGTCCGAATATTACATTTCCACCACATATTCCACCGGTTGTTCCGACACATTTGGATACAAAGGTTGGTGGTTGAATTGAATTTTGTAATTTAACCATAGTTGGGTATTTGACAAATTTTTAAAAAGTATTTTAAAATATTTCTAAAGATTTAAATACAACCCTAGTAATTGACTTTTGTGTAAAAAAGGCGATTTAAAGAGAAAAAAGATTTTTTAAAAAGTTAATTTGAATTTGGTGCGAAAACAGCTACTCACTTTTCATTAATGTAACAGGACAATACCAGTTCATCACTTAACAAAGAGATGTCGCTCTCACGATATTATTGAATATCTATTGATAATTTGTAGTGCCATCTGTTGATAATTTGTAGTACCACTCTTACAATAAATCAAAAAATCTGCGTTACCAACACCTATTTCGCAATTTAATAATTTTACATTTGTAGTGATAATGGATGTCTGACTTTAAAGATTATATATTTTTTCCTTTATCAATAAAAACATCCAAATTCACTACTAAATTATTTATTATTCTTTTAAGTAACACAAATATGATTATGAACATTTATTATAAATTACAAAAATATATTAAAATTTATGCGTGCGACTTGTTTCCAAAAAATATCCTGTTTTTATTTTAACAAAAGCCAAACTCTACATAGATTCCAAAAATTTAGAAATGGCCTACATTAAAACTATATCTCGCTACACATTTCATTTACCATTGACAACGACATCTCTTCTTGTTATGAGAAACTATCTTTGGGCTCTGACGTCATACACGCCAATGAATCGTTTTCATCACACCAACCGCCAATTCCAAATTCATAACTTTCAATTAAAAAGATAAAATATTTATAGATTTTTTTTAAAATAATTTAAATGGTTAATCATTATCCTCGAATTGTACTCTAGGTTATTCACAATATTTCATTACCAATAACTACATCAGTCAAATATCCAGTTCCAGGGCTTCTGTATTACAAAATTCCCCTGAAGTTGACGCACCAGAATCCTGTCATTGTTTCTCATGATTATGTCAACTTCATAAAACCTCTGGAGCTTCCTCTTTATTGATTTTCTCTACTTTGCTATGCTAGAATCGGTACTTTTCCACGTTTCCAGTGATTTTTCCTCTGTTCCAATTAGGGTTACCAACTCTTCCAATAAATATTTCGGGATTTAATGAAAAAAAAATCGGGATGGAAAATATAAAATCGGAACTGCTAAAAAAAAAACGTTTTTAATCTTTAATAAACAAAAGGTCAAAATTTCCACCAGAACTTTAAACAATGCACAGAACTATTTACTAGGTACATACAATACTTAGAATATATTTCTCATTCTTACTCAATAATCAGTTTAAAATCAACCATTAAAATTTTAATGTGTGCTATCGTATTTTAAGACAACATTTATTCTTTAAAAAAATACAATAAACCATTTCTTGAAGATAATATTACAATACTTTTTTATTTTGCGAGAAACTATTATTATTAATTTTTTTTTTACTGTGAACTGTATTTTTTTTAAGAAAGATATTTTTCAAAACGTTGTCAGCCTTAGATATTGGCTATTTTTGGGCTACTTGGATGCCACTTGACAACTAGATGGGGTACTGAAACCTTTCCCTGTTGAATTACTCCATCAGTATAGTCATCGATCTCCTAGTTTTTGAATACTAACCATTTTAAATTAGAATGATCCCCACCCGGGATGCCACATTTGTACAAAATCTGTAGACGTATTCATGTTAAGAGTTAAATGTTCATAATTTTAATTGATATTTATTTGAATTTTTTTAGGGCGGGTCCTCGTATCCAAATGGTCATATAAATGGTCTTAAATTTTCATTAGATAATAGTCGATTAACGAATGGAATAGTCAGAATTACCGAAAATCCTCAGGTACAGTTCAGCACATTTCGCCTCAAGTACCCTATTTGTATAACATGAATTTTTTATTACAGTACAACACCGATTATGAATACGACACTCATCTAAATAGTACGAACAACAACAGTAGAGAGCGTAACTGTAATTTCGAACAGGATCATTTATTGAATGATTCGCATCGAACAGCGGACGAAAATGACGATCAGTTGAACAATACACAACTAACAAATCTAGATAATTCCGTCATAACATCGCCGCGAAGAATTTCACCAGTGCTGGGCCCTAACGGTTGAAATTGAAACGATCAATTAAGAATAAAAATTTTAAAAAATAAAACTGACAAGTAAGTGAAATTAAGTATTGTACACTTACCAATAAAAGTTATATGTATATTTTAATAATAATACTGTTGTTACAAAAAATGTGTACAATGATTCAAGTACAAATTTTAATAGTTGACATTTAATTTGATTTTCATTTTTTAAAAGAAAATTGTTAACGTTTTTTAAATGGTAACTTAAAATAAGTAAAATAATTTAGATTAAAAAACTTATTAAATAATATTTTTTAACAAAAGTCGTCCAAACAAAATCACCGTAACTTCCATCAAAAAAAAAAAATGTGATGTCACATTTAAATCCACCCATGTTTAAATGAAACTTCTATGAGTTGTTAAATTTTGAACAACTTATGCCCAATTTTGTAAAAGACCAATCTATAAAGTAAATTTGCTTTATCCACGTGACAGTTTAGAGCATTTATATATTTTATTTCGTAGGTTATGTTCTATCATAAATTTTATTAACTACTGCCATCTAGTACATAATAACGAACTAATTTGATCGGTACATCGACTCATAACCATATACATATGTAAGACTGCTATACAGCTAATAGGGATCCGGAAAAGGATGCCAACACAACGGTACAGATATGTATACATCATAAATACATACGATTGTCTCTGTATGGGTGTCTACACAATCAATGAAATAAGGAATAAGGAATAAGAAGTATGCCATCTAGTGACGTTAAGTGGAACTTTAACGTAACTGCTCATAGATATAAATATGTAGGTACTTTTGTACGTCAAAATTCGTGATTTTTTTCTCTTTAGTGACAAAAAAAGTCATCACGAACGTTATTTTTTCATGAATTTTGATGTACAAAAATACCTAAATACTTATACCTATGGGCAGTTACGTTAAAGTTCCATTCAACGTCACTAGATGGCATACTTCTTATTCCTTATTTCTTATTCCTTATTTCATTGATTGTGTATGACCCCTAATTGAGTTGTCCATATGTAATACGCATGTCTGAGAATGGAACATGTTTACATGTTTTCAAATCGTCTGTCAGTTTGTTTGTGCGTCAAATTTATTCTTTTGAACATTTAAATTGATTTGTTAGTTACAAATTAATATTGAGTATTAGTTTACAACATTCTAATATTTATTTCCTAATTGGACCTAAAGCGTGACCGAATTTCATTACATAGATAAGTTTGATGACGTTTATCACTACAATCGCAACGCTTGCGCATAATGAATCGAAATTCAATAAGTGAAATAGAACCATGCAGTTGTTAACAGTTGCCATCTCTCTTAGTCGGCAACACTCCCACTTACGGGGATTAGCTATATAGCAAGCAGTCTTTTGAGTTTTTTGAGAGTTGTCATTTTCATTACAACCAAATTTATATGATAGAAATGGTACTGGAATAGGTTCTTGTCTTGGATGTAATGGAAATTTAACCAACCAGAACACTATCGGTTGAAGTAGCCTCAAGTACATATGCATATTTTTACCGTCTAACTGATAAATTAAAGAAAAATTCAAAAATTAAACTTGGGTAAAAAAACTTTTTTTTGCTCATTTATGTTGTTAATTAATACATTAGATCAGTTTTATCGAAAAATTAATATATAGTCTCATTTAAAAATCTATAAATTTGTATTATAGCTCGAAAACTATAAGAGTTATAAAGCTCCTGACTATAGCAATCGCTTGCCCCCATCGATATCTACAACTCTTATTTGAACAATTTTTCGATTAAATCAACGGTTTGGCTGTAATAAAAATGGCAACTCTCAAAAAACTCACACAGTATATACTCATAACTAATTTACTTTTATGATATCAAATATTATTTTATTTGGAAAGTTAATTTACTAATTTGGGCAATAAAAATTTTTCAACCTGGTCAACAAAATATTTGAACATAATTTTACTGTAGAAGTTTCACTTTAAAAATTAATTTCAATTCATTTATTTCCCCAATACATAATATGGTTGGCCTAACTAAAATTTTTACAAATAGCTATAGTTTTTTTTATATGTCCGTCCGTCCATCATACATGTAAATAAAAAAATGTTATACCAAATTTACATGATGACAATTTTACAATTAATACGGGTGAATAATATTTTAAGCATGCGCATGCTGCACAGTTTCATGAAGTTACTGCCATATTTATCAATAGAATCATGTAAATTATATACAAATTGTTATCGTGTAAATTCGGGTTTATAATTCGTTTGTTTTCGTGAATCTTCGTTTAATGTAACATAGCGCATGCGTGCATTTGAAATCATCGAATTTTAGAATCTCATTTTGATTAAACGTTTATACTTATTAGTTTTTTTTTTTTATTTATTTAATAATTTCGATCAACGAAGACAAATGGATTAGAATTTTTTTCAAATAATTATTGGTGCTAAATATGATAAAAATATCTTTGAAAACTGTTTTTATTTTTATTTGTTGATTATTGAAAGTAAAGAATAGCAGAAATAACTCTAAAGACATAATTAAGTATTTGAAGTTTGAATCGAACCCTTTCAAGTTTGCGCTAAATTGTCTTTAATTTAATTCTGGAATATTTACATTCCATTTCTCTGATTTTTCATATTTTTTGAACGAACTATAGATTTTTACTGATAATAGTCCAAAAGCCGACCGTACAAAAATGAAGCCTGCTCCTGAAACCTCATTTTTATATGTAGCCAAGAGACGTGTGGGAGGATTATCATTCATATCTCTTTTATTTAATTTTTATTTAAGTTTTTGTCAGGATTGTGATAACCATCACATGAAATTTGACCTCTAAAAAATATCAGAAACATAGTAATTACCAAATGAAATTTGACGTTTAAAAAAATATCAGTATTTAATGTATTTATTCAAATTACTTACAATCACACATATAATTTTACATTTTCCTTTTAAACTTCTATTTTTACAAGTTACAGTACAATAGCAAACTTTTATTTGTTAAATGAAATTAAATATTTCCTTAAAAAATGATTTTATTACACTACAAATATAAAATGGTACTAAATGACAGATATATTTGAAACTGTTGACCATAATCTTTGACCATTAGTAATTGTAAGGCAACCACAATTGAACAAATAGCTATCTCTGGTCGTATTATATAATATATGTATTATATTATTATGTTCTCTGAGATAGGACAGGCTCTTGGACTATAAGTAAGATACTTTATATAATCTACTATAGATTATTTCATTTATACTGTCTTCGCTTCAATTTTAATTTAATAGATCTGAAAGGGCTCAAATCTGGTGACTTTTAACGGTTATTGGCAGCAGTATGGACGACTAGAAGTTGAAAAAAAGTGTTTTATACATACATCGAATTTATACATAATATTAATAAGTATTTGAAATTTAAAATAAGCCGCCAATTATTATATTAAAATTCATAGATAACTATTCCGAAAAAAATTAGAACAATCTTTACCATATTTAATCATGCGCTATATTTATGTTAATTTATTAAAATCTTGTTTATTTTAATCATTGTGTACATTTTTTTTCAATTTTGGATATTGAAATTATTGTATAAAGTGTTGAAACGATTGAACGTGAAAAATAAGTGTATTTAGCATGTAGACATGTTTAAATGGTTCGCAATCGATAAACAGAATTGTTTAACTGAACAGTAAAAAATTGTGAAATTACACACATTAAAACAAATTCGGGATTCCCCAAAAAACGCATTACGGCCACGTCTAATATGAAAAGTGAGTCTGTAATTTTTTGTCTCATTTGCAAAACTTAGCACAACTGTTTATTTAAAAAGCCATCAAGTGCGTGTCAAAGCATGCAAACGATGACAGAATTGACAAAACTATTAGTGTTCCGTGGTTATGACAACGGAACTTTAAAAACGTGTGGATATCGAAAATGAAAATGTTTTATTGGCGACGCAAAGATTTTCACTCACGCCTCTGGTGCTAAAATTGGAACTATTATCAAGTAATACATATATATATATATATATATATATATATATATATATATATATATATATATATATATATATATATATATAGTTATATATAGTTATATATAGTTATATATACGTTACGTTATATATATATATATATATATATATATATATGTTTATGGGGGTTAAAATCTAGTAATCTGCACATAATAAAATGTAATTTGTATAATACATATTTCTATCGACAATTAAACGTATACAAAAATAAAAATGTTTACTTAATACAACTAAACTTCAGTAGTTTAGACAAAACAATTAAAATTAAACTGGACTCAAATTGGCTCCTATTTTTTTTTAATGTGTGTAAATGAACAAATAATTTATTCAAATACTAAATCAACCATTTCAGATTAGAATAGTTAAAAAAATTTTCAATATTCAAAATCTTTATCAAAACAAAAAAAAAACAGTCGGACAAAAGCGGGTATATTTTTATATTAAAAAATAACAATATTTCTAATTTTATTTTAATTATCATTTTATATTTTCCGTTTTTCACATGAGCTAAACAAAATGGCGTTGATCTGTTTGCTTGAAAAATCTTGAGACTTTTTTTAAAAATTTTTACTATACGCAAACACAATTGGCGTATTCGTTGCTGAGTTTTTTTGCTCAAAGTGAGCTGCTAGCGCATGCGCAAGAACTTTTTTTATGGAATACACAAGTATTTTGTACTTCATAAAAATGTTCTTGCGCATGCGCTAACAGCTCACTTTGAGCAGAAAAACTCAGCAACGAACACGCCGAATATTCTTACCATAGACTTGCGAATTAAAACAAAATGACATAGATAATACGATCAACAAGATAGAAAAACGTTTTATATTGATACAACGATTCCGATGAAAATAGATTATGCGCGAAAATTCAGTTAATTATAGATTATTTAATTTTTTTTTTACTTACAAATACCTCATTTTTTATTTGTATTCACTTTTTAACATGATTAAATATTTTTTTAAGTGCATTTAATGTAGACAATAAAAAGGTACACTCAGTCTCCGTAACTATCTGGCAGAATTGCGCGTTTTCAGTTATAAGCTAACGACTTAACCCTAATTTCAAACAGAAAGTGACTGCGAACGTTCTAGTGGCTGAGTATACACCGCTGATATATGTAGAAAATAAATGAAATATATAACACATTTCTTTAGAGAAAGAAAAGCTCTTGACAATATGATTATTTATTTGTATTTATTACAATATTTGTCAAATTATTTATGTTAACACTATACGGTCCATGCATCTACGCAGTTAACTTCCCCAGAAGCCGGCAATATTTTTAAAGAATAAAATTTTAAAAAAAAGTTTATATAAATAAATTCACAAAATAATTAAGCATGTGTAAACATACCCATTTTCAATAAAAAAAAAATAGTTATAGGAAATACAATAACAAGAAACTGATAGAAAATAAAAAATACCGCTGTCGCAGCATCCTGCATAACATAACGAATTTCCGTTTATTAAAAATTAGTTTTTCTCGGAAACCAGTTTACATAAAATAATGGTTCAAAAACGTTTTTTATGTAATTTTTTTCCCTCTTTCCTATGGTGTAAAAAAGTGTACATAAACTTTTAAACTTTGGGAAATTTCGGCAAAAAAAATTTTTCACGAAAATTGCTCAAGAAACAAAAAAAGCGTCGGACGTGTCTGGCTGAAGAACTTATCCAAGTGTTTAGGATTTCGAATATATATTTAAATTAGAAGGGTTTAGAATATATATATATATATATATATATATATATATATATATATAAATTTTATTGAATGACATTTTCCGTTTCTAGGCACCTTAGAAAAATTTCTACCATATTCCCAAACTCAGGTCGCGTCATGAGAGTAGCTGTAATAGCTGAATTTCCAGTTCGGAATTTCGCTAAAAACAAACAATTAAATACTTTTATTACAATTACATTTACACATTTCAATACAATTACAAAAAATAGGAAAAGAAAAAAAAATGACATAATATAAAATTATATTTTTATGTGTTAGCTGTCTGTAAGAGTTTACAGAAATCATTACACAGAAGAGTGTGTTTATTACTGATCCATACTTATTTGCGATAGCATCGCACACATGTGTGATCACTGGTCGCGATCAGCTTCTACGGTTGTTCTGGCTATTACACATATGCTGTGTACTCGGACCGTAGTGTTAATCAATTTTTAATATTGACACCGATGTTTAATAAAAAAATGTAGTATTTGTATTTTAAATTCTGAATCGATTAAGCATCAAAGCATATAGGGGTAAGTCGCTAGCCTATTAAATTCAAAAAAGTACTTAAAAATTACCGTGATACCAACCTAAAAAAAAAAAATATTTAAATCATGTTAAGATACAGATGATATATTCCGTATTATGTTTTTATATTAAAACGCTTATATTTTTTCCATTTTGGAAATTCAACTGTGTGTTGTTATTACATTATATTTGTAAACTAGTTAATTATTATTAATCCTAGCCCACATTCTCACATTATTCATTTAAAACAAAATAAAAAAATATCCTACATAAAAAAAATAATTTTTTTTTAAATAATACAACCAATATACCGATATTATATGCGTAAGAAAAAATATTTAAAAAAAAATTACAAAAAACAGTAAAAATCTATTACCTTATGTACCTGACTACATTTTAATAGCATAAATAAATAAATAGATTCAAATGAATAAAAAAAATAATGCATCCAATCTATTGTTAATTAATTAATTAATTTTAGTAATTTAGGAATTATTAAGTATGTATATGTGGTATGTATGTTGTTAATAATGGTTGAATGTGTTTTTGAATTATTTATTTTTAATAATTTAAAGATAATTCACTTTTTAAAAAAATAAAACAAAATTTTAAACGTACGACGTCAGGAGTGTTGCCATCTAGTGACTTTACGTGAAACATTGTATAGTAGTCTAACTTGAGCACTAATAATAGTGATTTTTAAATGTCACTTATTTAAAATCACTATTACGAGTGGTTAAATTAGGAAATTACATAATGTTTCATTCGAGATCACTAGATCACCACTGCATCACCACTTCCAACCTCTAATGTTATTCATTGTGAAAAGATTCTAACACAATAAAGAATTGGATTCTTATCTCATATAGATAGTAAAAGAACTTAAATTAAAAATACTATTCGTAAACATTCCCAAAAAATATCAGAAAAAACTACAACAAATATGTGCAAACGCTTGTTTTTGCGCATGTGTACAGGGTGTCAGAGAAATAAGTGACCATCTTTTGAAGGGTGACTCATAGCACCCTGTTGACACTAAAACCGCAGGAATTTTTTCGGAATTAACAGTCGCGTCACCCCTCAAAAGGATAAGAGTTATTTCCTTTACAACCTATATATATAATATATATATATATATATATATATATATATATATATATATATATATATATATATAAAATATATAATATATATATATATATATATATATATATATATATATAGGGTGTAAGGGAAATAACTCTTATCCTTTTGAGGGGTGACGCGACTGTTATCGCCGAAAAAATTCCTGCGGTTTTAGTGTCTACAGGGTACTATGAGTCACCCCTCAAAAGATGGTCACTTATTTCTCTGACAACCCGGTATACCATATTTAAAGTGTTCAAGGTCATTTGAATCACTACTTTTATAATAATAGTGAAAACTACTATCTAAAAAAGGTAACTCCGTCTCATACAACTTTAAACATATTGTACTTGTTATAACAAAAGTAAATCGGCTTTTTTTTTATCTCCGGTAAAAGTAACAAACTATTATTTTATTAGAATTTTAGTACTGTAACTAGAATAATGGTTGCTATTCAAGCCAAGTACATTTTTCTTCGAACAGAATCTTTCAACTTTCTAACGACCGCTAATATATATGATGAGATCTGAACGCGTTCCAAATTTTATTTTCGCTTTAAAGATGAGACATTAACTGATCTAATATTCTCACATTTTCTCATAAATTTCCTCCAGTATGAGATAAAAATCAATCAGTCTATCCAAGTATTGCCCCCTCAAATATATTTGTACTTTTTATCTTTAAATGTTTGGTACAATTACCGTAATACTTAAAATTAAATGTACTAAAGCAGTGTAATGTTTATATATTTCATAACTTAAATGGAAACGTGTTGTTCTATGTTTCGTCATTAATCGTACTTGATCGTGAATAATCGTTTTGTATTTTTATTTAACATAAATAAATGTTCAATAGTCACCAAAGAGAATTATCTTTAGATAATTTGAAAAAACAAATGTATGATTGTCAACAATGTACTTTTTTGCTACTAAAAATAATTAGCTTATTTGTTAAAAATAAAAAAAAAAACACATCTTTATTCATTTGTTATTTCACTTGATTTTAGTGATTTAAAAAAAAAAAAAAAAAAAGGACATATTTTTGTTTATGTTTAATGTCGCTCTCATTGGCTTTATTAATTCAGCTGGCTCTTGTGCCTTTTAAAAAAAATAATGTACAAAAAAATGATGGAATTTTCGATGAAAAATTATTGAAACAAAGTATTATCATTGCTAAAATCTGAAACTTAAACACTCACTTCCCAAAAAATATTAGCAGCAGATTTCCATAAATCGTAAATAATGTATATTTCACCTGGAATTATCCGAATTACTTTATATTTGTTAATTTTTGTGCATTATATGTAATTGAAAAAAAAATTTAATCACACAGTACTTAAAATAATCGTTCCTCCAAACAAAATTTTGATTTAAAAAACAAATCGTATATTTTTTTTAAAATAGTTGATTATTTTCATATCTGTTTTATTAAAAATATTTTTTTCTTTTTTTTCTTTGAAAACAGTATACCTCAATAACATTCCTCGCATAATGAATAATTTATTAGTTAAAAATACCAAATTCAATGAAAAAGTCAGTTATTTTCTTTCCCGAAATTTTTTTGGTTTCAACTCAAACATCCCTCCAAAATAATCATTCCATATCTTTTCATTTAAACTGTATATTATTGTAAAATATGTTTAGATGGCAGCACTTTCTTGTATAAACAACAATACATAAATAGTAAAAAAAATGCAAATAAAATTCAAATTTGAATTCATTTATTATATTTTTTAAATAAAAATTTATCAACTGAAAAATATTTTAACATTTGTAATATAAACGGAAAGCAAAAAATAAAAAAAATAAATAAAAATTAGACAAAAAAATAAGGCAAGAATTCAAATTTCAGCTATAAAATATTTCTTTTACTATTAACATTTTGTATAAAAGAAATAAATGCACTAATATATTACAAAATATTTATATTTTTACTGTTCACAGAAAACTATTTCCAATAACTATCATAATTTCATAATGAAATTGAAATCTTAACCCTTTAATTACTTCTGCGACAAGGCAAGGTTTGTTTAATTTGCTATTCAGTTTACAAAATTCAAATTAACGTATACCCAAAGGTAGAGTCCCTATAATCCCAAAGGCAACCAGTAATGCCATCTAAATATTTACGATGAACACTATATCGATAGTTGTATTTTTTGTTCCTAAAATGGACCCTTGAATGTTTATCACGCTAATTTCCAGCAATTTTTTTGTAAATACAAGATTACAACTGTCATTTTTAGTTTACTCGCATTAGTTTCTCCATTTTTTACCATATGGCAAATAATATTAAGGGTTTAAAGTAATAAATTTTTGTTCTTTTGAAGAGAAGCAGAAATTTGGTTTTCAATTCTTAAATATCCAATGTCAAAATTTACTAAAAATTTCAAACAATTATACAGGGTGATATTTTTCCAATTATATTTGAAATATAATTTTTATTATACAACATTTTTGCAATTTTGAATTAAAAAGTTAACTTTATGTTAACGCAAGTTACCTTATGAAAGTTAACTTGCCTATGGAAATGGCTTACTTTCTTTACGTGTGAAAAAAGTATCTAAATATAGATAAACAATAAATTAAGTTCTGATTAAATTAATTTTGGTAACCGGCCATCGACTTTGAAAAAAATGCCACTCTGTATATAAAATTATGTTGTTTAAATTCAGAATTCAGATGTTTTATGATAGTTATTGATACTGAACAGCTCATTTTGATAGATACTTGAAACCCATACACATTTCAAATGTCTGTCTCAATAAGAAGTTGTATCTTGTAAAAACTTGTTAATTCTAATTAAAATAACAAAACTGTTTTTGTTACTTTTTTATGTTATATTTTTATAATTTTTTTTATTTTTTTTGTTTATTTTTTTTTTTTTTAAATAAAAATACCAAGCGTACCTTGTAAAAATAATATAAAATATAACTTTTGTTCGAATAAAATATTTCTGCAGCAATAAGAAATAATTAAATGCCAAAATTTTTTTTTTTTATTAAAGATTACGTATTTTATTATTCAAGATTACGGATACATTTCCAATTTATAGACTTAGCCGTATTTAAACTTTTTTGTTTTTGATTACCATTTTTAAAAATAATGTTAAAGTACGTAATCTTTATCGGAAATGAGTTAAAAACAAAAAGAAAAACGGCTGTTGGACAAATGTGTTCCACATTGAAAATATTTAATATGCCTTATGTTCAAATATTGCACACAGAAAGATCTGTAACATGCTTCTTTTCAAATTGTCGAAATATGTATTTGAGTTACTAAGCATGTATACATGTTCTTAACCTAGAAATATCTACCTCATATGATTAAATTACCTTTTAACAACCTTATTTTTTATTATATTTATTAATTAATTATTATCAACTATTATTACTATTAATTATATAATTGTTTATTTATTGTCTGTCTCAGGGCAATATATTTTTTTAATATATTTAGTTTAAATTTTAATAATTATTGTAATTATTTAATTTTAAAATTGTTATATATATATATATATATATATATATATATATATATATATATATATATATATATATATATATATATATATATATATATTTGACACATATAAATGAAAAAGCGATACAATTGACATTTTACGAACTTGTTTGACTTAAGTTTAAAACCACCAAATTTAAAAAGAAAGAAGTTATTTAACTTTTTAATAACGGTTAAGAATCACATATCACAAGAAGTATTTGCTATTTATTTTACTATTATAAAATTTTTGAATTTATCGATCCTAGAGTTTTAAAACCACGACAAGTATCGATGTAACAACGAGAATTTAAAAAAAAAATTAAATAAAACATGAATTCTTGCACAGTTCTCTTTTTATAAATTTATTTAAACCTTCCATTCAGTTACTTTAAACGGCAGTGCTTAGCAGTATCCTACCGACTGCGCCAGTTATGTTTCAGAATTATATATTTCCTAATTAACAAACTCTATATTTCTCGAGATATGTGATCTAAAATTATTTTGAAAGGATTGTTTTTATTTAATATTTTCGGCCACCTAACATTTTAGAACTTAAGTTATTCAAGTGACATTTAAAGAAAAAAGTTCTCAATTGGTTTGTACCTTATTTGACAGTTGTATAAAGTTTATTTTCCATTTTCCGTTTAGTTGAGCGAATAAAAATTTATATAAAAAACTGTTCAAAATAATGTAATATAACTTCCTAGCAAAACAAAACAAAAAATAAATTTCTATGAACTGACATTTTTGAATTGTTACGATATTTTTTTTACCATAAAAAACGAATGAATTAGTTTAATCGTCGAACACCACGTGAAATTTTTTGTTTTATTTAACGCAACGGTTTCGACGATTAAGTTATTTCGAATTTATATTTTGATAAGATAGAAACTGATTTATGTTTCTTAATAACATAACGTACGTATGGATGAATGTTTTTTGAGTGATAATGGTTAATATATTATATTTTTGTACAAGTGTTTGAATGAGAAATTTAGATGTATTTTAAAAACCATTAACGTATTATAAAAAAATTTCAAAACTGAATATTTAATGATGATTAAAATTAGAATAAAAATTTAAATTTTAACTTGTTTGTTTTTATTTAACCCGGCTTACTTTTACAAGGAGATGCACCCAGAGTGAAATTCGGGATTTTGATGAAACTTCGCTGGTGTGTAGTATAGGTAAAAATAAGGACCCGTATTTTTTTTTATCGGCCATCGTCCACGTTTAGGGGGTGAAACCAGCCCCTAAATTTGAGGGTTCAAATCGTATTTCTTAAGATATCTCGAAAACTATAAGAGATAGAAGAAAACTTTAAATTGATGAAATGTTACTCTTTGAAAGACCTATTCACTTGTATAGGTTAAACCAGAGCTGGGTTCATAAGGGGGGCTGGAGGGGTGAAAATGTGGGTAAATTTTCTTGCACAGCCTGAATGGTTCAATGTATCAAATTTTTACCACTATAAATAGAAAGAGCACCAAAAATTAGCGGATACGTGTTTTTGCCTTTTTGTCGAAATATGTGTGGTATCCAAGCCATATAAGAAAGAATAACATAGGGTAGATTATATAGTATTATTACTGATTGCAAATACGTCCTATATTTTTTTATTTTTATGTTTATTTTCATCATGAAAATGTAAATTTTTACTTTCCGATAATGATTCAGATATTTTTCAGTACTTACTTAATTGGTAATTTAGCCATGTGTACATTTGGTTACTCATATTCGATATTTTTTGAGTAACAAAATATACACATGGCTAAATTACCAATTAAGTAAGTACTGAAAAATACATGAATCATTATCGGAAAGTAAAAATTTACATTTTCATGATGAAAATAAACATAAAAATAAAAAAAATATAGGACGTATTTGCAATCAATAATAATACTATATAATCTACCCTATGTTATTCTTCCTTATGTGGCTTGGATACCACACCATTGAACCATTCAGGCTGTGCAAGAAAATTTACCCCCATTTTCACCCCTCCAGCCCCCCTTACGAACCCAGCTCTGGTTTAACCTATACAGGTGAATAGGTCTTTCAAAGAGTAATATTTCATCAATTTAAAGTTTTCCTCTATCTCTTATAGTTTTCGAGATATCTTAAGAAATACGATTTGAACCCCCAACTCTAGGGGCTGGTTTCACCCCCTAAACGTGGACGATGGCCGATAAAAAAAAATACGGGTCCCTTATTTTTACCTATACTACACACCAGCGAAGTTTCATCAAAATCCCGAATTTCACTCTGGGTGCATCTCCTTGTAAGTTAGTTACAAAATCTCCTGGTTGGTGCTCGTCAGCCTATATGTGTGTATGTATACAATACATTATCCCATCCCTTCTGTAAGTTTTAGAAATCTGACACGTATTATCTCGAAAACTAAGCAGGATATCCAAAAGACTTATTCTTCCATTTTTGTAATACTCATAAAATTCTGTAGGAATCTGCCTTTAGTTTCTGTTACAATTGTAATGGAAACCTTTCATTGTCGTATGTATTCGGAGAGTTAAAAAATACACATCCGGTCCGTGTTTCCAAAAATGAGTTTAGAAAGTAGTTTCTTAGGCCAAAAAGAGTATATAAATGAAATTTCAATTCAGTCGTAGGCATTCGATAATAATACATCTGTCTGTATCCCTTGTATCAATTTTTCGTATTTTGGACCCTCAGGTATACAACTTCCGGCCCGTATCGTCAAAAATTTGTTAAGGGGGTAATTTCAAGCCAAAAAGATTATGTAAACAAAATTTCAGCTCAATCGGAGGTATACGGTTTTTGGAAATCCAGCCAACATTTTTCCAAAAACTATAGACATTTGGAAGTTCGTTTTATTTTTCCTGTAATATATACAGAATCCCCTATTTGTATGAATTTTTTCAAATTTTTCGGTTCGGAAACTTCAGAGATAATGGAGGGAGAACGGTACTTTTTCGCACATTTTTGGCCATAACTCAAAAACCAATGCGACTTAAAATTTTAAAAAAGTGGTTTTGAAATGTGCAAACAAATGATATCCCACTTGACTTTGGTATCGCACTTTTAAATTTCAACCCCCCGTTTGTAATCTTTTTTCGAATAAAAATAAAAAGATTTTTAAAATTATTTCACCTGAAATATATGTAGACGACAAACGACTTCATTATTTTTTTTTTACGACACCCTAAAAATGTATGGTATTATGTGTCAGTGCAAGCAACTTTTCAAACAGTGAAAACCCCCTACCTTAAAAGATTAAAGGAAAAAAAATCCATGGCTTGAGTGAAATACCACAAATGTGGTTTAATTTAATGGTGGCATGTGCTTCATGTTTTATTACTTATACTCCCTCTGTAAACCGGGAAATGTTTTTTCCATTATGGGGAATTGTTTTCTTTTTCTTTCATGAAAGCAACTTTACCGGATAACTAGCTGCTGGGCTTCGAGAAGCGGGAAAACTTTTTTCTTAGTTTTTGTGCATCACGAAAAGGACTAAAGAAATCAATTTTTTAGCTGATTTACCATGGAGATTAGACAAGGAGACGAAACTCAATGTATTCAAAAAAGTGTCCAAATCAAAGATGGCACTCGTGTTCGACGGATACAAAAGCGGTACAGTACTTATTCTCAAATGGAACACTCTCAAATGGAAACGCGAGCTTCTATACTATCTTTGTTAGCTTTGAATAGAATCTTCTGGAATCTTTTTCAATGTTTAACTCAGTTATAAAGTGGGTTTTTCGATCGTTTTTAAAATAACAATTTTTATTTTGCGTCGCATCATTTATATTGTATATTATATAATTCGCTGACGTCACTATGTAAAATCGGAGTCAGTACCATTGGATACCCGCCGTATAAAGTAATTTAAACTATAAGAGTTTATTTCATACATATGTAATTTCTATGTATTTCCTTATTATTAAATATCATCAACCGACATTGGTGATTCTCAAATGGAAATACTCACTTCCCCAGTCCCGACGTGTTTCCATTTGAGAATAAGTACTGTATTTATGTTACTATATTCGCTATATTCACATCAGTATTCGAGCATTATTAACACCGCGAGTGGTAAAAAAAGAAAGCCTTATATTTACCATTTTCCTGACCAATTTTGTCAACTCCTGTCATATAAGTAAGATCTCCATCTTATAAACTCCATTTGATTTACATTCAAAGCTTATGGAAAAAGAAAAGCACCTAATTCTACAATATAAATTTTATTTATTCTTAATAAAATTATGAAATTTAACATTTTTGGTAAATTATAACTACATTTAACAAATTAAATATATCTTCTCCTTTAATTAAATAAATTAATTACACATAAAAAAAACAAAATTTTTAACTATTTTCTATGACAAAAAATAAATCTCTATTCGCAATATACAAAACATAAAAAACAAATTGGTAACTTATATTCAAATTTTTCAACCTTTTAATTTATTCCTTAAGAACTAATGGAAAATTATAAAGATCGTGTTTAAAAAAATAAAAAATGAAAATAATTGCACACTTAAAAATTTCATTAATCAATTCTAACAATTAAACATAAAATTTCGAAAAATAATAACGAATATTCAATAAAATTAACGGTAATATTTTCTTATTTAAATTATTTTAATATTGCAATTTAACGTCATACCGCCATTTTGTTTTTAATATTGGGAAACTCGACAAGGTCATGGTTTTACTATTATAAGTTGACAACTGACAGTTGAAGAACTCCCTTTTTCAATAGCAAAAATTTTGTGAAGGTAGTAGTTACTTTTTTTAACCGGTAGTTGGCGTTTAGTAAAATCTTTCTAAAATATGACGCTAAATTACATTTTTCAAATAACTGTACTATACATAAAATTATACATTAGGAAAGTCTTTCAGATGTAAATAATTCGGATCTGGGGAATTTTGAAATGATTTTTTGATATTTTTACGGCAATTTTTGTGTAAAAACAGGTACATTCTTAAATTCCATAACAAAAACGTTAGTGATTTTTGGTTTTATGATAAAATTTTTATACGTAAATAACAATTTTAAATTTTCGATAACAATTTCTTAATTTTTAGTTTAAATTTAATGAACACATTAACCGACGTTATTTAGTTAACTTAAAATAGCATTAAATTACGTATTTATAATGTAGTACCCTCCCAAACAAAATAATAAAGTATCCGATTGCCAACGACTGAATTTCCCTGGTGGACGTTTACGGAACTAACATATGACAGATACACTCTGACAGCTGTGTTAAATCACGTAATTATACGCATAATTTACGTAAAAATTTTATAAAATTGTAATTATAATTCTTGTGTGAAAATTGTCTGTCGTACGTTAGTTCTGCGACTCGTCGCTAGGGAACCTTATTATTGCCAATGAGCCATTTTCTCAAAATATGTAACTGTCTGACACCAAGGCGGCGACACAGGAAAGTTGGGACTACATCTCTATGATTGAAATTTTAATTTAAAAATTGCTATGTAACGGCATAAAAAAATTGTTTGACACCAGGGCGGCGCCACAGGTTAATCGGAACTATCTCTATAGTTGAAATATTAATTTCTAAAAAATAAACAATATTCCTAGGTAACCTAATTGGAAAATTTCGTTGCTAAAATGGAATTAACAGAAGGTGATTTTTGGTTGGTTAAATTAATATCTCGATTATAGACATGTAATCCCAAATATCTGTGTCGCCGCCCTGGTGACAGATTGCTACATATTTGAGAAAATGGTCCATACTGACTTGGGATGTTCATTTAAAATAATAATTTTGAAAATATCAATCATATAGGCTAGCAACTTACCTTTAATAAAAAGATGCTTAGAAATTGAAAAAGTGACCACGAGCGTTCTAGTGGCTGTTTTTTTTTAATCGTTGCAGAATTTAAAATAAAAGATAAAATTCAAATACAATTTTTTGATTAAACCATGGCTTCAATGCTAAAAATTGATAAAAATAAATAATTTGACAAGTATTCTTATAAATGTTTTATTTTAGTCTACGTATTCATTCTAAAGTATCATATTTGTCAATAGTTTTTTCTCTCTCTAAAAAAATATTATAATTTTTTTTTATATATCAATTGTGCTTATAGAATACAAAATGCAAAATTTATACATGTATCTTACCTATTACTTTCATTAATTTAAACTTTTCACAGTGACGCCGGCATTTGACAAAAAAATAGTATTGGAACTTTTTATTCCTTTTTTAATTTTCAATCGATTAAAAAAAAGAATCAGCCACTAGAACGCTCGTGGTCGCCTTCGTTAAAAATTAGGGTTAAGTTGCTACTCTAATACAAAAAGCATATTAATGTAGTCAAACAAATTTGTAACGTATCTTAGAACGGTTTAGTCTGTCACTTTTAAACTATCTGTTTATTTATTTTATCCACACTAGCACAAACGAAGGAAGGTCTCTCTCATTTCAAATTCGTTCGACTCGATTTATTTATTTAAAGTTACCAACATAAAAATGATAAAAACAATAAAGACCTGGTCTCGAACTAGTTAATTGTATGTTTTTAGGTCGCCATTTTACTCTTAAATTTAAATTTAAGAAGGACTTTAAGAAATTTTAATTTGACACTTAATTTTTTTTTATAGAAGGGATTCCTCGAATTCCATTGATGAAAGAAAATTTGTACATTTACAGTCAAAATTACAGACAAACCTATTTTATTACAGACAAACTTATTTTATCTCATCAAAGAATATTTGTAATTTTATCCTGCCAGGACCGCCTTCGTAGAGCAGTTAATTAAGTGAAGAAACATTTGACGAAGAGTCCAATAATTTTTGAATTTTTATGTCCTGGATAAATAATCATTAAAGAAACAGTTAAATTTCAGTTTAAAGAAGTTCCATTGTACTATGATTAAAGGAGATTTTTAAAACAATATGTTTATTGTTACAAATTAAATCACTGGAATGTGAAGAACCTAAGCTTTAACTTGAAATTTTGATTCGATTCGAATCCTTAAATACTACAATATAATCAAATAACATCTTATTATATTTAATTTTTAACGTAGATAATTATACATTCCTCATAAAAACGCTTATTTGATACAAAAATTCGGAATGGCACGTAAAAATTCTAGAAAACTTTTGTATAGAATATAATAAATTCATTTTCTTTTTATTTAAAGGCAGTCAATTTGTACTAATTTTTGGTTTTGTTCAAAAATTCGCGTGGGAAATTATTTTGATTTTCGACTCTTTTTTGTAATTACCGCGGTCATATCTAATACTTTACGACGTCGGCCATATTTTGACGTCAACGTTACCGTATTTAAATTGTCGTATATGTCGTAGAGATTATTCCGTTTCGTTTCCTCGAACGAACTTCGACTATCACTGTCGTCTTTTTCTTCGGTTTCGTTTGAATCGTTCGAGTCCTCTTCTACTTCTTCTTTGTTTTGTTTTTCTTTTATCCACGGAATGTTATGTAGTTTGCTATTGTGAATTCGATAACCGGAAATACTTTTGAATGGACTTAAACATAAGGCACAGAATGGTTGTTGGTGGACTTTAACGTGCGTCAATAGACTGGATCGTGTTTGGAATGTTTCATCGCAAATTTTGCAATCGAACATGTCACCTTTTTCGTCTGACGATAATTTCGGCTCGTTATTAAACGTAAACTAAAAATTTACAGGGAATATAATTGTCACTCAAGCATTTTAATAAAAAAAATCGTTACCCGTTTTAAAGATGACACACAGCTGAACCTTTTTGTATGCGGTGAAAAGGGGCCACAAAAACAAAGAATCATACAAAAAAAAAAACAACTTTATACTTAAATAGCTATAAACAGTACAGTTCGGTCTAGATTGTAAAAAAAAACTTTTTTATGTGGATAGATCGGGATCGCATAAAAAAAGTTTCATAGAAAATACATTAATCAAAACGCTCAAAACCTCACCATTTCCCTACAAGTTGCTTTTCTAAACAAAGTATTAATTTACACATAAAAACATTTTATTTCATTTTTATAATATTATAAACATTGAAATAAATACATTTAACTATAACGTAAAAGCCCCTATACCGGACGCGATCATATGTTCGAACAGTTTTGATATTTATATATTAATGAAGTTATTTCTGAAAGAAATCTCTGATAACAAAAATTAATATTAACAGAATGATTATTTTTCAATTTAAAAATTCACCTCGCATTTAATGTTTCCTTATTTAATTAAAGAAATATATATATATATATATATATATATATATATATATATATATATATATATATATATATATATATATATATATATATATATATTAAACAATTTTTGTTGAATACAGTATTTTGATCCTTTATTTACGTCTGATATTTAAACGATTTCCTACTTTGACGTCTAGATGTCACTCTACGTGTCATATTACTCATATTACACGTCGAGTTTGGATATAGGTGTCGACATTTTGTAAAAAAAAAAAAACATTAATAAATAAAAATTTTTGGGTTGTATTTTTTTAAAAACATAACATTGAATTAAAAAAACTTTCTTTTATGCTTATTAAGAAAAAAAAAATGGGTGTTTAATTCATTTGCCAATTTTTATAAGCCACTTTAATTACACACCTAAAAATAGTGTTCCGGTATGGGGGCTTTTACGTTATATATATATATATATATATATATATATATATATATATATATATATATATATATATATATATATATATATATATAAAACTAAATAACTTATATTCTTATGCAATGTACTGATTAAATGATTAAAAACAGTCAGTTTACGCACTTTAATGGGCAATTTTTTAAAAACCGCATGAAAAAAGTCGCACAAAAAAGATCGTATAAAAAAAGGTTCAGGTGTATACCATAAAAGAATCACGCAGATTGCGCTGGTACAAATTATCATACAGTTCTTTTTTTGTAATTAATTGTAGATAATTCAACTTGGTGCAAATCCATAATAATTATGCTGAAATATGTAATTTTTCGATATTTTACGAAGTAGCTTTCGGTTGAGTAGACCATCATCAGGTAAAAGTTGAACCCAATAAAAATCTATTAGAAAATGGAAAAATCCAAAACAACAAATGAGCAAAAACGTAGGTATACAGAAAATAAGATGGATAGAATATCTTGGAGAATATCTCAATTTTTCAAGTGAAAATTTCGCCAAATTAAAGAGTTTTTTTTATTAGTTTTAACTGTTTTAAAGTCAAACATGCATACTTAAATTAATATCTTTGAAAGTAAGACAAATCAATCAGTATATTCAAGGGACAATTTTGTTCCTAATAAAATAACAAAATTTTAAAATAACAATGTTTTTAGAATCTTATTATATGCAATATAAAAAGTTAAAAAGTGCGTATTAGACACGCATTAAATCAGGATTTCACAGTTCAGTGAATAGAAATTTTCACATTTTTTTGCTTGAATATTAAAATTAACCTTTAATTTGTTAATAATATGATTATCTGAACTTGTTACTTTCTATACGAGTACGACATTGCCTATTAAATTGCATAAGGTTTGATCATCAATTATTTAAAAGTAGTCAAGTGCGAGTACACCACCTAATACGATAACAGACATGATGAATTTATACGGATTTCGTTGTTGTACTACGAAATTCTAGTAAAAAGAACTGTATGACGCAGAAAACATGCAATTTTACATATAATATATGAAATTTGAAAATTTTTAATAACATCTAATACAAAAAATACCTTTGATTGTAAAAATAGGGCACTTCGAAATTCGATTGCCCGACATGCATTCAAGCTCTCCTTTCCTAACGGTATAAAGATCGGTTTTCGAGCAATTACAATATCCTAAAATAAACGGAAATTAGACCAAACATAATTCGATAATTTTTGACTCCGATAGTAACGCTTTTCTACATAGAAGTAATCAAATAGCTTAAAATTCAAATCTCTTGTCATTATTTAAACACAAAAAAAAAAAAAAAAAATGTTACTGTCAGAGTCGTAAGGAGATTTTTCGTGTAACCTGTTTGTCATTTTGTAGTCCATTTTTACATTGGTTCATCATTAAATTTTTCGTTTCATAAACTGTATTATTATTTTGATGCAAAACGGGACTGTGTTCAATAACTTGATCTTTTGAATCGATCGTATATCCATTATTTTGATTTATATTATATTGGGTTTGTTGAATTTGACTGAATAGTGCATCCCAATCACAATTTTGTAATTCGGCTAATGTCATATTATTTACAATGTCTTCCGGATAATTCATATCTGTAAAATTTTTTTAATTTAGTTTTTGATAAAAATGATTAATCGTTTATTTACAAATTATTTGATTACCGCTTTAAGCTTTCAAACGTGTACCAGCGATGTTATGAACCAATGTCACGTGCGACTGCCCTCCACCGCGGTATTTAACACGTAAATAGGTAACTGGGGGGTGAATGGGGCGTACCAACTATTTAATAGGTTATTTAAAATATTATCATTTTATCTATTGTTTTGAAAATTCTTTATTATAAGTATTTAATTTTATTATTACAAAACTGACACGTTTTTTCATTCATTTATTTATAATAACGTACATAACGTAGATATTTTGTTATATTCAATTTTGTTTACAGGATTTCAGATTTTTTTTATTTTAATTGCATTATTATGTAATAGATGTCTCCATTTATGGCATAGAAATTACTCTATGCATAGAAATATATGAAATATATGGTCTATGTGGTCTATGATATGAATCATAAGGATGAGGACTAGGATAAACAATAAATCAAAAAAATTACATATTTGATATGTAATTAAAAACTTTTAAAAGTAATAATTTTGTTTACATACTTTTTTTATTACCTATTTTAAAAAAATACACACGTGCTGTAATATTATTTAAAAAAAAAAAAAAAAATAATAAAAAAATAAGCGCCAAATATTTTTAAAAATTTGAATTTCGAACTACTACATTTTAAAAATTAAATTAACGAAATTATTTTCACAGTACTTATATTTAATTATTAATTATTAAGTATATACTTAATATTAGTTTAATTGTTATCAACAAAACATAAAATAATTTTTGCGTTCTTTTTGTTATTTGCAAAAAATATCCCTACTTACGCGCTACTTATTGTAAAATGGCTTCTCTTCAAAAAGTGACATTTCGCTACAAGTTTTAATCGAATTCTCATTTTGATATCAATAATTGAATTTTAAAAAAGAAATGATTCAGTAATATTTCATTAAAATTGTTTAATAAGTGTTTAAAATACAACAGTTAAGAGCTGAAGAGAGGTAATAAATTTTTTTTTAACCCTCACATGTGTATTTTTATTTTCAAGATGTTGATGGCTCAATTTTTTGAAATTGTTTATTTTGATTATGCGAATATTTGAATGTATTGCTTGCACGAAATATAAAATATAAATTTGAAAATAAAATCAGTAGATCTGTAAACATAGTTTTTTCTTTTAAATTAAAAAAACACCGGTAACTTATTTCAAAAATTGTTGGCGTCCAAAATATAATCGCATAAATCAATGATAATTTCAAATTGTTTATATTTTGCATTTTTGGAATATTTTGAATAATGTTGATGTAAATTAGTAAACTGATTAAAATGAGAATAAAATAATTAATTATAAAGAATAAAAATATATACATTTTGAAATTATCCTGATTCAATAAAGCACAGTCGGAAAAATCGATTTTTTTCGAATCTCTGTTTGATTCATTTATTTGTTCTCGAATAATTTTATATACATTATTTAAAATATTGGATGTTTCGTTAATATAATCCAAATTTGGTGGCAATGGTGTTTTAGGCGGTTTCAGTATAGTGTTTACCGGTAATTTACAAATAAATAACATTAAAATCCAAATAATTGGAAGAATCCACTGAGTTAGAATTAGTGAGATAATCGTAGATATTTGCTTCCAATTTTTTTGCACTGTATCCAAATTTTCGAAGAATAAATTACTAATGTTCACTGTTGATTCAGTATCACTAACTTTACTCATTCGAATTTTATAATTCAAAAATATTAGTTGGGTTAAAATTGCCGTAAAAGAATATACAAAAGATCCAACGAATGATGCATATTCTGGAAATATTTTTGAAAATTCACATTTTCCATTAGTATTTGACGAATTATCCGAATTATTCGTACGAAAAAGTCGATAATATTCAATATAATTATCAAAATCTTCACTAGTTGAGAGATCTTTGTTTTCGGTATTAAACGCCGGTTTTAATAACACATTAAACCATGTTCGATTTTCTTCAGTATTCGAATTCTGTATTAATCCGTCAGTTATATTGCTCGGAGAAGAAAAAGTTGAAAATATTTTCGAGGTATCCATTTGTAAACTGGCGTAGAAGTACAGTAATCCAATTAAAATGTAGCCCAATGTTTCCGAAAATGTTAGAAATTGTATTCGTTTCATTTTATAAAGCATATAACACTGATATAAACTTATTAATAGACCACTTAAAGTTGTAAGCAAACCAACAATTAAATACAATTCATTCATTTTATAAAACTACAATTTACAATAATTGTATTATATTTGATTTTTATTTTACGTTATTGTGTATTTAAACAGAAATTCCGTTATTTCGATAACTTACTGTATTATGCGGGTGTTATTTTGTGGAAACGTATTAATTTATCTATCTATTAAATACTAAATATAGAAATATAGTAGAGAAGGGCAGGGCCGGACCTAGAGTTATTAGGAGGGGGGCAAATTTTCCTCTTGGCGCCCTCCGCGGCAAAAAAAATTTTCCCTGGGAAAGGAAGTGATGACCAAAAAAAAAGTCACCTGGACCCTATCAGAAATGGACACTGTTGACCTTTTGTTTTTGCTCAACACTTTTGGACACAAATTCACCTGAACCATAGAACACTAGAAGCCAACTAATATCAACGAAGTGTAGCTTGCTTGGAGCTCTTTGTAGGCCTGTCACAGCTTTAGTCATGTAGTCAGTCGCTGTCCGTCACCGAACGCACAGTGCATTGTATTACATTGTTAGACATTGTTAGTTGAACAGTACACATTTCTCTCTCTGGTAATACGTATGTTGTAGTAGTATTTGTGAATACGCACACAGACACAACCATTAAACCAATACCACTGCAAACAGTGTGTATCTACACCAACAGAGTGGGGAAATTTTACGTCACCCACTGGCGACAAGTGGAACAGTGTAATTTGGTTACTAGTATGGTCCCTTGACCTGAACCCTATCAGAAATATCAACTGTTGACCTTTTTTTTGCTCATCACTTCTTTTTGCAGAGATAAATTCACCTCCACCCTATCAGAAATGGGCGCTGTTGACCTTTATTTTGGTCATCACTTCCTTTTCCACGGAAAAATTTTTAAAATATCACTGCGCCAAAAAAATTTTAAGCATTTTCACCGTTTTGCTGCTCCTCAAATTACGTTTTTGGCGCCCCTAAAAGCTTGCAGGAGGGCACATGCCCCCGCTGTCCCCCCTCCTAGATCCGACCCTGGAGAAGTGAAGGTAAGGAGAGGATAAGGTTAATTCGTACAAAAAAGGCATGTTTTTGTTATTTGTTATTCGTACAAAACACTCAAATGTTATCAATTAAGGTGTAAATCGTATGTATACATACCAATGGGACAGCCGGTATACTCTTGTATACTTATTATACATAGAAATATAATATATGTACGTATGTATATTCTTTAACGTATTTTTACATAAGCATTCAAATTATAATAATACTTACAAATTTGCATCAAACGGCACTCAGAAAAAACATAAATTGAAATTTTGTTTTGAATGATTTAAACAAAATTTAGCAGCACAAGAGTTATCACCAGACATTTTAAGCCGCCATAATAATTAAATACATATCAGAAATATCTTACAGATCACAAAACACACTAAAATTACAAGGAAATATGAAAAATAACTGATGACAAGCTTTAAATAAAAAAAATTTAATAACAGTTAAAATTCCACTGCCATCGTTGTTAAAAATATTAATAGATTTTAGCGTTACTTTATGGTATTCCATATTTGTTTGTTGTTAAAAATTTTAAAAGTCAGTGAAACTTAGACAAAATTAAATAATTTACATAATTATCAACTGTAAATTTTCACAAAATAATTTGACCTGCAAATTTATTTTTCTAAATTAAATTTACTTTAGTGATGATATTTTCACCGTATTAGTATGCATAAAGTTATGCATTATTTAGGTACATAACATGGATAACCCTTTGAAATTCTTGAATTCCAAATGACACTCTTACGTCATCTCGTTTCGTAACTGTTTGTGAAACAAACTATTATTTAAACTGTGATATTATTATACATAAAAATTTAGAAATATACTTTTCTACTTAGAGTACTCTCTGTTCCTTAAATAGTTCATTGTGCGGCCACCATAATATTATACAGTAGACTCTCGTTAATTCAAACCTTCGATAATTCGCAACTCTCTATAATTCAAAGGTATCACGAGTTCCTTTCAAAATCTCTTTATATTTCGAACTAAAACAATAGATTTTTATACACTTGGTAATTCGAACGAAAAAATCATTGCTAGGTAACAAAACCACGCGTTAATTCGAACTCATCGGCGTCAAACACGCGACAATTCAAAGTTGCAGAGAGAAAGAGACAGACAGACTGTAAGTATATTTTGAGAAAAGTTCAAGTTCATTCATCGCAAATGCTTAAAAAATTAAAATTGTTACCTGCGATAATTCGTAATATTTTAAGATTCCCTCGAGTTTCGAATTAACGAGAATCGACTGTAGATGTTTTTCTAGTATTATAATATACTATGTTAATTGGGCGAAAATTTGCGCGATGGGTACTTCTGGGTTTTCATCAACGTTGTTAACATTTCTAGGCATTTAAATAAAAATGGTTGTTAGACGAAAAGTACCGCCGTATGTGGCTCATATTTTATGGGATGCAGTAAGATTTATTACACATAATCGTCAATTGGCAAATCATGGCCGATTGTCAAAGTATTTGCAAAAAGAGAGACCGGAAATGACGATGGAAACGGCTGAACAGTTTGTCACAGACTCTATAGAAGAAGGGATTATAGTGTAAGTCAAAAAACTTTATAAATTTTCAGTTAGCAAAAGCTATCCGAAATATTTCTGTAATAAAGTAGTAATCAGCAAAAAAAAAGAAAAATACATATTATGTGACTAACTTATTAAATATTTTTCTATATTTAGGGCAGCGCCAAAAGGATTTGGTCCACAAAGTTATGTTTTACCGTCATCAGAACATGTTGTAAGTTTTAAACATCCAAAAATTTGAAAAAATTATAATTTTTTTTTTTTTTTTGTATAATTGTTTGTAAAGCCAGGGGATGATGGCCACGATTGGTACTGTATAGAATGTCATATGCCCGGTGATGTTGAATTTTGCCGAAAGTGTCATCGAGTGTTTCATACTGAATGCCAAAGTAAAAGTAAAAATGATTTAAAGATACCAAAACCTAAACTGTTAAATACGCCCGGTGGAGGGGGTAAACGGAGGAGGAAAAGTTTAAAAGAAAAAGACACTGATAAACCAAATTTATTGAATCCCGATGATAAACAAGTAAATAAATTTGATAAAATGATTCATGAATATCTAAAAAAAAAAAAAATTCGTTTATATGTAAAATTTCTGTTATAGCCATTTTCCAATGAAAATTCAGAGACTGAAAATTCACAAACTGTCTTAAATACGCCAGGTAAAAAAAAAAGTTTTTAATATATGAAAAACTTTTTGTATTAAATTTCTCAGAAAATTTTACTCGTAACCCTTTGCGCTTATAAGACATGTCTAGCATGACAAGGTGGTTTGGCCATTAGCTCAACCATATTTTACATTTAAACATTAAATGCTGGGTCTGTGGACAATAAATAGCGTTGAACCAACTTTTGAAAGTAACAAATGGAGGGGTCAGTGTAAAAGTGAACCAAGTCCATAAAAAAATTTTTTTTTTTAAATGTCTTTTTCGTTAAAGAGTTGTAATTTCTTACACTTTAAAGTATTTTTAGAAAAAAAATTTTTATGGACTTGGTTCACTTTTACACTGACCCCTCCAAATCTAACAAAAAGAGCATTTAAAACATTTAATTTGAGCTTTGAAAAAAAAGGTGGCAAATTTTTTTAAAAAAAATATGAATAAAAATCATGCGTCATGTCATGTGTCACATGTCTTACCAGCTAGTCGAGAAACACGTTTATTTTTGCTTGAGTGCAAAGAGTTAAAAGTTTTCCAAATGTTCCAAATTTTTTGGCAGTAGCCTCAATAAACCTCTCTTATTTTAGAAGCATCACAAGTAACATCAGATCCATCGGTTTGTTCGCTTTGTAAAATTACTGAAGCAGACAATTTTACAATTGACAACACAAAATTAAATTATTTATGCACTTTTCTTTTCACAAGAATCCGAAATTGGGTAAGGGCACCATTCTTTTACGATTTCAATTCCAAATTCTGTATATATTTTATGTTTAGCTTCCAGCTAATGTCACAGATGGTATTGCACCACCACCACCAGAACCTTGGCATGTATTGGGCGATAATGTTTGGAGAGGTCGTTATTTACTATATCAACCGTAGATGTCAAATCAATGGAACTGAAAGCTCGTACGCGCGAATATAAATGTTTAAATGAAATTTATGCGGATATTTTATCGATTAGACATAATGTGGCTGTATATCATGGAGGTATGTGTATCGAAAGTTCTAGAAGTGAAACTTCTTTACTCATTTAACCATTTCATTTTAACACGTTTATTTTTGCTGTATACGGATCCGTGTATATCGTCACATTGGTGCCGCGCCAATTGCATCATTAGACGCATCAGTAATTACAAGTGTAACACACAGCTTTTGTTATCTATGTCAGTATATAAATATCGTGCTTCCGTATTTTGTTTTCTGTGCTCTTTCGTTTTTAAAAAATTATATATTTTAGGCTACTCCTGCGCGTATGTTTCAGTGTGAGTCGCGAGTAAAAATTGAAGGATAGAGCCAGAGGCACCCATATGATTATTTGTAGGGGGGCTAGAACTGGGGGTAAGAAGCATTTTTAATATTTTGGATGACGAATGGCGATTTGTAAGTAGCCATAAAAAGTTCCAGTTTCGACCATGTTGTAAAACTTGATCCTGTTGCTAAAATACTAGACTGTGTGGTCTCGCAGGATCTGAGCGGCGTCTTTATAGCTATCATAAAATTGGTCCCTTTTCACAGCAAGACAATTTTGAAAAAATGAAAAAAGGTCATTTATGATATAGTTTTGTGTTTATTATTTACCTATATACGTATACCTTATCTTTTTGTATATTGTATGTACCAGGCGTTCCAAGTTATTCATTCAGTAAAAATTAAGATATTTACCTTTAAAGTGAGTATTAAAATTAATTTTGTTGTTGATAATTTGATAACCTAGAAAATTTTTTCTTACTAAATATTTATAATAAGTTTAATTGCAATATTAATAATATTATAAATGTGAAAGTTTGGATGTTTGGATTTTTGTTGCTCAATCACGCCAAAACGGCTTTCTCAAAGTGTGGTACGCTTACTCCTGGGGTTACACCAGCTAGGTATAGGGGATACTCGGCCATATTTGTGTAAAAGTTAGTTTTGTGTAAAAGAATTATTTTAATACGTGCCCCCCGCCTTCCCCGCCTTTAATCCCCGAGTATGGGCACCTTTGGATAGAGCAAATTTTGATAAATATCGGCATAATCTTAATAGGGTAATATGACGTCACAAAAACAATATAAAATGGCTGCCAAAAAAAAAAAAATCAACATGAAAAAACTGATATCTCTGATCATATTTCGATGTGTCAAGAAGTTTCACTCCTAAAGTGTAGATTTTGTATTGTACTAAACACGATCAAAATTTAAAAATTATTCAGTTAATTCAACCGAAATGCAAGCTGTTGACTATATGCTGTTTGACGCGCGACACGATATTGATGAAATTCGCCAGTGTATCGATTGCTATCAGAACAGCAACGAGAAAAAGAATCGCCGCTGGTTCTGTATTCCATGTAATCCGCCGCACGAATTGGTATGGGCCAAACAAAAAGGTTTCAGTTATTGGCCAGCAAAAGTCATTAAAAAAACCGCAAAACAGTACGATGTACGTTTTTTCGGCGCAAAATATTTACGGGCTGTGATAGATGAAAATTTTATTAAACCAATAAACGTGCCATTAATTAACTTAAAGGTAATATTTTTAGTCTATTGGAATCCCACCTCTAAGATGAAGGCTATATTTTAATAAAATGAATTTTAGGTGAAAAAATCGTCAGCATTTAACAAAGCATATGAAGAATTACAGTTGCACCAAGAATGGTTAAGATCTCCGGCATCAATCGCTAAATATGTGACCGAAACAACCCCTCGTAAAAGAGGAAGAACTAGAAAACATTCTGTGGGTGATTTAGACCTCGAAAAAGAAACCAAAAAACAAAAAGGTTCAAATTTTAGTAATTGGCAATTTTTTTTTTTTTTTAAATAAATAAATTATAATTTTTTATTACGTTTAAATTTTCCGCTAAAACACTGATTTACGTCACACATCAGTATTGTATTTTTTAGTAAGGGTGTGTGTCTACACAATCAATGAAATAAGGAATAAGAAGTATGCCATCTAGTGACGTTGAATGAAACTTTAACGTAATTGCCCATAGGTATATGTATTTAGGTTTTTTTGTACATCAAAATTCATGAAAAAATAACGTTCGTGATGACTTTTTTTGTCACTAAAGTGAAAAAAATCACGAATTTTGACGTACAAAAGTACCTACATATTTATATCTATGAGCAGTTACGTTAAAGTTCCACTCAACGTCACTAGATGGCATACTTCTTATTCCTTATTTCATTGATTGTGTAAACACCCTAACAAATAAGACATTTAGAACACTCACAAGTAACATCAAAATGTATGAACCAGTTAAGCCATTATGTAGCTTGCTTAATCAGCAAACGACAATAAACTCTCAGAACAGTAACGTACTGATACCAGTTATTTAAGTAATTAACATTTGAAAGATTTACTTTGTCACTTTTCACTAAATTAAACTGTTCGATTACGAGCTAACTTTCGAGTAATTATCTCATTATCAGGTATAACACAATTGAAGATCTCTTTTCCGAATCATAAGCTTTATACAGCATGGAAAGTATATAAGTCTCACCGTGAAAACAGTGGGTAGATCTCACCCATATAAGTAATATTTTTTGCCAATAAATTTGAAAAAAATTAACGAAAAAATTTTTATTAACAGAAAAAATTTGATACTAAATTCTCGCTGTAAAAACAGTGGGTAGAACTCACCCATACAATTAGTATTTACCAATAAATTCGAATCAAAAGTGTTTTTAAGAGAAAAAATTTGATAGTAAATTTGGGTCAAAAAAGGGGCCCTTAAAATTTTTTTTAATCCGGCTCTGACCATCTAATATATTTAAGATAAATTTTGTTTAAAAAAAAAAAAGAAAAAAACATCCAATAACAACTAACTAGGAAAAACATGTTTACAAAATTTTATTGAATTTTGGTCAACAAAATTATTTTGTACCTTTGGTACTAAAAATGTGTATACATAGAGTACCAGAGGCGACATTGCTATCTGTATACTACTGAAACCAGTGTAACCAAAAAAGGAATAGAAAATATGTTATATATGTGCACTGGGCATGTCCCTGCTACTTGTTGTCAAGGACGAATTTTTAATGTCACAGTTCGCTATGTGGCTCTAATGGCACTTGCTGGCATACTACTTAAATAGAGTTGGGACATGTGAGCATTTTTCATCAAATAGATGTTAAAATTAATTATCATGTGGTTGAGTACAAAAGTATCGTCACCAAGTTATGTGTTAACGAAGAATTAAAATTTTTTTAATTCAATTAATCTTTCTAGATTGAATTAAAGTATTTTTTTTAAATATTTAATTTATTTCCAATTTATTTTAGATGAATCTTTGATCACACGAAAAATAGCGAACTATCAAAACTCATGTCCCGACTCTATTTTAGAACAAGTACCATCAACGCCATCTTGTATATTAGTTACAGCGGTGACAGTAAACGGTATATTTTTTTTATAAAAGACATATGGAGGGTGGCAGGGATATGGCACTGGGTTTACTTTGTATTTGTGTGATCTGTCTTATATGTGTGAGTGAGGTGACGTGTGTTGCGTGGTGTCGCATACGTATACATAATACTACATACGCATGTATGTGGCTTCGTGTGGGGTTCTAACAATGCCCATAACAATCAAAACGTGATCAAAACAATTGACCTACACTCATCAACTGCCACTGAGCGAGTGACTACTACTAAGGAGCCCAACTTGCTCAGCATTGCACACTGCAGATTACACGATAGAGATCTGATAGTAGTGCCGGTTCTGTATTTTGTGGGTGTATGCATAATTTAGTCAGGCTGTACTTAGAAAAATTTGGAAACATCGTGGAGCCAGTTCATTTGCGTTTTCCTCAATAATTTCGAACAAAATCTTGTAGTTTTAATGTCTGCAGAATGCTATAAGTCACCCCTGAAAACGACGAGAGTTATTTACTTTTCACCCTGTATAGTATTAATTGGGTGGGGCTATGTACGCATAGTAATCATTTAAATAAGTTGCTGATAACCTGTTAGTATTCTAAGGAGTTTATGATTCGGAAAGGAACTTTGCAATTGTCTTTTACCTGGATGATTAATTAATTACTCGAAAGCTAGCTCGTAATCGAACAGTAATTCAGTGAAAAGTGACAAAGTAAATTATTCTCACTTATACAATATTTAAATAAATAATTATGTATATCATTACATTTTGACAATACCGAGCCGTGACGTCCTCCCCACTAATTGTGTGTTCATGGCTACGTCATTTTTTTTCAGAAGGCAATGTCAGAAAGAAACGGAAATCGTTACCGGCGACTGCGCTATCTTCAACTTCAGAAACGCGAGAAACTCGAAAAAAACCATCGTTAACTAAATCGTCAAAAAAAAATCCAAATACAAGTGCAATTATTATATCTGACGCTGAAGATGACACCCATTTAAACAAAAATCAAAGGTATTTCTGAAGAACGCCGCATTTTTCCGTACACCGATAATAAATGCTCCTCTTTTTCAGTCAAGAAGACCTTATCAGTTCCACGCAAGATATTCGTTACCATTCAAATTTAGATATTTCTGCAAATTCGCCAGAGAATCCGCCCACGTTACAAGATAACAAAAATGTCGAAGCGGCCGATAAAGTAAATAAATAAAATTCAATATAATGTTTTGTTTGTATTTCATTTTCACTTATTCGCTTTTCAGTTACGAAGACAGTTGGAGGTGTGTTTTGACCGGAAACAAATGATACAAATTGCCTGTGACGCCATACAAGAACAGGTGGATAAATTCACGGAAAAAATTCGGACAATGGTTGCCACACAAACGGCAATCATATCAGACATTAAGAAAAAACAGTGGGTTGGTATCATCATCGGTCTGACTTGCGTACTAACGGTTCCGTACAAATATTGAGAATAAACATAATTAGTCAATAAATTTACAATAGTTTGATAACTAAATAGTAGGGTACTTGACTGTTTTTGAAGTTTGTGTTCAATGTGAAACAGTTCTATGTTACAGAAAACAGTTTTGAAATATGTAAACAAAGCCCTTTCAAATATTTTATCTCGCAAAAATACCACTTTTATTTTGAAACTGTGACAATATTGTTTCAAACCGTCAGTTTATTTTCAAACAGAATAAAAATTACATTGGATACATGCCTTATATACTAATTTTATCTAGTTATACTTATGAAGGGGAAGTGGTGGTGTGAAGACGTGGGGATAGTAGAAGAATCCGAAAATCAAGAAAAACAAGATTACATTACATGTGACAAAAGACAAACACGTAACAAAAGATTGAATTTAAAATTGACAAAAAGACAATATTACAGTAAATACAGTTTTAAACAGAAATTAAAATTTAAATAAATTATAATATTTAAAATAAAGTTCAACTGTAAATGTCGGTGTAATCATTTAAAAAATGATCGGAACTATGTTTATTTCTATTGCTTCCAGAATTGTCAGAACTTCTGTCCTTTGCTTGCCTCGTGTAACACGGTAATTTCCCGTTCTGGTGTGTGTCCAGTATCTATTAAATGCCTCGTAAAAGCAGAGTCGGATTTCTTATTTCTATACGACCTGAAATGTTCTGCTCTCCGGGTTTCAAAGTTTCTGCCAGTTTGATCGATGTAAAAACCATTACAACCTTGGCAGTTTAATTTGTAGATACCCGATTTTTTAAGTTTATCTACTACCCCCCACCCTTTCCATTTCCACATCACATACCACTTCCCCTTCATAAGTATAAGTAGATAATAAAATTAGTATATAAGGCATGTATCCAATGTAATTTTTATTCTATTTGAAAATAAACTGACGGTTCGAAACAATATTGTCACAGTTTCAAAATAAAAGTGGTATTTTTTCGAAGTAAAATATTTGTTTATTATTTACAAATATATAATACAGTAGAGCACCAGTTTTGTCAAGAAAAAGTAGTCTCCAAAAGTGGTGCTTGACAAAAGTGATGCTTTTTGACCAGGGGCGATTCAAAAATATCGTAAGATTATGTTTTGAATTAAGATTATGTTTTTTTAAATATTAATAAAAGAAAAAAAGAAGTGAAGAATTAAAAATTATTTATCTCAGAAAATATTTTTTCATTTGTCGTTTTATTAATTTGCTTTGATATAATTTTGTTTACATTTTACGTACGATAAAAATCGCCACAGAACAGAATACATATAGATAAACATTCTATGTACAATAATTAAAATCTACATTCCCACGCTTTGAGGTCTGTTGTTGTTTGTCACTACTATTATCGGTATATTTATTTGTCTCTTTTGATAAAATCATGCGTCATGGTCTGTTGCACATGGATTTAATATTTATATACTTGACATTTTTGATGCAACTTTCCAAAAGTGATGTTGACTAATTTGATGCCCTCAAAAAATTTCCAAAACTGATGTTTCCATTATCGGTGCTATACTGTACTATAAAGTAACGCTCAAATCTATTAATATTATAAAGCCCTTTCATATGATATTCTACTTTTATGACAATTTTAATCATTGACTCCTTATTTAGGGCCCTTTTTCGAATATTTCTGAAATTCTTTCACCAGCAATAGATGTGAGCAAACGACTTCTAACAGTATGTCAAAATTCAGTTCGTTATCAGTAGAGGTTATTGGGAAAAATTGACTTTTGTGTACGAAGCCTTAAAAAAATCCATTTTTTTTAAATTTTTTTTTTTTTTAAAATAACGTTTGTGTACAGTAAATTAGAAAATTTTTTGTTTTATTTTAGTGTTACAACTGCGAACAAGAGGCTATTTATCACTGCTGTTGGAATACATCGTACTGTTCGACAGAATGCCAACAGATCCATTGGCATGCCGATCACAAACGAAATTGTCGTCGCAAACGAGTTTAAAAGACTGTTCTGTTATTTTTTACTTCCAAAAACGTTCATTTTATTTTGTTAAATAGCATTTGTACTGTAATATAATGAACCCGCTTAAAAAAAAAATGTATTAAATTTTATAAAATGTATATAGGATAATTTTTTCTTGTAATTCGTTAAGGGTGTTTTCACAAAGTTTCATCCAGGATTACTAGATAGCATTACTCGTTACCTCTTACGTCATTCATTGTGACAACACCACCCTGAACATTGTCAGTGCCAAGTACATATCATGAAACTTATTTTATGACGATAAAATCATTTATTTTTATTTTCTAAATTTTTCAGAAGTCTAATTTTTATTAATTAATTTATAATTGCAGATTCAAACTGACGTATCATTTTGAAATATAATTGATGATTAAAATATTATCGATTTAATATATCCTTCTTTTTCTTATGATCGATACAAAGACTCACTTGTACCTGTGGTGGTACAATTTTTAAAATATTTTCAAAAGATTGATTAAAATCGAATTACTTCTAGAAGTCTCTGATACCAAAATTATTATTTTTTTTTTTTTTTGGGAGGGGGAGTAATTAAGGGGAAATTTGCCAAAAAACATCAAAAATCGATCTTTTTTATTATTTTTTTATGCAAATAAATATTTTATTAAAATACTAAATATACAACATTATTTTTCTACATGTCTTGAGATCACAATTTTTTTTTTATTTAAATTCAGAAATGAGCTGAGTATAAATGGCGTTGAAGTCGACACAGCGATATTTTTCCACCTTTATGGTTTCGCGCGTTCTGAAATTCTCAGTGAACTAAAATTAAACAAATCAAGAATTTTCTGAAAATATACATATACAATAGGGAATATTCATATATTTTTTTTTTATTTTATAAATCGTTAGAGAAACTAATATTAACTCTAAAAAAATATCAGTACACTCATGTAATTTTAAAAAGTTATTTTTCTATTGTTATAATCTAATACAATTTAAATTAGATTGCATTGCGCGCGCCGAGCGTGACGTATCCTGGCCTAAATAGTACTTAATATTGACACTAGAGTCGCTAGTCATTTTAATTTATAATAAGTATAAATATTCAAAGAAAATAAAATAGAGAAAATTTAAGTAAAATAAAAACAATCAACCTGCACAAGTCATAATAATATATTGACAATTATGAGTAAATAATGAAACGAAACGAAGTTTGCTTGTCTATTTCAGTTATTTTTTTTGAAATGTGTTTTCATGCCGAGTTACGTCAGCAAATAATGGAAGATTTTTACGGTCGGTATTACATTCACATTTAAAGTCGACTTTAACACTAAAGCCAACTTTAAAATTGATTTAATTTTTTGTACTGTTTTACAATACAATCACATTTAAAGCCCCGTTAGTGTAAAAGTCGACTTTAAACTAAAGTAAGAAATATCTCTACTTTTACTGTTTAAAGTCGGCTTTAACACATTTGTAATTGCTAATTATGTATTATCATCAAATTTTGTTTATAAGCATAATTTTTCTGTAAAATATTATGCCAAAATGCCCATAACTTTTTGATTTTTTTTAATATAAAATTTTAAGGGAATATTTCTAACACCTTGAAAAACATAATTATGAAAAAAGATTTTTTTGGCGAATCTCCCCTTAATATCGATCTTTGTGTTTATTAGACAGTTTTTTTAAACTTCGTCACTAGAGGCACGCGCATAGGTGCGTTAAGGGGTGAATCCCGTGAAACAATTTTTTTTTTATTTTTAAATTTTCCAATGAATTTCTGGCAGTTATGTAACCATATAAACTTAACAATGATAAAAATAATTATGTTTGAATTTTTTTGAATTTCGCGTTACCATTAAAGTCCATGTTTTTGAAAAAATGATAATTTTTTTAAATTGATATTCTGAAAAAACTGCTCAATCAATATTGATGATTTTGGTCTTAAATTAAAAGTAACTAGTTACGTTAAAAATTCACGTATTTTTCTTTATTGTATCTAAAATGGAAGTATGAAAAATTTTCACATTTTAAAATTAATAAAAAAGTTGAAAGAAACAATGTTGTCAAAAGTATTTTTTATCAGAAAACCAATACTCCAATCATTCAAAACACAGAAAAAGTTAGCTTATATAACTGTTAATATGCGCAAAAAATTTCATTCTTCTATCTTCAACAGTTTCCTTGTAATATCTAATTTCATTCCTGAAACCATAAAAAAAGTAAACTTTCGGATAATCGCAATCAAAGTTAAGATACACTGTGAGATGAGGTAGATAAGATATGCAACGCTTTACAAAAAATATAATTACACCCCTAGAAAATTAAGTATTATACTTTTCAGTTATATTTTCTTATTTAGAACTAAATAAACTATAAATTAAGAGAAAAAAAATTTTTGACTGTTTACGGGTAGCAAATCCCCTTAAGCCCAACCTTTTCACTTTCTTGATAATCTTAAATTGAATATTTGAATGTAAACAATACGGCACTGACAGTGTTAAAAAAATCCCTTGTATGATTGATTACACAATTGAGATTATAAAAGAAAAAAATGTAAAAAGTATATTTGAAAGAATTATTATTACTGATAGCCCTTACATAAGGCGATGAAGTTCTTAAAAATTTCTTTTATACTTTTTTAACATTCCTAATTTTTCCGATTCTTCTGATTTAATTTTTAAGTAATTATTATAAGAATCGCATTATATAAGGGTTTTAGAATTTGTAAGCCGCGTTATACGAAGATTTACCTGTATTTTTTTTAAAAGTATTTTTAATTCAAAAAAAAAAAAAAAAAAAAAAAAAAACAAAAAAAAATGTAAAAAATTTTTGAACTTTTGATTATAAGGTAAAATATGTTGTTTTGTGGAAGTTTAACTTTTTTTTTTTAAATAATAAAATTACTATTAGAAAATTAGATATGTTTTGTTATTCGAATGTGCACTTTTTTCAGGATTTACAGTAGAGATGTCGATTCTCCAAAAAAAAGATCGACTTTTGGATCGATTTAAATCGAAATCAAAAAAATCGATTAAAAAAAAATCGGCTAAAAAAAAATCGATTCTGTGAAATCGATCTAAAAAATCGAAATTTTGAAAAGTTTAATAGAATTAGCTGATAATTTTTGTTTAAGCGATTTACTTGATAGTACATAGGTAATATCGTGTAAAAACGCCTTACATTATATTTGTAAAGGCGATGAATGAGTTAACTCTTCAATTATAATTATAAAAAATAAGGCAATTGAATATGTAGGACGAATACCACGAATTGAACCAAGTTTATTCAAAAATTTCAAAAAAATTGACAAAAAAATGTTTTCTAAATAAGTCGCTTTTGTGGGAAAGGGATCATCGTTTGCACAGATAGGTGCTCTCTTCCTTCCTTTTGTATTAATAGTCTGACTTATATAGAGCCATAGGAGGGGTTCGTCGATATAACGAGTAACAAGTGACAATTAACAATAGAGTTTTTGGTGTTTCATTTTAACACATGTTTCTTTGTAGAATTACTATTAAAATGAAGTAAGTTCAAGTTGAAATTCAAAGATAATATATACCTACACAAGGACTGTATTGCTATATTATCTATAGTCTAGCTGTAGCCAAATCAGAGGCTAAATGATGCCAATATCCCGTTCAAAAACATCTAATGTGCATCAAATTTCAAGAGAGCATCAGCAGCACATCATGTAGTATTAGACGCATCAGAAAAGTCATGATGCTGCATCGATGTGGTAAAGTTTACATTTTTGAAGTTACCCTTACTCTATTATACATTCATATGAAAATGGTAAATAATATTAAATAACAATTTGGTTTATCCTAACTAATATTATAAATGAGAAAGTGAGTTTGTTTGTTTGACTGGTTTTCACGCCTTAACAGCTTAACCAATCAACTTGAAACTTTGCACAGACGTTGCTTGCAGGCCAGAGACGGTTATAGGCTACTTTTTATCTCGGGAAAATATTTTATTCCCGAGGGAAAATGCATTAAATTACAACAGCTACTATTAATTAAAAAATGGATGCATGATTTCAAACTTTGTATATTGCTAACAGAAGGGATGAGAAAAGAGACAAACTACTTTATACCCTGGGAAATTTCCCGTGGAAAAATATTTTGAATGAAACAAAAAATGATGATAGACAAAGATGATGATATACAGCGATAAACATAGGTTATTTTTTATCCCGATAAAATATCTCATTCCCGAAGGAAAATGTAATTAAAACGAAACAATGAAATAACAACTGACTATTAAAAAAAAGGATGATTGATTTTAAACTTTGCATATTGTTTACAGAGAGGGCGACAAAGGACACAGACTACTTTCTTCTCCGGGAAAATATCTAAATCCTGTCGGAAGTCTTATTCTCGTGGGAAAATATATTTAAAACAGTATAAAAAAGAATCATTGATTTCATTTGAACTTGGCATGTTGTTAAAAGAATGTTATAGTCTATTTTTTACCCGGGGAAAATATTGTATTTCTGTAGGAAAATTCCAAAGAAAAAGTAACAGTACTCGACGCGTAATAGCGACGCCATAAAAGTACACTTTATATGTTTTAACTAGATGCCATAATTTCAATTGCCGCGCGGGCGAAGCCGCGGGTAAATGCTAGTAATTAATATATTTAAATTATAAGAATGCATTAAATAATTAATGAACTAATATTTAGCAAATAATTTCGTTGAAAAACCGTTCTACAGATTTAGATTCGCGATTGACCTTGTGTTATAGTATGTATGGCTGAGCGCTCCACACTAATCGCGCTCTATCTCCAAAACAGCTAAACGCATAGAAAAGTGTTCGAAACAAAATTTGTAGAGAATTTTATGTTCTATAACTTTTATAATAAATGCAAAAACGATTTGAGACAAAGGACACGAGATATTTCCAAAATACTGATTTTCGCCACCTTTGACCTTCAATATCTAAGAACGCTCCACACGTGATCTTATGAGACTTTTTAGGGAACATTTAGAATGCCAGAAAATAGGTATATACGAAAATCCAGCTTATTCCGTTTCATTCCGAGGTCAAACCTTTAAATGATTGGGCTATAAATAAAAATCATATACCTAAATTAACAAAAATATAATTTTATTATAAATTAAAAAATATGACACTGAAAATACAAATTATAAAAAAAACACACCTTTCACCATTGTTATATGCAAATGACCACTCGATTAATGGGGAAATTGTATTCGGTGTTTGAAACATTAAAAAATAAATTAAATTTCTAATAGTACAGTAGTATCAAAAAAATTGAAAAAATCATTTCTGTTACAATATTTATGTACGGATTTGTACTTATATCACATTTTCATCAACTCCAATCCGTTCAACTATCGTCGTCTTCATTGATTTTTTCAAATTCAAACTTAGTCACACTTTCCGCTTTTACTGACTGTTTTTCTAAAAATTTCAATTCATCCGCTGATAATTTCTCCCCTAATTGTCGAAGTACAGTCAAAATTTCAGCCTACAATTTTTTGTGTAAGTGTACATTGAGTTATTTTAGTGAATATGAAAATACCTTTTTGTTATTTGCAAATTCGTTACTACATTTGCCCAATTTTAAATCTTGTTCGATTGATTCTAAACGTTCCCGTAACTGTTTTGGTTCTTGTTTGCCAAATAACTTTATTACTTCGGGCGTTTTAAACGCTTTCGAAATTGCAGCTTGTGTCTCCTTGTAATCAAAAGTATTATATTAATTTTTGTATTTGGGCCCACGCACAGTGGGGCCAATGTAGCTAAAAGATGGCAAAAATTATTCAGTCCTTTTATTGACTACAGAATAGTTATATAACAATATATTTTACTTTTAATTGATATTTATTAATAAAATACTGGGTGTCCCACTATACAGGGTGTCCCATAACGGTTACTCAAGTGATATATCAAAAACCATTCGTCGGATAAATTTGAAATTTGCAGATCTTGTTTGACCCTAAGTTGAGACTTTTTTCATGCAACTCGATTTCATTTCCGGTTACTGGTTTCTAGCCACGTGGTATCAACTTATAAATTTTAAATGTAATATGGAATTTTTGACAACGAATTTCGATGATACGCTTAATTTTAGAGTTAACTTAACTGGAATATTCGGTACCTACATAAATCTAATAAATTCGAGTGTTTTATTTAATTATTTAATATTTTTATGCACCACTGAGAGCTTATATGAACTTTCTAAGCTTCTGATTGATGATTTTTGCTCAAACAAAACGACAATAAAATCAGCAAATTTTAAAAAAGGTGCAATTTGGTGCAAACTCTTGCTTTATCAAATGCCACAAATATATCCGTTGGATTCGATTGGATACGTAACTAAAATTCTTTGAGAAATTAATTTTTACAGAATTTTTCTAGATAATTCAACCATGTTTCATTAAAGCTTGATAGTATCAATACGAGTACTGATTTTAACAAATAAGATACATAAAAAAAAATAACATACCATGGGGAACATCGCCCATTATGATTTTAATTTTTTTTTTATAACTTAAATAACGATCCCGCAAATCACTACTTTACATACAATGATATCGTTTAAAAAGCAGTAATTTATAGAAATAACGAATAATAGTCGATATATTTGCACCCCTGTTTTGAACTATTGCACGCTATTTTACATAAGTTAATTACAGAGGTCGTTGCTAGAATATTTTAGCTATTGATTTAAGGGGTCATATAAATTGTAGCTTATAATTTAATTTTTTGTATTTTTGCCGCCTTTAATGGTATTTGGCCCCACTGTGCCTCGGTTAAAATAAAATATATCCAAAATCCAACTTACCATCTGCAGGGCTGCAATACTGGAAACTAAACTGACATCGCCCTTAATAATTCGGGGTAAACTTTCTTGAAACTCTTTTAATTGTTCAATTGTAGCTTGTTTCGTTTCTTCATATTCGCTACTATCCAGTTCATCTCTAAAATAAAACAAATTTACTGCAGTGGCTATTTTCTGCTTATTATCGATAACAAATACAAACACCTGCAATCTTCCAAATCATTTAATTGTTGAACTAATCGATCCAATTGATTTTTCAAATTTTCTTTAAGTTTTTCAGTTTCCACTTTCCCGGACGACGTCATTTTTAAATTTTCAATTGCGAAAAAGTTGGGTTATAGTGCAAATTAAACTTGTTACAAATTAGAAGCGACATGACATATTTTTTATCCTAGTCGATTTTATACAATTGTCAATTGGAAGAAGAAAGATAGTTGTTACAGTTTTACACCTATCCAATGGCTGGCAATAACTTTCTAGGGTCTAGTTGTAACTTTTCAATGTAGTTAGCGCTTGAAGTATCAACGTGAGAGCCGCGTGTCATTTTTAATGTGCTAAATTGTTTCTTTTTTTTAACAAAAAAAACTTAATTATCAATTTTTGAAAATTTAATAAAAACATTGACAAGTTTTCGAATAAGTTCAGTATATGGTGTTTATGTGGGTGGTTTATTTATTTGGAGGTTTAAAAACATGTTTTTGGGTTAATGCTCCGCCATTTTGGATGGAATAGTTTCTTAACCTTTGATTTGAACTGGTTCCGATAAGTTTATATTTGCGTTGTGCACGTCTGTTTACAAAATATTTTTAAAAAAAAATAATAATAATAAATTGTGTAATGGACTTAATAGAATTAAAAGAGACGTGGATAGCATTGTGAGTTACGCATGTGGTAACAAATCCAATATTGACATATGCGGATAGAGGAGCTACGGTGGCAGGCGTAAGCCCATGGTGTGTCGCCTTAGGGCCGGATCCAAACATGAGTAGTAATCAGAAACCAGTGCCTCAGGCGCCGCCGCAGCAATCTCGCTGCTTCACACCTCAGTATCCTTCTTATCAACCTTTTTCAAATACTAACAAACATCAAAAACTCGGTAAGAATTAATTGATATTTTTTCCAATTTCCTAATTTTTTTTTTATACCACTGTATCAAGCAATGCCCGTAATTTAAATATATTTTTATATTATATTATTTTATTTTATTTTTTGAAAATATTTTTATTTTGCCTAACAATTTATTATTGGGTGATTTGTCCTTGCCAATCACATACTGAATTAGGTCAAGTATTTAAAATGACAATTATAAATTTATATATTATTTAATTCTTGTATGTTTTGGTTTTCTTATGTACATTATTGCGCTTTCTGATATCTTTGTCCTAATATTTTATCTCCGATTGGAAGCAATTATATAAGAACTGCTTTATTCCATATGCCACGCATTACTTTACATAATAATGATAAAAGCAAGTGACATTTGCAATTCGATAATTAAGTAGATTCGATAAATTTATCCATATTTTAAAAGCAATTTAAATGATTAAAAATTAATTTTAAAAAGATTTTGACCAATACACTAACTTCCTTTCTCTTTTTTAATACTATGAATCAGCTATAAAATTTCGTAGACTGATATGCATACATAGATGTCGAACAATAAGAGAATTCATATACATATATTGTAGTTTAAGTAGCCTATTAAAAGGAGATAGGTGGTGTACGTGTCTACGGGGTATGCGAACTTGAAGTTTGGCAACACTCGTTCACGTTGATGTTTCTCAATAGTGTTGGGCATATGCGAATGAGAAATAATCGATTAATCGAGCTTTTTTAACCTCTTCACTACTGATGTATAATATATTGTACATCATATTTAGGGATATCGTCAGCTGAGTATTAGTGATAGAGAACTATCGATAGTCCCGACTATCAATAGTTATCGATAGTTTTTGATGGTCAAGTTTTTTGACTTAGGCGGCATTTAGATAGCCGGCGAGCAAAAAAAAGAAAGGTCACCCGAAATCCCCTTAAAATGGTTGTTTTTATAGTATTTATAAGTAAACGAAATGACTGGAAAAAACTATCGAAAACTATCGATAGTAAAAAAAAAATATCGATAGTTTTCGATAGTCAAAACTATCGATAGTTTTCGATAGTCAAAACTATCGATAGTTATCGATAGTTCTGCACCACTACTGACAATGAGTATTGGTTTGTATGTACCGTCAGTTTTTTAAAAAAATTTTTCTTACAGTGGTTTCAGCTTCCTCAATGCCCAAAACTAACAAAATAACTATCTAGAAAAAATGTTTAAAAAGTTGACTTGGTACAAACCAATACTCAGCTGACGATGTGTTAACATGATTTTTTAATTGAAAAAAATTAAAAACTTCTTAATATTATTTAAAATTACTAAATTACGCTTATTTAAAGATATAAGATTAAAAATTTTAATTAAAATAAACGCTTGTTTAAAATAATGTCCAGTATGCTGGACAAAGGTATACTCATTGATGTAAAAAAATTTAAAAATCAATAGCGAAGAAGTTAAGAAAATAACCATCCGAATATTCCAGTTTCTTCGGATGTTTCAATTTATTAATAAAAATGAAAATGAAAAATAATAAGAAAATGATTCCTGAAAAGTAAACAATCGAATACAGCATATATTGAAGCTTTTAGTTCAATTTATAAACGTAAAGATTCTTATTCGCGGCTCTGGTAGTGCAATTAGTAGTTATATCATGTAGAATATGTACGCGATAAGAAGTAATGCGCAGATAATTCGTATTTACTAGAGGCGTCGTTTAATATTAACCTGCTTGCGAGATGGCTAAAGCTGACAGCTAACGAAATGGTAGCAGTTTTGAATTGACCAATGTATTCATTTGTAAATAAATTTTTATAAAAAATAAGAACGACAGCAACACAAATTTTATGGATTGTCAAAACCAAAAAAAAAAAAAAAAAAAATTTATTTACTGGCAATAGTATAGACATGTAGGTAATAGTTATTTTCTTAACGACAGTTCGCCTATATAAATTCGACAATTTCCAGTACGTATATTATGTTCTTCCCGATACAGTTTCTAATTTCACCACCAGAGTAATTTAAATTCATTTTTGCAAATTTGTAGTGACCGACCGAACTTTCGGTTTCGGTTTCGGTCAAAAATCAGCCGAAACTTCGCCCGTACTGAAACTCAGTGTTCGTGAATTGTCGCGCTTTATTCGGGCGAGTTTGCGTCTCGTACATACACTAGATTTCAGCATGCAATTGAAATTTTAACATATCTAAATAAGTTTCGGTTGCGGCTGCAAAGCTTGTTTCGGTCGAACACACAAAATTTATATATAATTTAACTTATAGATATGTACACATTGGTGGGGAAAGAATTATACCCGCGCCTCTGGTGATGAAATTAGAAGTTGTATCAAATAAAGTATGTACGCATACATCCAACTAGCTATAAAAATACGTATTGTACAAATTATTAATTAAACGTTTATTAATTAAACGTTTTTTTAAATATATTTCTTGTCATTTTGACTAATTGATACCGGATAAGAAATAATCGAGCGATTATTTGGCCATTAACACTTTGATGGTCATAATCCTGTACCTGAGAAGCATAACACTGTAACTCAATTTTGCAGAGTTTTTAGATTTTTACACTATTCTATTATAGTATGTGTTCGCCTCTATAAAGTTACCAAACTGTAACTGAGTTAAACTAAAATTATTTGAGATGTGGAATTTTATAATACTGTATTTCTGAAAAGATCTAAGTAGAACAGGGTAATTGACCAAAAAAATTAGCCAATTCATGTCCTGTAAACTTGGCGATTTGGCATTTGCAGTTTTATGCTTCTCGGGTACAGAATCTATAATAATGAAACGTCTAATTAGTACACTATTTTGACAACTAATACACTTTGTACGCAATTGTTGACACGATACAGCGTTGTATTGCAATTATTCAGGTTTCATTTGACGCCGTACAGCCATCCATGGCCGTTTACGTGTTAAAATCACTTAAAAGTATGGTCCATTTCAGTTAAATTTAACCATACTTCATCACTTTGAATTTAAATAATTTCTGTTTTCTTGGCTTTGTCTCTTTCATTATTGCATTTACGTAAATTTTAAATCTGCAGTTTCTTTTTAGAAAAGAATAGAAGATTGATTTGTTTCGAATATAAGAGTTATTTAATTTTTTAACGATAACTCATGATCAATTGTATTTGAAATGAGTAATAATAATAATCGATTACTAAAATATCATTCGATTATTCCCATCACTATTTCTCAATATGTAGGTATGAAATGTATTTTTGCTTTAACGTACGGTAACGTATGCGTTTGATTGAATCATGTGATTAGATTTGTGATTGGTCGTAGGCTGAAGTGCGCATGTGTTTTTGTATGTTTTGCGGCAAACCGGTGAACTAATTGTTTCAGTCGATACAATGGCGTTGTCGCCAACAATTTTTTGGGTACATGTCACTACAAAAAATTAACATTCTTTAAAAAAATATTAACATTTTTTTTTTAATTTATAAAATTTTTGATATAAACATTTTTTTGTATTATTTATTAAAAATTGTGCGAAATATTTTGTAATTTATTTGATTTAGTAAATAGTGAATGCTGTGATTAGTAAAAACGCCCTTTATCGATTTTTCCTGTTTGAAGGTAAAAGTCGACACGTTGAAAAATTTTAAATGACATTTTTTTATTTGAAAGTTTTATTGTTTCATGTAATGTCACTTGGAAATTAATAAAAAATTGTTTATTGTTCAGTGACTGACGTTTGAATTTGTGAACATTTAAAGTTGTCGCTCGAAAAGTAATTTCCAAAAATTTCCTTACCAATAATTTTTTTGGCGTAATGCTATCTGGAATAGGAAAAATTAACCGTGTTTATTTTGTTGCTAGTTTAGAATCGTATTTTCTAAATCTAAAATGCTTACGAAACAACTGTATAACTTTGATATAAGGATTTTTCTAAAATTTCGTTGAAAGTTTCAAAAATAACACTTTTTTTGCCAAACGTAATTTGATTTGTGTTGTTCTTTTGGAATAAAAAATTGAGTTTTTTATAATATTTTAAAATATGGTGTCCCGGTTTCACGTATCAAACGGTCCTGTCAAACCAGAAGGGATCTGTATAACACCTCCACATTACGGAATGATTTTACCGAATCGTAAGTCTTTGTTCATTTATGCTACATACACATATATATATATTTTTCATTTTTCTAGTCAATTTTATAATAAGTATATAGGGTAAAAGCCCCCTTTGTGGAACGGTATCTAATTATGAACATTTACATATAAATGAAGTTATTTCTGAAAGAAACGTCTGATAACAAAAATTATTATTAATAGAATGATTGTTTTTCCAATTTAAATTCACCTCGCATTTAATGTTTCCTTACTTAATTAAAGAAATATATATGTAAATATCAAAACTGTTCCAGTATTAGATACCGTTCCACAAGGGGGGCTGTTACCCTAATAAAAATTTAATACAATTATCAATTGAATTGAAAATATATTCAATCATTTTTAAATCTGACCATGTTGTAAGGTGATTTCACATATTGCATATCTTGTATATTACGTATTTCTCGACACATATTAGTAAAAGGTATTTTTATGTATTTAATATTGTTATTTGTTACATATTGAATTGAAAGTAAGTATGTAATAAATGTGTCTGTGATTTGGTTTTGTGATTTTAGTTGTGAGACGACACATTGAAAGATAAATAAATGATCATCACTCATCAGTCTGAATGGCACTTCAATTTTCATGTGACTAATAACCTGGGGTTCATTATTTCCCATTTGCTTTTGTTTGAATACAATTAATTATTTAGTAGCGTATGCCAATACGACTAGACAAAAGAAATACAAAAATGAATTGCCATAAATTAATATTAAATGTAAGATACAGTGAAACCTCCCTTAATCAGACACTGGAAATCATACAGGATTTTTGTACATCTGTTGAAAAAATATTTTAAAATTTGAGTCGATGAGTTTCAAAACCATCTAATTAACACAACTGAAAATGTTCAGGAAACAAAAAAAAACTGTTTTCTCACTTATAATAATGATTTTGATGTGGTTTTTACCATTAAATTTTTAGGAAAAATTATATAGTTCTTATTGGTAAATATTGCAATTAGCTACTTTTGAAACAGTTTCGTATTTTTGTCATTAAAATAAAAAGGAAAAAGCTGACTTTGCACCGTCTAGTTGGTATTTTTTGGTGTAATTTATCCTTCTGAATAATAAACCGTATCTAACTCAATTTTGAAAAAATCGTCAATTAGATGGTCTTGAAACTCAGCGACTCATTTATTTGTATTGAAATCTTGAATCTTAAAATGAAAAATCTTTTTAGATTTTATTGGTAGCGATTAGGAAAATTAAAGTAAAAATAAGTTTTTTTTTTATCGCTGTTCAAAATTGATTAAACGATAAATATTAAAATTGTCGGCGTTCAGGAGATGTCGTCATGTCATGTATGGCTAACGAAATGAGACCTTGAAATACAAGGTTCAGTCGGTTCAGTTTTATAGAGAAGCTGTTTTTACAAATTTATTTCTTTTTGTTGTATTAAAAAAAAAACCCATGATATTCATTTAATTTTACCCCCCTTTAAAAGGTAAAAAAATATTTTTTATCTACGTAAGAAGGAAGTTACGACTATGTCGTCAGGATCAATAGTGGAGATCAAACAGGAAAATTTTGAATAAAAATTACAGCGGTATCCGTTTATAATGACATTTTACGGATTCTATATGTTATTCCATTATATTCACGTAAGATTATAAAATTATTGTTTTTATGAACCCATTTTTACTTATTATTCGATTTGTTGTAATGTACGAACGTAAAGTCGCCGTTTCTGAGATGTACATTAAAAATAGTTTCTATAAGTACTAAAGCTTCAGTGTCATCAACACTTTCTTCTGTACGATCTGCCCGAAGAGCTTTAAAATACAGCTGAACTCTTTTTTATGCGGTCCTTTTTTGTGCGATTTTTTTTATGCGGTTTGTAAAAAAAAATGGCCATTAAAATGCATAATGTGAATCAAAATCACGAGACAGTAAGAAACTTAAACAATTACTATAATAACTTTCTTTGATAAAAATACTTTTTAACGGCTTTTAAGCATTTAATTAATACATTGCATAAGAACATAAGTTATTGCATCATTTAATTTTGTTAAAGATGTATTTTTCAAAATTTTTATAATATTGTAAAATTGAAATAAAATGTTTCTGCGTGTAAATTAATGCTTTATCTTGTTTATAGAAGCAACTTCTAAGGAAATTTCTAAGTTTTGAGCGTTTTGAGTGATGTTTTTTCGATGAAACTTTTTTTATGCGGTCCCAACCAACCGCACAAAAAAAGTTTTTTGTACAATCTGGATCGAACTATACTTTTTATAGCTATTTATGATATTTTTGAATATATTTTTTTTTGTGTGATTTTTTTTATGCGGTCCCTATCCACCGCACAAAAAAGAGTTTAGCTGTATAGCACTTTTTGACTCAAACTTAAAGTGGATCATAATTTCTGAATAATAAAAATCAAATTTAATACATGTTTTGATTAGTTTGTCACGTTTTCTTCTTATGTCATCATTTGATAGGTTTTATAACCATCCGGACAGATTGTATACAAAAACGTGTCGGTGTGACTGGTCCTGGTACTGGTACGAAAGATAAAACGACTCCTTAATTTCTGTGCTGCAAATAGATAAAGCACACTGGAAAACAACCTTCCCGTAATAAAACTAATATGTACGCTTGGTTTCAAAAAAATCTGGAACATATTTTCTAAGTGATGTAATTTAAACTTTAAAATCAGTTCAACTAAATCAGTTGAAATCAATAAAATTGGACAAATTTTAGAATAAAAAAAATTTCGTTAAGATTTTATGTTGATTAAAGAGTCCATTGTTGAAAAAAAGTAAGAGAATTTTCTTCACTGCATAGAAAAACATTGAATGATTCATGAATATGTTTTACAGTTTAATAGATACATATACATACTAAGGTTGTTATGGATATGAAATTCCGGATACGGATACGGATATTCAAAAACATTTTTTTCGGTTTCGGTTACGAATATGTAATAATATCGGATAATGTTTCGGATACGGTTACGGTTACAGATAATTGTTTTCTGGGGAAAAATTTTTTTTTAGAAGAAGAGGAAAATTTTACCCCAAAAAATGAACGCCAAACACAAATCAATGAAAATTTATCAAGAGAAATACATGGAGCAAAAACTTGCTTCGATTTAACCTCAGTTTTTCAACGACAGTTGTCTGTTATTATCCGAAACAAATCCGAAACTTTTATTTTCGGATACGGTTTCGGTTTCGGATATGTAATTATTTCGGATATCCTAATACATACCGACAACTATCATCTGTACCTCAGCCAAAAATTAAAATGTCATTTAAATTGTGTGGAGTAATGATATATGTATCAAGTTTGATATTTTTTATTTTTATTTTAAATAATTCATTACCTAGCAATGTTACTTTTAACTTTTATATGAATAGTCTAATTTTTTATAATTTGTTTTTTATAGTTCAATTGTACTCGTTATTTTTTTGATACCAGTTTTATGAATTTTTTCAACGATATCCCAGCCCAAAAACATATCCATGTTAATATTACCATCCATTTTTGGAGTCATATTATGTAATACAAAAAATTCCAATAATCGCGGAAATATTTTCAGAATATACACTAAAAATTTATACAAATTCAATTTTTTTAAATTAAAATAATATGCCTAACAATAAGTACAAAATAAGACACAAAATTTGTCTCAGATTTTTATGTAACTAATTGTACACTTATGCAGTAAATAATTATATTTTGAATATTTTTAAATAAATATAATTATCTGCTTAAAAATTATTTAAACAGATTTCACGTCTGTCTGTGGTAAATATAATACATAAGTGTTCGTATTAGTTTAGTAGATTGAGAGAAATGTGATTGTTTTAGGATATTAATAGTCATCAAACAAGTTATAAAAGTGTACTTAAGTAATTATGTATATGAATTTTCATAAATATTTTATTATAAATTGATTTAGTAAAGAAGTATGAATATCTGACAAATGGCCTTGCCAACTATTTAGGTAGAGCATGTTAAAAATTCATTTACATATGCATCGTAATCAATTTGATTTGTCTTAAAACATTTCTTTTTACAATTTGATAAATATTTTATTATTAGATATTTTTCAATTGTTTTTATTACTATAATAATTAATCGTAGGACCAGTCTTGGATTTATACTAGGGGCACGCGGGACACTGGCTCCGGGCGGTATATGAGGCAGAGGGCGGCATTTGAGGAATTTGACTTTTTTTTTTTGCTCGTCACTTCATTTTTTATAGAAAAAAGTGAAAAAGTTTGAAACTTTTATCCGTCCCTGCGTAGGACAGAGGACATGAAAGGGCAATGTATGGTTTCCTTTATTATTTTTCCCGGAAAAATCAAAATACTCCAAATATTTTTATACGTTTAGTAAAACCAGTGTACTACCAGGGAACTCAAATTTCTATTGAATCCAACGTTTCTAATTTTATCAAATTAAATAAAACGAGACTATGACTAAAATTACTAACTATTGTAGTAGCAAACAATCGATTAAATGTACCTTCATGACGGCATCATGGTAAAATTTAAACTTTTTTTTTCAAATAGGGTCAGTTGGGGTAATTTGGGTACATTTTTTACCGTTTTAGCGAATTTCCAGAATGGAATTCAGCTGTTACAGCCACGGTCATGACGCGACTTGAGCCCGGGACTATGGCAGAAATTTGTTTTGAGGTCCTTAGAAACCGAAAATAATATTCACTAAATTTATAACATATATATATATATATATATATATATATATATATATATATATATATATATATATATATATATATATATATATATATATATATATATAAACGGTAATTCGCTATGTTATGCAGGATGCTGCGACGGGGGTATTTTGAAATCAAAGCTTTCTAGTTTTTTTCTATGTTAATTTTTTTGCTATCATTTTGTTTCACTTTAGCAATATGACTTTCCCCAATAGTTTGATACTACATAATCAAATACTAAACCTCTGCTATTGCCATAGTAAGCATTTGTTTATGTATACCCAAGTTACCCCAGGGTTGGGGGAAAGTGGGTATAGTATGTAGTATACATTTAAAACTGGCTTTACAGACAATACTTAGGGTTAGTTTAGGTAATATTAGAAATAAAATTAGCATAAGAATTGGGGAAGATTATTTTTATTTATCACGTAAAAGGATTATAAAGTAATATAAACAAAAACTAGTTGTTGTTCCAATTAAATTACATGAGATTAGGCTTTACGTATCAAATTTGTAGTATCTTCCATTGAAAATAGGGACAGGAAATACTTTTGAAATTTGGCCCACATCCACCCACTCAATATCATCTTTCTCGGGAAATATGTAAAGTTGGCGGGGTTAGTTTACAGATAATCAGTTGTTGTACCCAAATTACCCCGTGATATTAAAATGAAATTTATTTAAAATCTTCTTCATGTACACCTGTAAACTTTTTTTAAATTAAAAATGTTCCTAAAGGATGTAATGTACACATACCTGAATTTAGCAAATTAGTTAATCAGACTTTCAACAAATAAAAAAAATTTTTTTCAAAGCACCAGTGTTACCAAGATAAAATGTTTTGAAAATATAATACCTAATATTACAACAATCAATATATATTAATTTGGCAGTGAAATATAGTTTGGTACTAAATATATAAAAAAAAAATATCACTTACACTCAAATTACCCACAGTTTACCCAAATTACCCCGACCCACCCTACTCGTTATTTGGGTGATTTCATACAGATTCATTAGCGTAATTTTAGTAATTTTCGGATGAATTTTTGATTTCTGTTATCAAAAATTACGAAATTCCCTTTAAACTGGGATTTGGTCCTAAAATTCAAATTTTTAGTGGTTCTACATTTTTGATTTTATCAAGAATGAAAAAATGGAAGCGAAAACTTCATACCTCTGGGAAGGAAATTACGATTTTTTGAGCAAAAATAAGCTTAGTGACGTCATCACGGAAAAATTAAAAATTTTTTTTTTAATACGTTATTTAAGTGATTTCATGTGGATTTATTAGTGTGATTTTAGTAATTTGGTGATGAATTTTCGATTTCTATTATCAAAATTATGAAATTTCGCCTGAAATTGGAACTTGGATGCTAAAACTTAATTTTCTGTTAGTTTCACGTTTCTAAATTTATCAAATATAAAAAGAGCGATAGCGAAAACTTACAAATAGCCTCAAATCTCGTGTCGTTATGTCCAAAACTATGATTTTTCGAACGAAAAAGTTGTTTAAATATATTCGGTAACGTGATTTCAGTACTTGGGGTGTGAATTTTCGGTTTCATAAGTTTTGAACAGGTGTAAACGCACACTATCACATATTTTACAACACTAAAAATAGAAATAATACACAATCAAGATTATTGTACCAATAAAATTTGATGTTGGTAGCAATTTTTTTTTTTTTTTTCAAGTTCATTAATGTACAAATCTTGACAGGATTAAAAGTTTATTGACCCTCTGGACTGCCGGCTGTTCATAACATAGATCGCATAGACATGCTACACTTTTTTGTATACATATAATAGCATAAAGTATGCGATATATACATACATATACATGTATATTTTATTAATGAATATTAACCTTTTTACGTGCATTTCCCCTTTTTAATAAAAGCCCTATTTATTTTATGTATTATATCATGTAATCGTGACGTCATTGTGACATGATGTAACATTATGTGGGTGTTAATTGAACAACACGTGACCTAAAAATATGTATAAAATCAATGCTGTCTGTAAAAATACATTCATTAGTTCAATAGTTTGTGTATTAGTTTGAAGAAAAATTTCGGAACCCGTCTAATTTGTTCGTAAACCCGTTCATCTGCCCTCCACCCGCATTTTTAAGCTCCGTTTGCGAAATATTGAACTTCAAAGTGTGTAAATTGTGTCATCGGTACAGCAGTCCCTCGAAGAACACGATTAATTGGTTCCGTGTTCTTTGAAACCGTGTTGTTCGAGACCATAAAAGATAAGCATTTTCTATTACAAGTGTGAAAATAAAAAAAAATATGCACGTTCCGTTTAATTTGCAAGTTGTGGGTATTCCAAACATATTGCGACTGTTAAAATCTACTTTTCGTTATCGAACATTATCGATAACGAACTACTTATCATAAATTGGTTATAATTGTTGAATTTTAGCTCTATTAGTCCCTCTGATTTGGTCAACAATAGAATATTTTAAAAAATTACATTTCGTTACTTTTCGTAATCGTAAACTTTTGATCGTAAATATCTCGTAAACGGTGCGCCGTAGCGAAAAAATAACGAAATTTTTGAAGGTTTAAGCGAAGCAAGTTGTGGGTATTCTAAACATTAGGACTGTCAAAACCTACTTTTCGTTATCGAAAATTATCGATGTCGAAAATAACGATATTTTCGGAATTTAAATATGTATATTTCTACATATTCATTATCATTTCTGTTATAAAATTCTCTAAAATTTTTAGTAGTTTTTATTTCCAGTATTTTTCCTTTTACTCGTATAATTGACAGATTCGATTTACACGATTTTTATTCGTGTAAATCAAATCCACATAGAACCGATATATTCGCGTACATTGAGGACCGATGCAACTTTATATCAAATATAATATAATATGTATTTTATTCTTTTTCAGAAGAATTACTTAGAAATCGTGTTGTTTGAAATCGTGTAATTCGGGGGAAGGGTACCCGTGTTCTTCGAGTACCGTGCTCCTCGGGGGTTACCTGTAATTTTTGGTAACTTGCACAATAAGTATGTACTGACAGTATTATTGATCGTGTATGGACAGTTTATGAGAACTTCTAAATCTATACTACAGAATATTGAATATAATACATAATTATTTATCATAATTGCAATATATGTACATTTTTTTTATAGTTTTTTCAAATTAATGTGCCATTTAAAGAATGTTATTTAAAAATTTCTTGTGAAAGTACATTATCCACTTGAGTAATAAATTATAAAATTTATGAATTTAATAATAATATTGCACAAAAAAATTGACAAATCTGTGTTTAATATTATTTTGGTTACAATTAAAAAAAATTTAGTCACTGTGTGATCATAATAAATGGAGTTTTACGTCCCCTTTTTCAGACATTTTTAGAGTCCCGTACTCTTCAAACGGAACCCTTAGAAGATCACTTTCGTGTCCGTCCGTCTGGCGTAGAAATTTTTCTCGAAAACTATGTAACGTAGGAATTTAGGATAATGCTAGGTCTTGTTGACATGTATTGTTAGTCAACGATTAGGGTCAGTTGGGGTAATTTGGGTATATTTTTTACCGTTTTTTGAAATCAATGCTTTCTAGTTTTTTTCTATGTTGATTTTTTTGCTGTCATTTTGTTTCACTTTAGCAGTATGAATTTCCCCAATAGTTTGATACTACATAATCAAATACTAAACTTTTGTTATTGCCATAGTAAGCATTTGTTTATGTATACCCAAATTACCCCAGGGTTGGGGGAAAGTGGGTATAGTATGTAGTATACATTTAAAACTGGCTTTACAGACATTACTTAGGGTTAGTTTAGGTAATATTAAAAATAAAATTAGCATAAGAATTGGGGAAGATTATTTATTTATCACGTAAAAAGATTATAAAGTAATATAGGCTTTACTTATCAAATTTGTAGTATCTTCCATTGAAAATAGGGACAGGAAATACGTTTGAAATTTGGCCCACATCCATCCACTCAATATCATCTTTCTCGGGAAATAATATGTAAAGTTGGCTTGGTTAGTTCACAGATAATGAGTTGTTGTACCCAAATTACCCCGTGATATTAAAATGAAATTTATTTAAAATCCTCTTCATGTACACCTGTAAACTTTTTTTAAATTAAAAATGTTCCTAAAGGATGTAATGTACACATACCTGAATTTGTTAACTGTACTACCACTCTTTAGTACAATGTGGAACAATTCATATGCATTTTTAAGTTATCACAAGCAAATTTGGTTAAGATTTAAATATAACTGCATAAATTTAAAAAAAATTAAAAAATATTTTTTTTCTAAGTGACGCCACTTATTTTGTCTGATCAGGTCACGTGGTTTATAGAAACCTCCTTACAAGCAATATTAGCCATATTTATTATTTAGACTAAAAAAGAGTTTGGACTCGACTAATTTTACTCGCCTGTATTACACTATTAAAGATTTTAGAAAGATTGATTCCCGAATTTTTTAAAAAAAAGTTTTTCTTTTGAACATTGAAGCCCACGTGACGTTATTATTTTCAAAAATTATAATAGCGAAAGTTTTTTGGTGTGTATTGATGCGATGGTGAGACTTAATGAAATTTTTTGAAAGAGAATGTAAAATTTTTGGATGTTAGTTGAAACCAATTTTTTTTTTAAATGTCAGAGAGTGAGTGCGTGTAAAAAAGTAAGTGCAAACGATGTCATTGATGAATGAAAGTAAATTGTAGAAGCATAAAATAAATTACGCTACAATAAAATATTTAAAATTACACAAGTTCGTACGAATATCATAGAAAATTTTTCTTTCCTAAAAGTTTTAATCGTTTTAACAAAAATTTGATGAGTGCCGAGTCAAGTAACTACTCTTAACCTAAATTTACTACTATTATATTTAAATGTGTTTGGCTACTTTTTCATTCCAACCGATGCACAAACTAACCCCGCTAAAATACTTTTCAAAATATCAATAGTAAAAAAGTTTCCCATATGGTGCAAACTTTATGAGACACTATATATATATATATATATATATATATATATATATATATATATATATATATATATATATATGTGTGTGTGTGTGTGTGTGTGTGTGTGTGTGTGTGTGTGTCCGCGCGATAACTCTCGAACGAAATGTCTTACGTTTACGAAATTTGGTGAAAATATTGGAAGTCCCAAATCGTTGGACGAGTTCGTTAACCAGACACGTCCGATACTTGGAACATGGTTTTTTGTTCGTGAAAAAATTAGTTTTTCGCCAAAATTTACCCTTATTCAAAAATTTTTGCAAAATTTTTTTACACCATTGGAAAGAGGAGAAAAAATCACATAAAAAAGGTCTTTAAACTATTATTCTATGTCAACCTTTTTCCAAGAAAAACTAACTTTTATTAACGGAAATTCGCTATGTTATGCAGGATGCTGCGACAGGGGTATTTTCTATTCTGCAGAATAGAGAAGAAAATATGGTGAGTATATTCCAAATATAATAAACAAACTGTATTTTGGTTCACATAGAAGGTAATAATGTAAACTGTAAGAGTATATTTGATATAAATTTTAAAAATATCGGTCGAATAGTTTTTGAGTGAAACGTTAGTCAATTTTAAAAATTCGTCAAGTGCGTGTTTTTTGACACGCACTAAGTTAGGCCTTCTCAGAGGACTTGACGAATTTTTTTCATTATTTTAAAATATTTTGTTACCTTAAATCATAGATACCAGCGAAACACAATTCGATATCGATAATGGAAAGGCTGGGAAACTTTTAAAATTTGAAAAAATTCAATTTTTTCAAATTTTTTTTTTATCATTTTGTGTGTCTGCGTTTGTATGAACTTTTGAGTGCATATTTCGATAAAATAGACCAAAATAAACAATAGACCAAAAGGTCGAGGCAAGAGTAGGTGGTGAGGTTAGTTAAAGTTAGGTTAGTTTAGTTAGTTTTGACAATATACTTCGACTTTTATATAAAAACTAGATGGTGAAATTAGTTAAGGTTAGGTTAGTTTAGGTAGTTTTGACAATATACTTCGACTTTGATATGAAAACTAGATGGTGAGATTAGTTAAGGTTAGGTTAGTTTCGGTAGTTTTGACAATATACTTCAACTCTGAGACACATGCTTGCAAAATAAAAAAAGAAATTTAAAAAAATTGAATTTCTTCAAGTTTAACAAGTTTCCCAGCATTTTCAGTAACGATATCGAGTTGTAGTATTTTTTTTAACTAATCCCCCATAACAATGAACTTTAAAAAAAATCATTAAAATCGAATCATTAGTTTTTCTTTTAGAGCCAAAAATAGGTGGAGCCGTGCTTCTGCATATACTTCGACTTTGTTATAAAAACTAGGTGGTGAGGTTAGTTAAAGTTAGGTTAGTTTAGGTAGTTTTGACAATACACTTCGACTTTGATATAAAAACTAGATGGTGAGATTAGTTAAGGTTAGGTTAGTTTAGGTAGCTTTGACAATATACTTCGACTTTGACACATGCTTATAAAATAAAAAAAGAAATCTAAAAAAATTGAATTTTTTCAAATTTAACAAGTTTCCCAGCATTTTCAGTAACGATATCGAGTTGTAGTATTTTTTTTAATTAATCTGCCGTAGCAATGAACATTAAAAGAAAAAATCATTAAAATCGGATCATTAGTTTTTCTTTTAGAGCTAAGAATAGGTGGAGCCGTGCTTCTACATATACTTCGACTTTATTATAAAAACTAGGTGGTGAGGTTAGTTAAAGTTAGGTAAGTTTAGTTAGTTTTGACAATATACTTCGACTTTGATATAAAAACTAGATGGTGAGATTAGTTAAGGTTAGGTTAGTTTAGGTAGTTTTGACAATATACTTCGACTTTGACATACATGCATACAAAATAAAAAAAGAAATCTTAAAAAATAGATTTTTTTTAAATTTAACAACAGTTTCCCAGCATTTTCAATAACAATATCGAGTTGTAGTATTTTTTTAACTAATCCGCCATAGCAATGAACATTTAAAAAAATCATTAAAATCGGAATATTAGTTTTTCTTTTGGAGCCAAAAATTGGTGCATAATTACCAAATGCAATATTAAATATGAAAAATTTATTCATAACTACGTCATTGATTATAGTATATATTAATATACTTCCAAAGACCTATCGATGAATAAAAGAATTCAGGGATTCCCACGTACCTGCTGGGCTGGAATACAAAAACCTATTGGCGCAACAAACGCTCAAAATTCTATATCTTAGTTAGTTTTACTCCGATTTGTTTCAAATTTTGACACAACAATCTTAAAATGTTGTCCAATCATATGAAAGTATAAAAAAGAGAAAAAAATTAAATTCATTACCATCCCCTTAAGGTTAAAGCAAATTTTTCCGGTGGAGTAGGCATGTCGATTCATTAAAAAAAAAATCGATTTCCGATTCGATTGGAATCGAGTGGGCTGGAATCGGTTCTCGATTAAATCGATGATTAAAAGATCGATATTTAATTATTCGATTCGGTAGTCGATTATTTTGAAATATGCTTAATAAAAACAGAAAACATTATTGATAACGAATTAGTAGAGGTAGAAGTATTTTTTATATCAATAAATTAAACTTATTCAAGAAATCAGGAAATGAAACTATAAGTTAATTATATGCGTTTATTGAATCAAATTAATAAAAAAATTACATTTCCCAATATTTCATGTCAATTAACTTTAAAAATATTAATTTATCTAATCACTCAGGATTTAGGCGACCCCTTTCGTCGGACGCAATATTTGGTGGAACGGAAAAGTCTTTCGCAAGGAACGGATGTTTCGACTATACAAACCATAAGAATTTCTTGTTGTCAAAACTACGAAATTCTAAAAATGCATATTTTTACAAAAAGCCCCAAAGCAGAACATTTTCAACCTTTCTGCGACGGCATGTGTAAAACCCAAAAACTTTCTGTAAGTTTACTGTAAATCGAACGTTAACTTCGACATTTAATATATTATTAAATACAATACAATTACTGTTTAATATTAAATTTAGTGCAAATCTGGCATTAAATTATAATAGGGAATATGCATGTTTTTTAGAATATTATGAAACATTTTTTAGAATATTCTATACATGTCACAAATTCTTAGGACAGTTCTTTTTGTTTGATTAATTTTAGTTTCCATAACGAAATTAATGTAAATTATCTACCTTAAATAAAAATTCCGCCAAAACGGTACATTTGAGCAACGAGCGATCCTATTGGTTGTGACGTGTAATGTAAAGTTTCACCAAATATGCCAGATATATATACTGAATGAAATATGCACTGAAGGTATAACATAGAGTACCATAAATAATAGGATACACTTTATAAACTTTGTCACTGATAGGAAAACATATCAAATAGAATAAAAATTAATTTTTGAATATTTAAAAATATTTTGTAACTTGTCACAATCAATACTTATTATTTTTTAAAAAAAAATTGATTTAGGTAACTAGGAAAATATTAAATATTGGCCATTAACGGATATTTTCATTTGTTACAATTTTTGTAGTACCAAACTACAATTCTATAAAACTTATTATTTGATAAATTAAGGATACATTTAAATGGATATGGAAAAATTAATAATTCTCGTATTTGAAACCAAAGAGAAAAAGAGTACTATAACAGAGAAATTTGTAAAAAAACTTTGCTTAGAGGTTACGGAAGCATTAAATGTTCCTTCATTCCAAAATCAAATGCACGTCAAAGCTTAATTTAATCTCCATTTTCACAAAAATTGAATAATTGATTTATACCAGTATTTGATTTGTAAACAATGAAGAAGTTTATGTACGTGTTTCAAACATAAATACGCTGTCAATGGGGTGGGCACACCCCATTGAGTCGTAAAAGACTCTAAAATAGTATTCTACTTTAAAATAGTCTTCTAAAATAGTATTATATACCCTGAAATTATATTTTCGCCTTGAAGTTTATAAAAAACTGTTGTAACTCAAAAGACTTAAAGGCTAAATTATAAAATAATAGCAAAAATATTTTAGAAACTAACCCCCAAAATACCCTAATTTGAGCGAGATAGGACTAACAGTAAATAAGATATTGACATTTAATGGGATTTCATGGTAGCGGCGTAGCTACCGTTACTCCGATTTCGATTAAATTCATAGGGGGCCATATAGGAACCAAACTACATAATTTCTGAAAATTTCATAAAAAAGAATTGAGTGGTTCAGAAGTTATGCCACTTGGTGCAATTTTGGAATTACATGGTAGCGGAATTGCTACCGTTACTCCGATTTTGATTAAATTCATAGGGGACCATCGCGGAGCCAAACTGCATAATTTCTGAAAATTTCATTAAAAACAATCGAATAGTTCGGAAGTTATGCCACTTGGTGCAAAATTGGAGGTACACAGACGGACAGACAGACACCAAACCAAAATTGTTCAGGAAGCTCTAAAACGTAAAATGTGCGTAAAAAATTTAATTTTGGAGAGAAACAATTTTTTATTTTTCAAAAGTGATCACAATGCTTCCGCTACTAAAAGGACGTTTTTACGTTCTAGTTATTTTTACTATACTATAAATATAAACCGCTTGTTTCTCGATATTAATTCGTCTATATCCAATACGGCGCAGCCTGCTAGCAGCCGCCAGCGCTCGCGGAGTCTTAAGTCACTTGTCTTCGATTTAAAGAAGGATATTTTCACGTTCTAGTTATTTTTACTATACTATAAATAAAGTTTTTTCCTTCCCTTTTACGGTCAAATTCACAACAAACTACATTCTGCAAACTACATTCTAGTTGGTTTTATGATAGCTAATCTAAGATTAGTAATCTTTCTGCAGGAGCCCGTTCTCCTTCTGCGACAATGTCGCCGTGTTGCGCGTAGTTCTGCTATGGGGACAAAAAGTAAATTTAGTTTTCATTATAGTTAAAATTTTTTAACTAATTATTATTTTTCTACTTACATAATATAACTTCTTGCAATTTTTATAAACTTTTTCAGCTACAGGTAGCTTATATATAAACTTTTTCAGAATAGTAGTGCGTGGGTAGGTAGTACTTAGTAGATTTATTGTTAGTAGACTCACAGAACATTTTAAGTAGACTAGTCAAAGTGTGGAACGCTCTTCTTTATAAAACCACGAATTGGTTTATGTTTTCTTAATAATTTACAACGATTATAAAAGTAACATAACCATGTTTGACAAATCGACTGCAAATTCACCGAAACAAAAAAAGTATAATCAACAATTTTTGAACTGAATGTATCTAATTCTTTATCTACTTACCATGTTATTATCAATTATCATGATCATCATATTCTGAACATTTAAATTCTGTTCATATAAAAGTTTTTTTTAGGTTAATTTATTCAAAACAATAATATTGACTGACATATTGGTGTACCTGTATAACAAAAACCAGGTGTCAATTTGAAAACAAGCCATACCTATTTTTTAACTTACAAACTACTTTTTTTTTTTTAAATTTGCTAATATTGAGTTAAGTACATTAATTATTTTACTTACATCATCAGTTATCAAATTTTTTCGTTCGTTTACTCGATTTATCAAAAATTATGAACTTTGCTCAAAAGTAAAGTACTTTTATAAATAATAAACAAATATTTTACTTCGCAAAATACCACTTTTATTTTGAAACTGTGACAATATTGTTTCGAATATTCGGTTTGAAAATGAACTGACGGTTCGAAACAATATTGTAACAGTTTCAAAATAAAAGTGGTATTTTGCGAAGTAAAATATTTGTTTATTATTTACAAATATGGAATACCGTAAAGTAACGCTCAAATCTATTAATATTATAAAGTACTTTTATTTTTATTAATACCAAAAATTGTTATAAACAAAGTTGATCAGAATTTAAAACTATACTCGAATATGGAATTATATCGAATTACAAGAAAAATCACGTTTTGTTGCTTTTTACAATTTTAAGTTCTAATTTTGGAAATTTGTCTCCTTTGTTTATTAACACCATGATGGTTATAACCTTTCCTAACAAAACGCCCAACTAGTACACTATTTTGACAGTACACTATTATTACACTTATATACTTCTCATTGATTTTATAACAATGCGTTGCGCGAACGATGTCGCAGGTACATCTAGTTCAATATAATTACGTATCTAAATATATAGCTTTCTAATTCTGATCATAACAATTTTTGATATTGTCAAAATACATATTATATACATATTGAGCAAAATACATATTTCTGACAAACATTATAAACAAACAACTGAAAAAATTTATACTGATGATTGCAATTTACATTTTAGATCTTAAACCATGCAGAACTTTTTAGGAAGAACTACTTTTTTCTTGGAGTTAATAAGAAAAGTTTCCTATACGATACCAACATAAAAAGACACAGTGTATATTTTTAAATTTAGTTCACAAATATGAATAATAGGTGGCAGTATATATTACCAGTCAGAAAAAAAGTTCCAGTAGTTTGTAAAAGTGACACAAGATAAAAAAGGTAAAATATATACATGTTTGTATAAAAATAAAAAAGAAGAAAAATGTACATTCATTTTGGTGATTTCGTTGATAGATCGTCGATAGAGTTAATATACAACAAAAAGACTAAAGTAGAGCACAATATAATTGATGCCAAAAAAAAATTAGCTTTCTTTTATGAAAACGTAAAATTGCTGTAGTCATTTTTTCTTTATATATTCGTCACATATAATGGTGAAAGTGTTAATTTATGATTTTTGGCTGGTTTTTATTTATTTATTTTTTTTTTTTTTAAGGACACTGGCACCCCTCTAGTATATGCATGTGCAACTCATTAATTATTTTTTTAAATTTTATTATTATTATTACCGATTCCCCCTCTGAAATTTTTATGATAGACCAAAATTATAAGGCTCTTCTTCGAAGGCCTAAAAAATGTTGTTTCGAGAAAAGCGTGTTTAAAATTTCAGTTTGTAATAATCAAAACGAAACTATGTACTTGAGCACACAATGGGATACATATAGATTTATTTATAAGCCACAGATGCTATTTCACGTTCTCAAGCGCGTCCTATGTTCAGAGATTAAAACATATAAAGGACTTGGAATATTGCTCTGAAAATTTCGGAATTAATTTTTTAGATATTTTACTAACATTTGATTTAAAGAAAATCGATTTTTTTTTTTTTAGTTCTAAAGGTATTGCTCCCCTTAGGAGATAGCTGTCGGAAAGTATCTGTCATGCGTTAGTTCTGCAAACGCTCACCAGAGAAATTTAACCCTAGAATCATACGTACACGTCAAAACGACGATCGAACTTCTCTACCTGCTCCAATACTACAACTTGTCGGTACCTGCTTGCTGTGAAATTTCTGTTATCTAATTTATTTGTTGTTATAACACATAAGACGTATTCATTTTGTTTATAGTCATTGTCGTTTTGTTTGTATTGAAATAGTGTCCGTCAAAAGGACGTCGATGTATGATTACGCGATGTTTTTTTTTTAAAGATTTTGTACTTCACATATAAGAATGCGTTTCAAGTGACATATAAGAATGCGTTTCAAGTGACTTGATAAAAGGTTAACAATTTATTTTGTGGAAAATATTTTAATTTTTATTATTTTTTGAGATCTTATTCGAAAAATTACTAACAAATTTTAGAAAATTTACAAATTTGCCTAATGGGGAAATAACTACATATCTATAGGAATATTTATGAGTGAGAAATTTCACATTCTGTAAAGTCACACATGTCCACTGACTCATAATAGTTCATAAATTAATTATTTGAAACACATGTTTTATGATACAATTGATGTATTTATCTATTTTTTAGTTTTTATAATGAAAATATGCTTTGATAAAAAGATTAAAAAAATTAATAAATATTTACATTAAGAAATTTTTCCAAATCCAATTTTTTTAAATATTTTGTTGGTTTTTGTAGTATTGTTATGTAAAAAAAAATGTTTTTTGCAAATAAACTCTAAAACTCTCCGTAAAAAGTCCATCCATCAAAACGACGTCGATGTATGATTAACGTTTCTCGTAGACCAACGTATTATTCTAGGGTTAATCATTATCAATACGTTAAATATAAAAACAATGAAAATTTTTGTTAAACGTGTTTGAAATGAAACTCGTTTGAAGAAAATTTGTTACATAATATCAGTTATTTTACGAACACGTTGCATGTTATCATTTTAAAAGTAATATAATTTATTGTTAATATTATCGCAAACTAACTGATACGGTTCGTTATTGCTCAATGAACTATACATTTTACATATATCTACCTATTTATTTCACGTTAAATTATTAAAATAAAGTTGTTACTTGTTCAATACTAATCGGAAGTATGATAAATTTAAAATGATACCAATTGCCTCTGCCTATACGAGTAACATACATGTAAAGCGATTGTGTATATTTGTCTAGACAAATTGATCCCAATAATTGTAAGTAATAATAATTAATAACAGGTTAATTTTATAATAAAATGGAAAGTTATATACAGGGTGTTCGTGAATAAGTGCGAAAGATTTTAACAGACGTGATTGCTGAGGTTCTTTTATGTAAAAAAGTTCATATAAACCCAGGTCCGAAAACGCTTAGTTTCCAAAATACAAGGTGTCCAGTTTCTCGTCTTTTTTAACATTGTCCTCAATATTTCAAAACCTTCTTGAGATATTGACACAAAATTTGGATGTCGCTGAAGCTAGCAGGAGCAGCAGTAGTGAAGTACCGTTGTCAATGGACATACCGGAACACACTATTTTAAAAGTATTTTAACAACATAAAATTCTTTGTATGGACATAATATATTGTTAATTAGGACATAATCATTGTTTAAAAATAATTATCACTCCGCGGAACTCACAATTGTTAAGAAATTGTTTCAGTCAACAATGACCAATATGTGACATTTTAACTAAAATTGACCATAAAAGCTAATGGTCAAGTCATAAAGTTTTTATTAAGTCTCCCCAAAAGTCTAGAATAAATTTCGTTTTTTTCATTGGTCATTGTTGACGGGACTAATTTCTTAACAATTGTGAGTTCCGCGGAGTGATAATTATTTTTAAACAATGGTTATGTCCTAATTAACAATATATGTCCGTGCAAAGAATTTTATGTTGTTAAATTACTTTTAAAATACCGTCATCTGGGATGAAATTGATCATCGGCGGTGAGATTGTTCACTAAATCATATTTTTTAAAATTGAATATAGCTCCAGAACTATAGTTTAGAATGCGATTTTACCGACCGGTAATGGAAGAAATAAGATGGCTGAAAATACCCTATACACGTCAAGTTCAGCTGCAGTTCCGTATCTTTAAAAAAATAGTATATTAAAAGAAATCGTATTTTGGGGTGAAAGGGAACTTTTAAAACTTTGATAAGTCAAAATCTAAACATAGTTTTTATATTTTAATAAAATAAACATAATTGTTGATGCTTTGTGATCATCACGTGCTTAGTTGTACATAATCAGTCCATTATTTTGTGTCATATTGGACATATTATTGCGTGGGGTGAGATTAATCATATAAATGGGATGAGATTTTTTCAAAGATACGGAACTGCAGTTGAACTTGACGTGTATAGGGTATTTTCAGCCATCTTATTTCTTCCATTACCGGTCGGTAAAGTCGCATTCTATAGTTCTGGCGCTATATTAAATTTAAAAAAGTATGATTTAGTGAACAATCTCACCCCTGATGACGGTAGTGTATTCCGATATCTCCATCCACAACGGTACTTCACTACTGCTGCTGCTGCTAACTTAAGTGACATAAATTTGGGTTGACAAAAAGTTGACAGAATATTTCCACTTAAACCAGTGGCGTTCGTACAGCCATGTGATGACATATTTTTAAAGAAAAAAAAGGCACGCCAATGATTTTTTCCAAATTGAAAATGTTTTTTCAAATGTCCCATAAGTTGTTGATAAAAATGACCTGTTAGTATTTTGTCACTTACGTAACCGTTTTCAAGATAAAAAATAATTTCCAGTTACTGTTGCTACCATCAAACCGGTATGGGGTATCTAATAACCCATCTACTCTATATCTTGGAAACTAAGCGTTTTCGGACCTGGGTTTATATGAACTTTTTTACTTAAAAAAACCTCAGCAATCACATGTTAAAATTTTTCGCACTGATTCACTAACACCCTGTATATGTAATTAGTCCGTGATTTGTTTTTGAATACGTTATCATTTAATTCCGTTAGCATACTAAGTACCACTGAATGCCGGAAAGGGGGCAATATTTATTTATTTAGGTCATTCGTGGCTTCTGTATACATTTAGTCCGGATTCTATAGTGCAGGTCATAAATTATCCTGTCAAAATTGCCGAAAAAACGTATCATCACCATTCGTTAGAAGCGGCACATAATCTATCTATTTTTCATAAATACATTTATAATTTTTTTCTAAATGCGCTCTATAGTTTGTGTGACAGGAACTAAAGAGATACTCTACAAATATATTTTGTTTTGGAAACAATAAAATTTCATATAAACAATATAGTCGCTCAATTAGAGTTTGTAACATCGCTCACGCGACGAACGAACACAGTTTAATTTGATCAACTGCATGTATCTTATGTAAACAACTAACTGAAGAAAAAATTTTTTTCCATAGTGTATACACTTACCATAAATGCCGTATTTACACGTGTTTAGTAGCTAAAGCAGGTTACTTAATAATCTTTAGTTACTTTTGTCATGTAGACAGTTGTATTTAGTGCAATTGCAAGTAAGAAATTTAGTAATCTGTTTAGTCAAGTAAATAGAAACCTGTTCTATTTACTTGTGCAAGTAGCTTACCCCCACTTTATTTTTTTGAACTTGCTGTAATTTGTATCAGTGTAAACACATTAGTTTAGTAGATTTCAAATATACAAATATAGGCGCATAAATATTTATTTATTGCAAATATTTTTTTGAGAATTTTTGTACTTATTGTATTCAAAAAAGTCACTGAAGACCACTCGATAAGAAATTGAAACTCGTCTGGCAACCACTTTTCATCTAATAATAATAATAATAATAATAAAATATAACATTTTCTTTCCATTTTTATGGAATATATTTGGGACAAATCATATATAAATATATATTAAAAGGTCGAATCAAACAAGTCAGCTCAAATATAAATGTAACATTTTTTTCTGATTAAATTGGTTATTAATATATTTGATACATTTTTGTAGTGTACAACGAATTTATTGACGACTATGTACCATTTTTAATTTAGTTTTACTAGGTTATGTATTACTACTTCAACTAATACTAAATCAATTTACTAAATTGTGTGTAGACACCCACTAAACAAAACAACTATTCAATTAAGCTACTTGCTTTAGTTACTTAACTCATGTAAATTCGGCATAAACGATAATATTGTATGAAGGTAAATATTTGATGGTACTGGACAGTGTCAGTCAAATTATCAACAACATTCCGGGAGGGAAGGAGGGGCACAGTGGAAATTCAAAATTCAAAGTTCAATACAAAATTATGACTGTTACCATAGAACAAATAGAACGAATACAACTATCTCTTTTCTGCAATCACTTATGGGCACTTATGTGCATCTTAGGCTGCTTACTAGTCACTTGTTCAGTACCCGTCGCTGAGTGTAGGCCAGTCAAACAACAATGGATTTGATTGTTGTTAGCATTGTAGAACCCGCACAAGTAGCGTTGTGGTATCACACATATGTATGCGAACCAGGGTCACGTGACGGCCATCACCACCTTCGATCACTCACACTAACAGAGTTTACTGCACAAATACAAAGTAAACTCCGTGCACGTATACAACATATTTTCTATCTCAACTGGTTACATTGGTTCCAGTAGTATAGAGATAGGTATTTTATCTATAGTGCTCTATGACTGTTACTGTTAAATGTAAACTTGTCTTTCATGCTATTTTGTTTTTTTAACTTAAAAGTTGTTACTAATATAAGAAAGAATACCACATTTCATTCAAAATAGGTTATTTACACAATGTAGTGGTTTATTCTGTTTGGTTTTGACGGTGTTTGTTCTATTTGGCTTCTTATTGTCATAAATTTTAAGAAAATTTATATTTTTTGAAGTGCTAAGGAGTCAAAAAATCCTATGTACCACCATTTGTAGCTTCTTAGATAGGTAATCTAGCTAAGAAGCTACAAATTTAATTTCAAGTCAATCGGATGAACCGTTTTGGAAAACGTTGTTTCGAGAAAAACGCATGTAAAGTTTCAAAACGTGTTTACGTAACGCCATCGGTGAACAATTTACAGAAATAAATTGCCCTGTTATGAAAAGGTAAGTTACTAACCAAGCTGAGCGGCTCCAAAATGTTACGCGCAGCAGAGCGCCGTTTTTAAACATCTTCGAGCGCTTGAATTCGTTTCAGAAATCGAATTCAAAACGATTTTTAAGATATTTTCTTAGTCATTATTTCTTTTGAATATTCCTTTTGAAACCAATAAAAAGGGAAAAAATATATCTTCCTCCTTTATTAAATTTTGTGTTTAATAGCAAGTTAAAAGACCACAAAATAAGATAATAGTAGGATAGAAACCACTTTAATATAAAAACCAGTTTAGTAGTAAGATAAAAGCTGGAGTAAAAATATTCGATTAAAAAAATGTATGGGTACCTGCATGTGAAAATATTAGCAATGGACACATTGCATTTGATATAAGTTTTTTTTATTTTAAAAGAAATCAAACATTGAAACCGTTATTACACCTTGAAATAGTAACCTTCAAATCTAATTTCTAAATGTCCTACTTCGAACATTTTAAGTTGGACATGATGAACAACAATATAGCAATATTGTTTTCTTAAGTTTTCCAATTAATACTCTTACTATCAAGGTTTTCTTTTATACTAAAAAAAAAATATTGTTTTGTTTTTATAAAATATACCTATCTGGTACACTTATTTTATCTTTTTAGGAAAAATTAAGAAATAGGGTACTTGACTGAAATTAAAAGTTATTCTGTCTTATTTTGCATATCAGTTAAAAATCGAACTATCTAATGATAGGATTGAATGATAAAAAATGGCCAGAAAACCTACTTCTGGGCATCCGACGTGTCTGGCTAACGAACTTAGCCGAGCCAATCCGGATTCTAGTTCGCACATACATATATATATATATATATATATATATATATATATATATATATATATATATATATATATATATATATATATGTATGTATATATATATACCTTATAGATATTCACTAAAATTAATATGTACAGCTGAACTCTTTTTTGTGCGGTGGTCGGGACCTCATAAAAAAAGTTTCATCGAAAAAACATCACTCAAAACGCTCAAAACATAGAAATTTCCTTAGAAATTGCTTCTATAAATAAGATAAAGCATTAATTTACACGTAGAAACATTTTATTTCAATTTTAAAATATTATGAAAATTTTGAAAAATACATTTTTAACAAGATTAAATGATGCAATAACTTATATTCTTAATGTATTGATTAAATGCTTAAAAGCCGTTAAAAAGTATTTTTATCAAAGAAAGTTATTATAGTAATTGTTTAAGTTTCTTACTGTCTCCTGATTTTGATTCACATTATGCATTTTAATGGCCATTTTTTACAAACCGCATAAAAAAGAGTTCAGCTGTATATATTAATTTTAGTGAATATCATTTTCGTATTGCAGGGACCTCAAAACATATTTCTGTTATAGTCCCGGCCTCAGGTTGCGCCATGAGAACGCATGTAATAGCTGAATTTCCAATTTGGAAATTCGCTAATAATTATATAATGATAATTTTTAGAATTATTTAACATTTGGTATAATAGGGTGGCGATCGACCTGGAAAAGTCAGGGAATTTCGAATTTCTGGATAACTCAGGGAATTTCAGTCGTAGTCAGGGATTTTTTCAGTTTTCGCCCCGGCTGATAGTCGACGATCTTTTTTTTGCTCTTTAGTTGTATTTTTTGCCACTGACGAGCAAAAAAAAAAAGTTCGTCAAAAAACTTTATTTTTAGAAATTACTTTAGGTACTTTTAAACAATATTTTTTTCGAAGTACATCCTGGAATTTTCCGAGTCAGGGAAAAGTCAGGGAATTTTGAAATTGGTTTTCAATCGCCACCCTGTATAAATTTTAAACACAGTTAAGTATCGTATTGTCCTATAGTCGAGCTTATCCTGTCTTATGGTCGAGGAAAATTAATGACGGCTATCAGTTTTGGAACAGCCTGTGTATCTGTCTTGTATAAATCGTTTGCAATTAGTAAACGTTTGGTATAATAACTTTAATATGTGAATAATGGAAAAAAATCTTGACATAATATACATACTATAATTTATCTGTAAGAGGAAGCCTTATAATTGAATAATGTAAGTGTATACTTAATTGATAATAGTAAAAGTCTGAAATGATATCAGATGTTACACCTAGACTGGTTCTTACACGGTCTTTTTTGATATGTACACTTTTGACTCGTGAGCAACAATAGAAAAGATTGAAATAGAATCAATCATATGCCTTATTCTCTTTATGTATATGCGAATTTTATTATCTAAAAAGAGTAAGGTATATGATTCCATTTTAATCTTTTTTATTGTTGCTTACAACGAGTAAAAAGTATAATTTATTACTTCATTTGAAAATAGTGTAGCCGTTAAATACATACCTGCTGTTGAAAAATTTCTCTTAACTTTTTACAGCACTCATTTTTTTTTTATTTTTTATAGTTTCATACACTTTTTAGGCCCTTTTTACCATTTTCTTTCCTACAAATTAATTATAATAAAAAAGTACTCATTTTTTATATAGAATTCTTATTAAAATTGGAATCAGCTTCATGTGTGGTATCGTTTATATGTGCACCGTATGTCTTAACATTAAAGCAACATCAGAATCAATTTGTCAGAAAGAGAAATACATATTATTAGACAAACAACTTGCCATCGTGTCACCTCTAACTTCTAATAAATTCTTTTGTCGTACTTTTTCTAATATTATTGGTAATGTTGCAAAGAAGTTGTGTCAGTATGTATTACGTAATAAAGATATTGATACCTACGTAAATTTTATCTCTATTCTGTACATATTTTAAATTCACTGCATATTAGAAGAATGATTAATTAATAATTCCATATCGACTAGTCTATATCAATTCGTTTAAATATGATAACCCATTGACATCGGAAAACTGAATTACTCAGTTCTTACGATTTTCTTTGTTGCTCATCTTTTTTCTTAGATTTGTTTTTATAATTTAAAACATCATGTTTTAAAATCATGTGTCAAACATTATGTTCCAAAAAGCCACGCAAAAAAATAATTTCGCCCCACGTTGGGCACCTATTTTTTGTGTGACTCAAATTTTACATTTGATTGTAACAGAACGCGACTCTTCTAAGCATTATTGGTCACTGAGCAGGGCCCGCTCTAGGAGTGGGCAACCCGGGCATTTGCCCGCGACGGCAAATTTTAAGGGCGATATTTCTGTAAAATTAGGGCGGCATTTTTACAACTGACGAGCAAAAACAAAAAAGGTCGCCGCTTTTTTCGCCAGGGGCGGAATTTTTTCTTTTTGCCCAGGGCGGCGTAAACGCTGGAGTGGGCAATGCACTGAGGAAGTGTAGACCAAATCCCACCTTAAAGAGGGAAGCATAAGAACTTGGAGTGGTGTGACCTATGTTAGAAATATTTCTAATTTTTTTGTTTTTGTATATGTAAATATGGTAATAAAAAGAAATATACTTTGTAATTGGTTGTCGGCGTGTAATGCACTTGTGTTATGTAATTTATGTGTATTGTTTAGAGCAGTGTTTTTCATACTGCAGGTCGCGACTCCCTGGGGGGTCGCGAAGCCTTTTTAAGGGGGTCGCAGTTACTTTAACAATAAAACCACTCTAGTTCATATATAATATGTATTTAATAAAGAAAAGGTTAATTAAAGGTTACATTAATGTGATGGTTTAATACTTTCGCTTGATAAAACTCCAAAGCAAATAACTGCGGCTTATTTTCAATAACAGTAAATCCGAGTTTTAAATAATTGTGTTCATATAGACGCTATTTCCTTTGCTTTTGTTTCATTACTCTCATTGGAACTTGAAGTTGACGGTTGTGCACGTCTGTTCAGAAACTCAGGGCCGAACCTACAGTTGTTACGAGGGGGGCAAACTTTGCTGTTGGCGCCTTCCCCGAGAAAAACACCATATTAAACATTTTGGGGCACCGATATTTTTTTAAATTTTCCCCTGCAAAAAGTAAGTGACGAGCAAAAAAAAAACGTTTAATTCACCGTTTTGGCGCCCTTAAAATCTTGCAGGGGGGCACGTGCTCACGTTGCCCCCCTAGATTCGGCGCTGCAGACCCTCATCCATTTTCAATAATTACAATGAGCACAGAATTTTGCATATTAAAAAATAAAAGACAGTGAGCAATTACTAAACAAACAAGTCAATTCAATAATTTAAACACAATTCAAAGAAATCAAAAATGCCATCCTTTACTCGCCTGATGCTCCACGCAGCGCTCATCACATAGCGCTATATCTCGCTTATACAAGTCACACGCGCGTTCAGAAGCTACTATGAGTCGTCAACTTCGATGTTGATATAAAAATATGCCTGTTTAAAATCCTTTGTTACGTATACATATATATTTAATGTATTTAATTGACACCTAACTGAAAATAATCAATTATGTTAAACGGCTTCGATATTTACAACATAAAATAAAATAAAAGTTGGCAGGGGGTAGGGGTCGCAAAATATATTTCTATACTAGGGGGTCGCGAAATATTTTTCGATACTAGGGGGGTCGCGCCACGAAAAAGGTTGAAAACACTGGTTTAGAGTATTGATACATTTTTATTTATATAATTATTTATGTACGACCTATTTTTTTTTTTTACATTTAATCACTAACCCACTTCTTGCTAACTGTATATACATACTAGGGTTGCCAGTTTTTAAAAATCCGCGACGAGGACAAAAAAAATTAATTTTTAGTAACATTTTATTTTGAAATATACACATATATTTTATAATACAGTAGATTAATTAGTATATTTCTGACTATTTTTTGTACAATTCAGAAAAATTTTTATTATTTTTAATTTTATTCAAAAATTGAATATAGTTAAATCAAGTTATTATTATTAACTGACATTAAAAGTTCTGTTTTTAAGTTGATTGGTTTTGGTGATCATTATTAAGTGCTCGTACATATTCCTTTATTTGTTACAACATTTCAACTCTGCACAATGTACAGAAACATTTTGTATCCGAAATTTTCCTAACCCAACTTTTTATCGTCAGCCATTTATTGTTAAATTTTGTAATACGTTTAATTTTTTTTTTTTACGTAACCATTTTGAACAGATACAGAAACAGAACAAGAATACAGATACTTTTTTGTTAATATTTCTATGAGAAAAGAAAGCTTATAAAAATATCAATATATTTATCTATTATTATTATTAATATTACAACAGCACCATTAGTAACAGAATGATTAATAAATTAAAATAAACAAATATGTAATATGTATAGAATTGACGCCATCTTGACGCTAAACTCGCTAAATTCAGTGAGAAAATGACGATAACTGATTCACTAATTATCGATCTTAACGATGTTAACAGCACTGCCACTACAAAGCACGGTTTTTACCCCCGAAAAATTTTTAAGTTTACCCTAAACCTACGACTTTCTAAAAGATTTTCTAGTTTTTACCCTGGACTATGATTTTGTTAATCAGAAATACTAACATATATTGGTATACCTATATATATATGTATTATATATTATATACCAAACTATGTTCCAAACAATGAAAAAGACCGTTTTATAATATTTTTTTTAAATATTTTGTTCAACAATGGAAATATTTGAATATTTCCCGCGAGGACTTTTGTTTCACGACGAGGACAACAAAATAAAGCATTAAAACGAGGACAATCCTCGCGAAACGAGGACGCCTGGCAACCCTAATACATACGTATTTATATTGAACGTACTATATGCATTTCTCTGAATGCACTGTTGTTTGTTGTTAGTTCGTATGTATCGATTAATCGTATATACACATTTGGATACCGTGAACAGATGTCGTTTCGTAGTCTCACTTGACGTTGCTGTTGATGAAGAGGAGCAGCAGCACAGCAGCACACCAGCTAGCACAGCCGGTAGACTGGGTGTACTCTGTACATATTGGCTGCGTTCGCTGCTATATTTCAACCACCAGTTTCCGCTACCAATCGATGACGTAACTGTACAAGTATACACGTTATACGATTCTCAACATACCACATCATATACATACTAGGTTTTTGATTTCATTTCGTCACACCTGACAGCCCTCACAGTACTTCCTTCGCATTAATTCAAAAATGTCCGATTTTCTTTAAATTAGCATTGAAAATATTTTGAAAATTATAACAGAAAATCCCGTTCTTTTTCGCCTAAAGAAGCCTATGTCCTTTTTCGCCCCCCTCTGTTAACAGTGTGCATAATTTTGAAGTCGATTATTCTTTTATGTCACCGAAGGATGACATATTAATCTCGTTGTGTGATCATAGTGGGGGAAACATTATTATAGAGTTGTACATGCATATTGAATAAACGCAAGAGGGCTGTATTCTCACTGTACTTAAAAAACGAGCCAGAAAATCATAAATTAACACTTTCACTGAGGTGACATTACTTAGTGCGTGTCAAAAACACGCACTTGACGAATTTTTTTTTTTATTACCAAATTGTTGTAATTGCATTGTTTCATTTTAAATATATTTTTCCTTGGGAAAAATGGCTTGTACCCTTTTCTGTCCCACCAACTATCCCTGTATAATGTTTCAGGTCTATTGGTTAAGCTGTTGAGCCGTGAAAGCGAAACAAATTCACTTTTGCGTTTATGATTTATTTATTACATATTTATTTATCATATCACCTCTGACCTCTAAAAATTCTGTGAAGAATAAGACATGTAATTTTCGTTATAATTGTCATATTGTTTTAATTTTGATATGTATGTGTTCAGAATTTTATCGCGCATCATTTAATGATGTTTGAAGTTATATTCGATGTATATATAAAAAAATACATGCTATATACATATATCCGTTTAGACCCGGACACATCAGTTTATTACACTATGGCCGCGATTCGCACCAGCTGTAACTTCCACTATCCATACGTTATATTCCCGCCAAAATTACGCGGTTTATGCCTCCTTCTGGTGTCATATCGCATGTTTACTTCATAGAGAGGCATACTATGTATTGACCCCTCTCCCTTCCCACAAAATGTTTTGAAGCCTTTGACAGGTTCAAAGACATCAGACGATATAAAACACTGTCCTAACCCCGACGGGAGAGGTTAGTTTGCATGTTATTACATTATTTAAGTAAGTGTCCGGGTCAGGACGGATTTGGGGTGTAGACTCGGACATTTACTAATTATTATTTTTTTTTTATTTTTACTTATAATGAAACAAATTGGTCAGGGATATAACAAATAATATACGCTCTTTCTAATGGTAATACTTTTATTGGTGATATCTATGAAGTAAACATATATAAACATAAAATTATACCAAAAAATGTAAAAAAAGTGTCCGGGTTTAGACGGTTTTACGGTACTTCGTTCGAAAGTTATCGCGCGGACACACACACATATATATATATATATATATATATATATATATATATATATATATATATATATATATATATATATATATATATATATATTAGTGAATAGTATTTTCGGTTTCTAGGGACATCAAAACAAATTTTTGCCATAGTCCCGGGCTCAAGTCGTGTCATGATAGTGGCTGTAATAGCTGAATCCCATTCTGGAAATTCGCTAAAAAACAACGTATTAACAAAAACGCCGTGAGCAGCGGGGCCCCATCACGGTAGTCGAATTTTCCCCTTCATCTTCGGTATTGAATGTCTACAAGCGAAATGTGATTGAAAGTCTACAACCGAATTGTCATTTTGTTGGTTTCAAAACTGGTGATGAGTGTTCGGCTGATCGAGGCTTTAAAAAAAGGTTTTAAGTATTTAAGGGCTGTATCTCAGTAAATTTCAATTTTGTGCCGAAAACAGGTAGCAGAAAAAAAGCCAACACAATTCGTACGAGGACATTCCTGCCCATGTTTATCCGCTAATTACCTTTATGTTTTAGTTTTAAATATTAAAAAAGGACCTTCAATAGTAAACTGGAAGGCCTTTATAAAGATATTTTTTCTTTCCAAAAAAATCCAAAATTTCTATTTTATAAATACTAAAAATCCAAAATTCCTAATTTATAAATAAACAGTGACTTTAATAACATTTTTAAATTACTTAATATGTATGTATTTCATTTGTCATAAAAGTAAGTTCACTTTTTTTTAAATTTTTTAAAATTACTATTCGCCTACTTGTATTTAGAATAAACATAATGCTTTTAAAACACATTTAACAATAGCATTCAATTCCGATGTAAAAATGGGAGAAGTGGGGGGAAAAGTGATGCGGACTCCCTACAAGGTACTAGCTGGATACTAACTGAATACACGTACAAAATTTCAGCCCTCTAGGTTTCCTTATGGAGTCTCTAGACATGTTAGAAAACAAGCAAAAAAATTAAGGAAATATTGGCGTAAAAATCGTGGGGGTAAGGGTTAAAAGTTGAAACCTCCAAAAAACAGTGTCTGGCTATTAGCTTAACCTGTACACCAAATTTCAGCCCTCTAGGTTTATTTGGGGAGATTTTGACCCGAACGAAACTGTTAAAAAACAAGAAAAATCATGTTCTTTTGGGTATAAAAATGGTGGGGGTAGGGGTTAAAAGTCGAGACCTCCAAAAGGCACCCCCTTGATACTAACTCAATCCGAATACAAAATTTCAGCCCTCTAGGTTTATTCGGGTGACCTGTGCGAGTGGTACAAACTTCGAAAACGTCGAAAATGCATGAAATTGTAGCTTAAAAATGAGGGGGGTGGGGGTAAAATATTAAAACCTCCAAAAAGCACAACCTAGGTACGAACTTTATCAACACACCAAATTTCAACCCTCTACGTTAATTCTGGGGGGCTGGGGGCCTGTTAGATCCAGCGAAAATCGTTTTTCCCCCCTCTACTCCCACCATATCATCCTAGGAAGCTGAATTTTGGATATGTTGTAGATAATTGACCGAAACATTATTTAAAACCGGTTTGGAAAAGTTTTATTGCTTTTCCGCCCCCCACCACCCCCTTAAAGGTCGGGTCCGAAAAAAAATTTGCCCAAAATTTGACCCCACTTTGATAGTATTGTTGTGCATCGGAATAAGCCCCACTTACCAAATTTCATCTCTTAACTTCCATAGGGGGGCCCTACACATATTAAAAGGTTGCGGGAAAATATATATATATATATATATATATATATATATATATATATATATATATATATATATATATCAGACATCTTTTTTTTTTACATAATCGTGTTCTACGGGTCCGAAAACGGATAGCGCCCCTGGTCTCGGCTCTCGCAGCTCTTATCGTATAGACTGTATAAGTCTAATTTTTCGGAGAAAATTCGACTAAAAATTTGAGATAAAAATTGTCAATTGGCGACTAATTTTTGGTCTAGACGTTCCAAACTGCGTTTTTATGACATCGTAAATGTTATGTAAAATGTTAAAAAATAATAAGTTGAATACTCGGAAAATCCTACATTTTCCTCGAATAGAATATTTTGTCGACGTAACTTGGGGTGATGGTGATGATGAAACTAGTTTTTCGGTGAAAATAGGGCATCGATTGACCTATATTACGACGTCATGGATGTACCTACCTATGACGTATGCATATAGTTCCCTGTTTGCATATTATTATTCTTGTTACTACGTCACAAGTTACATTAGTTCATTCGTATACGTACCAGTGCTATTTTTGGATGAAAGAAAATTCCCGGAAAATTAATTTAAATTATAACTGTAATAATAAAAATAAATCTGTTTAAACAAAATTTTTAACTTTCCACTACTATAACTGTGCCTCAGAATTATCTAATCCATGGTTTAATTCTGAAATTCTGTATAATATCATTTCTATAGTGCTTCATTTTGCCCGCTCACTAAACGACTCTAAAGTAGCCATCATCATATTTCAATAGCATATCGCTCTAATTTGCACATGTTGAAACCTTTTCCATTAGATACCCACATTAATACTTAGTTTTAGAAGCCCCAGCGTCCTGGAGCAGGGCCGCATTTGTCTCTGTAAGAGACCCTTGGGCAATATTCATATGGATTTTCCCTTAGAAGGCGATTAATTTTTCCTATTTTTCCCAAAAAATGAAGCTGGCAAGCAGCAAAAAAAAAATTCTGCATCACCCTTCATATTTTTCAGTGATTATTAACACCTTGACGGTCATTGACGTCATAAGATGCCAAGTTAAAACTTACTAACTCATACACCACGTCGCAGGATGTCAACAATTCCATATAAAGTGTATTAGTTGTCAAAATAGTGTATCAGTTGAGCGTTTTGTCATTATAGGTTATGATTGTCAGGGTGTTAATTTTTTTTATGATTAGGGAGGAACGTACCCCAGAATCTCGACAGTATTCAAGCAAAATTTGTTAATGACCAGTTCTTCTGTTTGTTTTGAACCCTCTCTACGGGACAGTTTGGTTCAAATCCATCGTCCAATTGTTTATTTTGGTTTTTTTTTGATGCCTCAAGGCCATGCGGGACAATTTTAACCTTAAAAATGTAATTTAGTATGTATCACCTATTTATCACGTGCAAAAATTTTTGAAATCGATTCAGTAGTTTTCGAAATTAGCGCAAACTTACAAATCTGACTTCTTTACTATGTTAGGGGCCTTTTAGACGGTCATATCAGTTCTCAGTTCAGTTTCAGTTTCCGTTCTTGTTTCATTTCAGTTCGGAAGAAGGTTTGTTTTTACACGGTCCGTTCAGTTCTCACTGTTCTCAGTCGTTTCAGTTCTTTGTATAATCTGAGTTACTCTAAACAAAGTGTTTCGCTTTGAAAGTCTTCAACTTATATTCTTATACTAGTTTAAAAGTGCTAATATAATAACTCATGAATGAAGACTATTTCACTCTAATAGCGTTAGATTTGGTGCTGAAGAAAGAGCCGAAGAAAAGAAGCTAGTGGAGTAAGGTTTGGCGAAACCTTAAAAGAAATTCATTGTCGCATATAAATTTAAGGAAGGAACTTCGCATAAAACCATGTGATTGGTTGAATTATTTACGAATGAACAAAGATACATATCTCCTATTCCTTCCTGATTTTCATTGTCGCCATCCATGGTATTAACACTTGTTACAGTCGGCTGTTGGTCGCTGGCGAACGAAAAGAGATCATAATACCATAGTGATGGTTTGTATACTTCCTGAGTTCCTGCTCCACTTATTTCACTGTCCTTAACTTTATTAAGTTCTTTGTTGTAAGTTGAGCGTAGGCTATTTATTTTAGATTTTACCATATCGATTTACCACCGTATTCTTTATATTTCTTTAATAGAAGAGTGTAGGCAGCTTCCCTAATATTTACATTGTGGTAACGTACATCTGTCTTATTCCATGAACACGGTAAGGTTTTATAAATTTTAATAAATTCAACAACAAAATCGTGATCCTGGTTGGACATAGCGACAGTTGCCTATATAAAATGTGAGTAAACGGACTGAGGCATGATGCTCTTGTTTACACATACGATTTCTAAGAACTGAAACGAAACAAATAGGTCTATCCATCCTGTCAGTTCTCAGTCTCCGTTTCAGTTCTCCTTTCCGATTTCGATTTTTACACGTAGGAAAAACTAGTTCGACTGAAACTGAAACTGAACTGAGAACTGATATGACCGTCTAAAAAGTCCTTTAGTATGATGAGCAGTATGCTTATCTAAAAATTTATTTAACATGAAAAATTTAAAAATTTTGATGTGAATATGGAGAAATTAGGCCAATTATAGATAATGACATTTTTATTTAAATACTTTTTATACATATACAAAATTATACTATGTACAGCTAGTACCTATTTTAATAAAATGCAATATTAATTATTGTAAAAGTGAAGGTCGTTTTCTATAATTCCGTTCATACTTATTACGTAACTTACAATAAGTAACCATACTTTATATATGTATATACATATACATAAATATGTGTATGTGTGACTATTAAGAATTATTATAACTGATCACCTGAGGCTTTATTGCTTTCAGTTGCTGCAGTTACATAGGTATCTAGCGAACTAGATAAACGTTTTCAATTACAATTTCTATACATAGTATTGATAAAAGAAATTGTCATAAATAGAGAGCGGAATTATATTCACAAAAATATTGAAGAATATGTCACATAATATGCAGGAGTAAAATGCAAAAATAGTGTCTTTTTGAAGAACTAGTCTTTTGGTAATAACTGGGGAAAATAAAACATAGAAAAAACAAAAGTTTATAGAAAACAATGTTATTTCTTGCATCAAATTGAAGTTCTGCACTAGATTTTATTTAACATTCAAAATTAGTGGCCTTTTGTTTTTAAGTAAATTTTCAATAGGATGGTATAACGCAGAGCTTCTCAACTACCGGTCCGCAAAAGTATCTTACCGGCCCTTAGAAAGATATAATTAACCCCTTTAGTACCGCCATATATTCCAATATTTTATATAAAAAATTTAATATCTCTAGAAGTATAATTGCAAGTTTGGTACGTTTTGCTTAATTGATTTACAATATGACCGCTCTTTACTATACAACCTCGAGTTACCAATGTAAAACAAAGCACACTCGTGAGTTGAATTTTTTCTAAAAATTAGTATGACGAGCTGAGCTCGTCATTAGTCTTAAAGGCGTTAATGAATTATGTACAATAAGGGTAACTTCAAAAATGTAAACTTTACCGCATCGATGCAGCATCATGACTTTTCTGATGCGTCTAATACTACATGATGCGCTGCTGATGCTCTCTTGAAATTTGATGCACATTAGATGTTTTTGAACGGGATATTGGCATCATTTAGCCTCTGATTTGGCTATAGATAAGACAGATAATGTAGCATAATAGACTATAGATAATATAGCAATACAGTCCTTGTATAGGTACCTATATTATCTTTGAATTTCAACTTGAACTTACTTGAAATAGAAAATATTGAAATTATTTGAATAAAACATATTACATACCTATTTTGAGTGCAAGATGTATTCAAATAGTTTAAACAATTTTAATCAAAGGTAAATACATTCATCTTTTTCAACAATTTGTTTTTCGGAATTATTCCTGTTGGTGTTAATACCTACATAATATGGCAAGTAGTTATAATTCTACATTATACACATTACATGCATCTTGGACACGCATCACCAAATTTCTTGATGCATTGTTTTGACGCATCAAATGCAAAAATGAACTTTTGATTTTTCATAATATTAATAGATTTGAGCGTTACTTTATGGTATTCCATATTTGTAAATAATAAACAAATATTTTACTTCGCAAAAATACCACTTTTATTTTGAAACTGTGACAATATTGTTTCGAACCGTCGCGTCAGCTCATTTTCAAACAGAAAATTGGAATTGGACGTTTTAAAATTAGACGATTCATATGTGACCGGTCTGCACAACATTTTCCAAAATTTTACCGGGCTGTGACTGAAAAAGGTTGAGAAACGCTGGTATAAAATCCATAAAAAAATTAAGAATGAATTAATCATTCCTTTTTTGTTGGATGATTTAAAATTGATTGTTGGTATTAAATGGTCTTTATCTTGCATTGCTGTTACATGTATTTATTTCTCTTGCAAAAATTTTAGTAGTATAATCTATACATATAATAAAACTAATGAGGCCATTTCTGTACATGGAATATTTTTTGAAAATTGTACTGGCACTGCAAATAGTTATCGATGTAGATATCAAAACAGCAATTTTTAAAATTTTTGTCTGTTTGTTCACGCATCACGCAAAAACTACTGGACGGATTTTAATAAAATTTGGTGTGATTGGTAACTTATTAGGTACCTGGGTCAACATCTAAGATACTTTTTACTCCGGAAAAATGTCTCATTCCCACGAGAAAATAGAAAAAAAACATTTTGAGCATGTGCATGCATTACACAAAACTATTGTCCTATGCAAATGATTTCTAATTACTGCTCACATACTTCTCATTGATTTTACGCGCGAACAACGTCGCGGGTCAGTTAGTCTATACATATAATAAAACTGTAACGAAACCATTTCTGTACATGGAATATTTTTTGAAAATTGTACTGGTACTGTAAATAGTTATCGATGTAGATATCAAAACAGTCTGTCTGTCTGTTCACGCATCACGCAAAAACTACAGCTGAACTCTTTTTTGTGCGGTGGATAGGGACCGCATAAAAAATATCGCACAAAAAAAATATTCAAAAATATCATAAATAGCTATAAAAAGTGTAGTTCGATCCAGATTGTACAAAAAACTTTTTTTGTGCGGTTGGTCGGGACCGCATAAAAAAAGTTTCATCGAAAAAACATCACTCAAAACGCTCAAAACTTAGAAATTTCCTTAGAAGTTGCTTCTATAAACAAGATAAAGCATTAATTTACACGTAGGAATATTTTATTTCAATTTTATAATATTATGAAAATTTTGAAAAATACATCTTTAACAAAATTAAATGATGCAATAACTTATGTTCTTATGCAATGTATTGATTAAATGCTTAAAAACCGTTAAAAAGTATTTTTATCAAAGAAAGTTATTATAGTAATTGTTTAAGTTTCTTACTGTCTCGTGATTTTGATTCACATTATGATGATTCACATACCGATCAAACACACAGATTTCAGCTTTATCAATAATTTCAAAGATTATCGGAATATCCTCGATTTGAATACATGTATTTTCTCTCTTCAACGTAAAGGGATGCCATTTTGTAATTTCGTCTAATAATTGCTTAAGTAGGTACTTTAAAATATTTTCTATAAAATCTTTTGTTGTAAATCTTGTCGTTTCTGTTTTAAAACTTTCCTTAGATTATCCAAAATTGATGAAACTAGTCAAGTTTATCGATTTATTTCAATTGAAGGAGGTTTATTTATACAAGAACTTCCTATGCAATAATTTTATACTTAAAAATAATTACGTAATCTTATTGAAAATGAAAATTTTGTTCAAACATGTTTTGAATGTTTTAATTATTTACCATTATTCAAAATAACTCATTGATTTTTGAATTCAGTATTTTTGTGTAGGACCGAACCTACACGTAGCAAATTTTGCTTCTAATTACATATACATTGTTTGTTGTGTATTGTGGTGTTAAATGATTCTGTATGCTTATTATTATGGTCTGTGTAATTTTTTTTTTTTTATTAAATACTTAAATCATTTGTACCTAATTAAAATGTTTTGTTTTATTTTATTGTACAATTTACGTCATTATATTGTTACAATATATTGAACAAAATACACATAGTATTTTGGTTTGTGGCTGACGCTGACATGGTAACAGCCAAGCGATCAAAATAAAAAACAAGTTTGGTAAAATGCGAGTGTGATTCATGCATCAAGGAATTCCTTACAATGTGGAAACATAATTAGTGCAAAATTGGTGGTTTACCTACTATTCGTCAGTTCATTTTTAACAAGCAGTATACAACTGAACCATTTTTTATGCGGTGGATAGGGATCAGATAAAAAAATCGCACAAAAAAATATTCAAAATCTAAATAGCTATAAGGCCCGATTTACATTAACGCTCCGCTCTCGGTACGATATCACTACGCTCCCGATTTGATATAATCTTGTTATGTTCACATTACATTGCTGATATCATGCTGGTATCTATTCGTTCTCTATTGACATTATAAGGCCCGATTTACATTAACGCTCCGCTCTCGGTACGATATCACTCCGCTCCCGGTTCGATATAATATTTTTACACAATAAACGGTTCGCTCTCGCTCCAATGTCACTCCAATATCAATACCACTTAGGTAATATTTTATCGGAGCAATATCAGACTTGTTATGGCTTGTACATATAGTGTAAACACTTTTTTGATTCCACTCCACTCCGCTTGCATTCAGTTGTTGTGAAAAGATATTTGTATCGAACTGAGACCGAACTGGGAGCGTACCCAGAGCAGCATTAGGCCCGATTTACATTAACGCTCCGCTCTCGGTACGATATCACTCCGCTCCCGATTCGATATAATCTTGTTGTGTTCACATTACAGTGCTGATATCATGCTGGTACCTTTTCGTTTCTATTGACATTATAATGCTGATCTGGGTACGCTCCCAGTTCGGTCTCAGTTCGATACAAATATTGTTTATTGTGTAAGAATATTATATCGAACGGGGAGCGGAGTGATATCGTACCGAGAGCGGAGCGTTAATGTAAATCGGACCTAAAAAGTATAGTTTACTCCAGATTGAAAGTTTCATAGAAAATATATTAGTCAAAATGCTTAAAACTCACGATTTTCTTAGAAATTGCGTTTCTAAACAAGATAAAGCATTAATTTACACATTAGAACATTTTATTTTTTTTTATTATAATATTATGAAAATTGTGATAAATACATCTGTAAAAAAAAAAACTTAATGATGCAATAACTTATACTCTTATGCAGTGTACCGATTAATTGCTTAAAACCATCAATAAGTAATTTTATCAGGTAAATTATTATAATTAATATTTAAGTTTCTTACTTTCTTTAGCCTTTAAATCGCATTATGTACTTTAGTTGCCATTTTTTTTCAACCACATAAAGAAAAGTCACACAAAAAGACCGCATAAAAAAGTTCAACTATACATTAATAGAATTACATACCGTCAAACCATCTAACTTTACCATAATTTTCGTTTCAAATTTTAATAAAATAAAGACGAAATGGATTTAGTTATATTTAACTGTTTTAGTGAAATAAAATGATAAAAAATCTTTGATTTGACTCAAATAAATATTTTAGAGACTTAAATCACTAATAAAAAAAAAAGTAATAGGTTAAGATGTCATCAAATCAACAACTTTGCCTATCCATGTTTTTTTTTACTATGATATCAAAATCTTTGTTATTCCAACTATTCCAACTAATATTTAATAATGAAACGTAATGGAACGGAAATTTCGGTATTTGTTTGAATTACTTCCGATTTTTCTACTTATAAACTTAGGAGATAAGGTTAAGGAAACGGTACGTACATTTTTGGGCGTAAATCAAAAACTAATACAATTTAAAATTTGAAAAAGTACCTTTGAGATATATAAACAAAACCCACTTGACCATATTATAGCATTTTTTTACCCCCTTCCCCCCTGGATACACTATTTTGAACTTCTTTTCAAATAAAAATAACAAAATATTTTTGAAATTTTTTTATTGGCCACTCTATTAGTGTGCCAAATTTCAATTTGAACGGACCTTTTTTACCTTTTAAGTACGGAATGAAAAAAAATGAATTAAATCAATTAAGCGTACTTAAAAATTTTAATTAATAATTTATTTTTTGTTATAAAATTAATGATAATTAGATACTCTTGTGCTATATGTAAACCATGTAAACATTAACCGATACGGTCTATGAACTGTGTTACAACTAATTTATTCGAAAATAACGGTATTTATAATTTATTTTTAATGTATCGACAAAAATCTATACTTAACCTATAAATGTTAAACTTAAAATCAACCTCTTACTGCATCCGAATATTCGTATTCCTATTTATTTTGGCGAACATTCGTCAATTTTCAAGTATTCGTACTCGTCGTAATACATCCTAATCGATATAAAACCACATTGGTGTCTTTTAACTTGTTATTAAATATAAAATTTAAGAAAGGAGGAAGATAACTTCAGAATAAATTAAAGTCCCTCCTAAAGTAGTTAGAAATCGCCTATCTTTATTCAATTAAAGTGAAAAATCAGTATGATCGACTAATCTAATAAATTAATTGTAGTTGTCTCTCTTAGATTAATAGAAACGATAACACTTTGGATAAGAAGACCGTAAATTCAGCCAATATTGCCTAAATTTTAAATTTAAATTTGAATAAAATAATAACGAAATTAATGTGGTTATATTTAACCACTTTAATGAAATCAGATGATAAAAATTTTTGTTCTGAATCATAAATAAATTTTCTAGTGACTTAAATGACTAGTCAAAGAAAAAAAATAGTAATAGGTTAAGATTTCAACGAATTAATAACTTTGCCATGTTTTTTTACTAAAATATACATATGTATGGTTAAAATTACACGGGCAGTGTTACTAGTTGTTGAATGTAAACTGTAATTTTGCCTAACCGACAGTAACTATTACTTACTTAAACGAATTATTCGATAATGCGCGAATAAATGAAATTTTAGTTTCTGAAATGCCAACTAATTTTTTTAGAGCCGTTGAAAACACTTATTTACCACTTGAACTGAAATAAAAAATGATTGATTTGAAGAAATCGGAGCTGCTAATGCCATAAAAATTTATATAACATCAACAGTTTGTTGTCACTAAAAAAAATTCTATGGGCACTATGAGCTATTTTTTAATTTTTTTAGTAACGTAAAAGCCCCCCCCCATTACCTAACACTATTTTTAGGTATTTTATTAAACTGGCTTATAAAAATTAATAAATAATTGAAACATCCATTTTTTTTCTTAATAAGCATGAAACCAAGTTTTTTTAATCCAATGAATATGTTTTTAAAAAAATATAACCCAAAAATTTTGATTTATTGTTTTCTTTTGTAAAATGTTGACACGTATAAAAAAAACGGGAAGAATATATTAACACCTTTAAAAAATCAGCACATTGACACCTAAAAAAGAACACGTATGTAACCTACATGAGATACATCACATAGATCTTCTGCTATCGAATATTTAAACCATTCTGTATTTCCTACTTTGACATTCTCTGTATTACTAGATGTCACTCTATGTCATAGAGTCTCATAGAGTGACATCTAGTAATACATAGAATGTCAAAGTAGGAAATACAGAATGGTTTAAATATTCGATAAAATAAACCACCAAAATACTGTATTTTGTTTCGCCATCTATGTATTTTGTAAAGTTCTAATCAATTTTAAACTAACTTATCAAAATGGCGACAATTTTTCATTATTAATAAAATTTTGCAACTTCAAATCAATATTTTTTTATTTACCAATTGATGATACGCTCCGAAATAAAAAAAAATATTAAAAATTTTATAATTTTAAAGCAGTAAGTAAAGATTTTAGACTCAAAAAGAAATTAAAACTATTTATAATATCAATTTTTGGCGATTTTACGTACATGATTTTACTTACATACAAAGGTTATATCTGTACTCCATAGAAATACACATATATATAAATCATATTTAAACCAAATAAAAGGGTGATTTAGCTCTTATAATCTCTTAACTAGACTAATAAAAATTATTTGTATAGTTTTATTGCGTTAACTTCGAAAATTAACTGGAAAATGTTGAAAATTATAATGCATGCGTTTCTATGAATAAGCATTGATCAAACGCAAAAGAGACACATTCAGCAAAAACTGTTTCATATATATATATATATATATATATATATATATATATATATATATATATATATATATATATATATATATATATATATATATATATATTTCTTTAATTAAGTAAGGAAACATTAAATGTGAGGTGGATTTAAATTGAAAAACAATCATTCTATTAATAATAATTTTTGTTATCAGACGTTTCTTTCAGAAATAACTTCATTAATATGTAAATGTTAAAACTGTTTTTTTATTGGATCGTGTTCCGGTATAGGGGATTTTACGTTATAGATGAAATTATCTACACTTGGTTTGACGTCATTAACAAATGAAATAAAATTAGACGTACAATTTTATATTACTATAGTTACTCTAATACAAAAATAACAAAAAGGAAAAGAGGCAGAAAATTTTGATACGTGTAATTTTGATGAATTTTCGATAACAAGTTTAGATAATTTTACCTATACAGAGTGTGATATGGCAAAGTTGGCTGATTTTACGGTACTTTAACGTCATAGGAACATTGATTGTTTGGTAAAATTAGTACCCTTAATTATTTGGTTAGTTATTTTAGCTATTGGCACGTATGCAACACGTAGGCAATAAACCATACTTTTTATCTCATTAAAGAACAAATTGCTTGACGCAGTGAAGTATATAATAGTTCCGTACAAAACAATAGTACATATTTTGATAAGATAATGCCATATTTCTGTCCCAACATTCCTTAACTATTTATTTTAAGTACTTATATTCAGCGCTCACCAACTCCGCAAGGTAGTAAGTAATTTAGTTTTTTTTTAAGGGGTTTGTATTTTGTCGCTTTTTCGTATTTGCTTAATTAATTGATTAATTAATTGTTTGTTCCTCATGTATATTGTGTTTGGTGTTTTACTAATCTTTATTAACCTGTGTCGTTTTACAAATTTTAACGAATCTTCTTTTACTTTTTTACTAGCGACTTGTAAAGTTTTTATTTTTGTTAATGCACAAGACAAAGAACACAAAATATTCACAATAACACGTCGAAGGGTATTTTATCTTCCTCTCTAAATTGAATTTTGACCATAAGTGACAATATACGTTAAAAATTTTAATGTTTCCATAACTAAATATTTGTCTGTAACCACCAAAATGTGCAACGAACATTCGGCAACTATTCGTTATTCGCTCACTTTTAATATTCTGCCGAATACCGAATATTGCAAGACTAATTCGGTCAAATACTGAATAGTAAAAAAAACAAACAACGAAATCTGACGCATTTATTTACTGAAAGTGACCGAAAAATATTCCTAAATTATGTATATATGTATAAGTATAGGTACTTTAAATAACGTTCCCTACCAAAAACAAATCAATTGTCATACACTTATATATTCTAAAAGCGTTTATTTCTTAATTATTTTTATACGTAACTGTTTATAATTCATGAATATATTATCTATGCACAAATACACACACATACAGCTACAAAGTCATCATATGCGTACGGTCCCTACAGTGGTCACGATATTAATTTCCGATTTATAATTTTGTGATTCGTTTTTTAAACAATAGGCGTATAATATTCTATATACTCTTATTGTTTAAAAAACCTTTCAGTGTTGCAAATGTTTTGACCTTTGTTACGATACTTGTCATATGGTGATAAACTTTAAGAAGGACTAATTTTATTATTAAGTGTTTTGGGTGGGACGTGTTCCCAATATTTTACGTATTCCTAATATTACATCACAATATTTACACCACGTCAAAGAAATTTGTAATCACCTTGCCTGGTTTTTTGTAGCTTTTAAAGCACATTTCACATTGAAAAGCAGTTCATAAAATTGGTACTTCGAAGGGGCACCTCTTTTTGTAAATCAAATTAAGCCTAGTTTTCACTTGGTATTTTTGTATTGTTAAATTTTTGTATTCTTGAGTGTTGTTAAATCTGCTTCTAAGGATATTAATACTGGAATAAATTGTGCTTTACATATTATAACAAATTTGAACAAGTACTGTGTTAATACATTGTAAGTGTGAACGTGGCATTATATGTTTCAACATACTACGTTAATGGTATATTGGTGTAACATCAAAAAAAAAAAAAAAAAAAAAAACATGCGGCTCTCTGGAGCTGATAGTTAACATTAAAAACATTTTTAAACTCCACATTTAAGTACTAAAAAACTATTTATGCTTTCTGAATAATTCCATGCCCCTGTATCTTCACCTTACAGAGTTTCGTTTCGAACGAGATTTAATTGCTCCTTCTGTACAATGCCATGCGAGAAATGGCTGATAACAATAACAAATTAAACAATTTTGTTATTTGTAATGTTTGTAATCGCTGACAATAAATTTGGCACTATTCAGAAAGTATATATATATATATATATATATATATATATATATATATATATATATATATATATATATATATATATATATTAGTGATGTCGAACCGAGGAACAGTTAGTCGATTAATTGACTAAAATTGTTTTTCAGACAAAATACCAATAAAATGTGTATATTAGTCATTAGTCGAAAATATCGAACCTAGAACAGTCGACTAATCGACTAAATTTTTAGTCGAATTTATGAACGGAGTAATCTAGTAACTTTTTCAAAAAAAAAGGTGGTCTTTTGAAATTAATTATTGACTTTTAACATTTTTTCTTTAAGAATAAAAAAAACTATGAGATATCATAATGTGTTAATCACATAAAAGTGAAAAATCATACAAATAGTTTTTTAGTTTTCATTTTTGAAGTCTTATAAATAATACAAAAAAAATTGTTAAATTAAGTGGCTTTTAGTCATTTAAAAAAAATTAATCATTTTTAGTGATTTAGTCGAGGACAAAAAAATAGTTGACTAAAAAGTGACTAAATATAAACAAAATTAGTCGACTAAACCGATTAATCGATTAATCATCCTACATCACTAATATGTATCACATCTATTCATTACTGTTCGTATCTACTGAGTAAATTTTTTATTATTAATTATTTCATCCATAAATTTTTTTTCCAAAAATGTGATTCATTTTGGAATATTTTCTTTCTAGGAGCGGATGGAGGTTACCATGTTTCAACATCGCCGGCATTTGGACCGCAACAAGGCCCACCACAACAACAGGCACAATGTACGTTTTACTATAACATGTGTATATCCATGCTTCTACACGAATCCGTGTATAGCAGCAGCGAATTTGTTAATAAAAACTTTTTTTTATAATATTACAGTACCAATGAGAGGCGCCATGGCTCCCGCAGGGCCTCCAAATCAAGCGTCGACACCACCTCAAACCGATGGAATGAAAGTTCCGCCAATGCCATCTCAACCGAACATACCAATGGTACTTGAAAAAACAAACAAACTAAAATTACATATTTTCGTATTTTAATTTATATTATTTTCAAATTGTAGGCATTTTTACAACAAGGGGCCGGTGTTCGGGGTAATCAAAATAACTTTTTCCGCCAAATGCAACCACCGACTAGAAGTAGGCAGCCCATATTTCAGCCACCTCCGGTTCCGGCAGTATATACCACCCAGTTAACACAATCGGCGGTTGTGCTAGGTAGTCAAATTCCGGCACCGTACCAGACATCATTCCAACCCCGTACTACTCAGGGTTTTTATCAGCTACCCTTTCAACCTATTTCCACACAACCCATGTATAATTATCCTAATCAACCATCTCATCAACCATGTAAGTAGCAAGTCCAATTCGGTGATCCATTATATATATATGCTGACTTTGAAACTGTTTTTAATTTTCAGTTTTTTTTCAACATCAAGGAGGGCCGCCAATGAATTTAATTTCTCGAACGCCTCAACCCACACCTGCTGGAGCTCAGGGGCCAAATCAACCAGTAGCTACAATGCCTATGAATCATCCCAATCAAATACAGCAACCAACTGTTCCTAAAAAGACTCGGCGGTGCTTTGCTATACCTATTATTGATCCCACAACGGGTATGAAACCATTTTAACATTTTTCACTGTTCAAATTTTCGCTATAATGGATTTCATTTATTCTATTACGTCCTTTAAGGGTTAACATCACCAAATCTACTTAAAATCACATGGTTTTGGAGGAATTCTCTTTTAGCGAATTTCCAGAATGGAATTCAGCTATTACAGCCACTGTCATGACGCGACTTGAGCCCGGGACTATGGCAGAAATTTGTTTTGAGGTTCCTAGAAACCGAAAATAATATTCACTAAACTATATATATATATATATATATATATATATATATATATATATATATATATATATATATATATATATATATATATATATGTATGTATGTATGTGTGTGTGTGTGTGTGTCCGCGCGATAACTCTCAAACGAAGTATCTAAGTATTACGAAATTTGGTGAAAACATTGGAAGTCCCAAACCCTTGGATGAGTTCGTCAGCCAGACACGTCGGATACCAGGAATATGGTTTTTGTTCTTGCAAAAAATTAATTTTTTGCCAAAATTTTCACTTATTCAAAAATTTTTGCGAAATTTTTTTACACCATTTAAAAGAGGAGAAAAAATTACATACAAGAGGTCTTTAAACTATTTTTCTATGTCAACTAGTTTCCGAGAAAAATTACTTTTTATAAACGGAAATTCGCTATGTTAGGCAGGATGCTGCGACAGGGGTATTTTTTCTTTAAGTAATGAAAAACAATAGGGTAAGTCCATATCAAATCAACCGATAAAAAAATAATTTTAAACATCAGTGTTCTTAAAATGCATGACATTTGGTGAAGACTCTTTTCTTTTTAAAGGGGTGAAATCACTCTTCAAAAATTGGGCCAAAAATTAAATTTTTTAAATATCTCGAAAACAGTAAAAGATTGAAGAGATAGCAGAGTAAAGGTTTAAATTGACGATATTGCTCTTTTTTAAAGAGCTATCTATTGATATGCAATTTATTCAAATTATACCAACAGGGGAAGTTGGGATTAAAATTTGGGGGTTAATTTTGCGAAAAGGGGGTAAAAAAGTCTAGGAATAGTTAACTAAGAGGTGACTGTGTTGACATAATCGTACTATTTTAGTTATTTAAAACTTCTTTTTCATGGAAAATAGTTTAATTTAAGAGTAGTTTAAAAAAGAGTAAAAAGTAATAAATAGTTTAAAAAAGAAGTTTTAAATAACTCAAATAGTACGATTATGTTGACACAGTCACCTCCTAGTTAACTACTCCTAGACTTAATATTAGAAAATTGAGCAAAAACAGGTCGATTAGATTTTTTTACGTATATTAGAAATCTGCAAACAAAATTTTAATATATTTCATTTTTTATCCCCTCTTCGCAAAATTAACCCACCCAAATTTTAACCCTAACTTCTCCTGTTGGTGTAATTTGAATAAATTGCATATCAATAGATAGCTCTTCAAAAAAGAGCAATATTGTCAATTTAAACTTTTACTCTATCTCTTCAATCTTTTACTGTTTCCAAGATATTTGAAAAATTAAATTTTTGCCCCAATTTTTGAAGAGCGCTTTCACCCCTTCAAATCGTTTTTCCGCAGATAAAAAAATACGTGTCGTTTATTTTTTAATGCTCTACATCTTATTCAAATTTCGAATGCCGGATCGACAGGTCCGGCCTCGGGATCTTAACTTGTTAGTAACATGTACTGTACTAAATGTACCCAGATTTCCACACGTCTTAATTCAGAATAATAATTATTTCTTTGTGCTATCATTAGAATGCCATCATGAAACTTTGTATACAACTTACTTAAGAGGTTGGGGTATAACATTTTTTTTTTTTTCAAAAAAATTAAAGATTCCGATTTTTTATAAAAATCAGTTTTTTGGATTGTGGAGAAAGGGTTAAATTTGAATTTCATTATCATGTCATACGTCAAATTAAAGCCCTTTTAATTCTGAAATTAATGGCACTAGTTTCATCTTTCTGGGGCAAACATAAAGTGTTTGAATATTTGTGTGTTTGAATATTTCAAAGCGCTCCTAAAAATTGCGGTTTTTAGATTTTAAACATTGTGATAACTCAAATACGAATGTTAAAAAAAATATAAAATTTGGCATTTTGGGTCACACTGATTTGAAGAAACTCTTCACCAAATATCATGCATTTTAAGAATATTGATGTTTAAAATAATTTTTTTATTGGTTGATTTGATATGGACTTACCCAATAAGAAATGAGTTTTTCACAGATTGTATTCTTACATAATTTTTAAAAATTAAAAATAAAATGATGGTTGTATAGTGGGTGTAAATTGACATACGTCTTCGGACGTTCTGTACCTTGCAACATAACTGCTGTAAAACTTTATCTGGGACAAAAAGAACATTTTTTAAAGTACATAAGATTTTTCCTCAGAAGTGTCGAAGAATACCCTCGATATTTTTCTCAGAAATCTACCTAAGAATTTACAGTTCAAATTTGATCGAGCTATAGGGTAACTTAAAAAATGTAAACTTTACCGCATCGATGCAGCATCATGACTTTTCTGATGCGCCTAATACTACATGATGCGCTGCTCATGCTCTCTTGAAATTTGATGCACATTAAATGTTTTTGAACGGGATATTGGCATCATTTAGCCACTGATTTGGCTATAGATAAAACAGATAATGTAGCATGATAGACTATAAATAATATAGCAATACAGTCCTTGTATAGGTATCTTATCTTTGAATTTCAACCTGAACTTACTTGAAATTGAAAATATTGAAATTATTTGAATAAAACATATTACATACCTATTTTGAGTGCAAGATGTATTCAAATAGTTTAAACAATTTTAATGAAAGGTAAATACATTCATCTTTTTCAACAATTTGTTTTTCGGAATTATTCCTGTTGGTGTTAATACCTACATAATATGGCAAGTAGTTATAATTCTGCATTATACACATGACATGCATCTTGGACACGCATCACCAAATTTCTTGATGCATTGTTTTGACGCATCAAATGCAAAAATGAACTTTTGATTTTTCGTTGTGATGCGTCTGATGCGTTTTTGAACTTTCGACTCTAGCTCATGCAAACAGTGATGCATTTTTGAAGTTAGCCATACTGTAAGCCCCGTTTGAAAACGTAGTTTCAAGAAAAACGCGTTTAAAATTTAAAGGGACCACCTCAAGAGACATTTTTAGCAGACATTTTTTATTTTTTACCACCAGATAGCGTAGCCGCAATATTCACTTACCAATAAAATCGTTAATTCGCTAATTCTAATGACTTTCCGATCGAGTAACCAAATTATAGCAATCCCTTCGTAGCCGTTATTAGCGAAATGCATTGTAGCCACATATTTTTGTACCTAAAAGTTCTGAGTATTCTACGAAATCATTTTTTTTTCTTTTATAGGAAAAGATAAATTAAAAGAATTGTACGACGGAGATGAATCAGCACCACAAGATTCAGATGAATCAAGTGCTCGTGAAACCCCGCAACCTGACAGTCATGTAGAAATTACGTCAGACTTTCAAAAAATGGGGCCATCAATAAGTCGGGTAGATGATCCGGGAAATGAACCAGATCATCGATCGGAAGTGCCAACAGCGGATGTATTAAGTCATTCGGAAGAAATGATGCAACCAGATGGCGTTGCTGGTTCGAAATTAGGGAAAAAAATTGAAATGATTCCACCGTCAGAAAGTAAATTACAGGTATGACATTTTTTTTTCATTTTTTTGATCCAATGTCATTATAAAAAGGTATATACACCTATTTTTTTTGGGGGGGGGGGATGTCATTTTTACTGTATTTTCTTTGAGTAAGTCATATGAAGAATATTTACACAAAATTTCATAAGAATCAGGACATTATTTAGAAAATTATATTATAGTTCTGTTTAAATTAAAAAATATCAATGCTTTCTTCTTATAAAAAAAATACACTCAAAACTTTAAACGCGTTTTTCTCGAAAGTACATTTTTTTAAAAACTGATACGGTGATCATGATTCCTCAAGAGCTACTGTATGAAATTTTGGACCCTTATTTATTATTATACTAGCATTTACCCGCGGCTTCGCCCGCGTGGTATTTGAACCTAAGGCATCTAGTTAAAACATGTAAAGTGTACTTTCATCGCGTCGCTATTGCGCGTCGAGTACTGTTACTATTTTCTTTGGAATTTTCCCACAGAAATGCAATATTTTCCCCGGGTAAAAAATAGACTATAACATTCTTTTAACAACATACCAAGTTCATATGAAATCAATGATTCTTTTTATACTGTTTTAAATATATTTTCCCACGGGAATAAGACTTCCGACAGGATTTAGATATTTTCCCGGGGTAGAAAGTAGTGTGTGTCCTTTCTCGTCCTCTCTGTAAACAATATGCAAAGTTTGAAATCAGTCATCCTTTTTTTTTTAATAGTCAGTTGTTATTTCATTGTTTCGTTTTAAATACATTTTCCTCGGGAATGAGATACTTTATCGGGATAAAAAGTAACCTATGTTTATCGCTGTATATCGTCATCTTTGTCTATCACCATTTTTGTTTCATTTAAAATACATAATATATTTTTCTACAGGAATGAAATTTCCCACGGGAAATTTCCCGGGGTATAAAGTAGTTGGTGTCCTTTCTCATCCCTTCTGTTAGCAATATACAAAGTTTGAAATCATTTATCCGTTTTTTAATAGTCAGCTGTTGTAATTTAGTACATTTTCCCTCGGGAATGAAATATTTTCCCGAGATAAAAAGTAGCCTATAACCGTCTCTGGCCCGCAAGCAACGTCTGTGCAAAGTTTCAAGTTGATTGGTTAAGCTGTTGAGGCGTGAAAGCCAGTCAAACAAATAAACAAACTCACTTTCGCATTTATAATATTAGTAAGGATAATGACCAGTTTGCGAATGGCAGATTTTTATTCTAATTGAAAACAAAAAAAAGTAGTGAAATTCTACTATTTTTCCTCAACGCAAGTGCATATAGCCCCTTAACAACGTCATTATAAAATCACAATATATATTCTTGAATTCACTGAAGACCTGTACGGGTATTATCAAGGGGTCAAACTAGATTGTCTATGTCTCTGTTCCACTTGTAATGAGTTTGTGACGTAAAATCTCCCCACTCTGGTGTGTAGATACACACTGTTTGCAGTGGTATTGGTTTAATGGTTGCGTCTGTGTGCGTATTCACACATACTACTACAACGACTACAACACACGTATTATGGGACAGACCAAGCTGTCCAATTTAAGTAACAATGTCTAAGCATTGTCTAACAATGTACTGTGTGTTCGGCGACGGACACTGACTGACTACATGCCTTAAGCTGTCACTGGCCTACAAATGACTCCAAGCGAATTACACTTTTTTGATATTAGTTGGCTTCTAGTGTTCTATGGGTATTATAAAACTCGACTATAATAACCGTACTTTATTTATTCTTTAAACCTTCGAAGGCTTAATTTTTTAAATTTGTTTTAATTATTTTACAGGCTGGCACAAAGGAGTTTATACCGGAAATGAATAAAAATATAGTTGCACCACCGCCTCCACGAGAAACCCCTGTAGTATCCGCTTCTGATGGTATCGAAGTATTCGTTTGTAGTAAATCTAGTAAAGAACGTGAAAGTCCAGTGAAAAGTCGAAAAGCACGTGAAAATGCACAACGAACTGATTCAAATGTACAACGCGAATCAAATTTAGTGCAGTCAACCACAAATTTAATGCGCGAAAATGAAACTTCCCGCGACGTTCTTCCCCCTTTAGTAAATCCAATGTCACAATTAGAATCAAAAAATATTCAACATGAACCTCCTGTACTTCAACAGGTTAGTATTCATAAATCATTTAACACGTTCACTGCCACCTGGTAGATGAAAAACGCATCATAAACAAGCATGATGCATCTAATAATGCAATTGGCGCCGTAATAGCACAGTGAATTGATTAATAAATATACTATAATAAAATTTGATAGGTTCTAATAATTTTCTTTTGTTTTTAGGGTCAGTCGTTAAGAGAGAACACTAATATTCCTAAAGAACAAGTAGCGCCACATATATCACAGCATTCCGTACAGCAAAAAGATTCTTCCAACGTAAATAAAGAAAGTTCCGCTCATCATTCAGACACTACGTTAGCAACCACAAAAGGCAAACAGTCGAGTAAAACAAAACCCTCCGATTCCAAATTTGTTGATCAAACTAAGAATCAGGTTCAGAATAATAATTTTCCAATACCTCACGGTGAAAATTTACCAGGTAAGTTTCAATTTTTGTTTTTATCCAGTATTATAAAGCAGTGATTCCCAAACTTTCTGGCTGACGAACCCCCTTTACATTTAAAAATTTCAAGACTCCCGTAATATGTAGAAATGGATAGGAAATATGTAGAAAATCGGTATGTAATTTGTAGTCAATTGAGAATCACTATTACAAAGGACAAATAAATCAATGAATAATAAATTAACTTTGCAAGTAAAGTAACATTTGGTGTTTTAAAGTAAATTAGTTACTAGTTAATTTACCGATCGAACATTAGTTTGTTATTGATGTACTAGATGGTAATACTAGTTTATTTATATATAAGAACTGTAATTTATAAAATTTATAGTGGAATTCTTGAAATTCGTCGATTTAAATATGTTAAAATATTGGAATTTAAATTTTGTTTACGCCAGTAATAATAATATTTGCTCAAAAATGTATTTTACAACATGTATGAACATGTTTAACATATATATCTAGCGCAGGTAGACAAAAGGACTTAAGTCCATTTTTATTTTTTTATTTTTATTTTATAATAAGGACCAAGAGACTATCTCATATATTTCCAAAAGGGCAAAATTCAATTCCACCTTTAACATCATTTTTTATGCACTTGTTATAAAAAAAAATTCTTTTCAGAAACTAACAAAAGAAGTTAAGGTCTTAAAATTCTTAATAAAATAATAAATAAGTACATAGTTTAATTAAATCGGAAATGTATTTTTATGGCAACAACTATCCGCTAAAATGAGTTAAGTCCATAAATGGTTTTAATAATGATATTTATTGTTGTTTTTTATATGTTAAATCCATAAAAATGTCTTAAAAAATTTTAGTTTAAGGCTTAAAGTTAATTTTTTTTTTTACGATTTACTGTGTTACATATTAAGAAAGTAATTGATTAAAAAAAATTTACAAAATGTCAGGTAAACTTGAAGATAATTCAAGTAAACCGATGTTGCCTACATTTCATTTTAGTTTTTACTCTCTACTGTAAAGTTGATATTTTGGACTTAAGTCCTTTTGTCTACCTGCGCTAGATATAAACATGACCAAATGAAATATAAACAAAACTGTAAAATTAAGATTATTGACGCGTTAGGAATTCAGAAACTACTAAATCTCAAGTTTTATCGCAAATTAAGATTGTTAGTTGTGAAATTTTTGTTTCCGAGATCACTTTCTTTTCTATTTTTTCGGAATTGTTTCTTTAAAATTTAAATAAAGAAAACTCATAATCTAAAATGGACGTTTAACTAATATTCAGTACATTTCTCAGTTTTTAAAATTAAATTGCTAAAATACTGTATGTCAGAATTTATTGATCTTAATATTCTTTAAATCAATGTTTCCCAACCACCGGTCAGGGGCGTATACAGCTGAGCCTCTTGGGGGGGGGGGGGGGGGGTCACGCGGGCAAGAAATTGGAGTTTCTTTTTCTAGAGTAAAATCGACAAGGAAAAAAAAGCAACTGGTCATCAAAATTATTATAAATTTACCGATATGGTGTCCAAAATTAAATAATATCTAGTGTACATTTTTAATTTGGGGGGGGGGGTCATGCCCCTTGACATCCCCCTCACTGTATACGCGCTCACCACACAATCCACAAAAGTATCTCACCAGTCCATAGAAAGATATGCAAATTACAACGAATTACTACAAAAAAAAAGAAAAAAAATTCTTATTTTATACTTTAAAAAAATGGGTCTAGTTGTATGCAGAAGGAAGGTTTTTGACGATAAAAATTCCAGGTTTTGAAATTTCGTATTTTTATTTATAGCGTATAGCATACGTCTAGCACAGTACAGTACAGCCTTTTTTGTTTTAAAAAAACGAAAACGGCTGAATTAACTTTATGGATAAATGATCGATCAAATGGTCAGAAAACGACATTTTATATTACATGACCTAGTGTTATTTTAGTTAATGACGGAAATGACTCCAGGCTAAATGAATTATATTTAAAATTAAAGAACAGTTCTTAAATATTACTGCTGTGTTTAAGAAAATGTCAATATTTATCTGAATTACATGGTTGACCAAGTGGTCGCAAAACGACACTTCATATTACACGACTTAACATTATTCCAACTAATAGCGAAAATGATTTCAGGCTACAAGAATTCTATTTAAAATTGAAGAACTAAGGAAAATCACATTTCATATTAAATATAAATGTAATTTACAAAACTGAAATTGTTATATTAGTCCAATAGCACTAATTTTAAGCCCTATCTCACTAAACATTAATTTTAGAATAGATATAAAAAATTTTTAAAAAGAGATTCTTGTAGGGATTGCCGAGGAGAACATTTGTGCAAAATGTGAATTAAAAACCAGTATTAAAAATTAGGTGTCAAAAATTTCCAATAGGTAGTAAGTACATTCTTAGGAAACCTGTTTAGAAAAGTAATTTTTTAATTTCAAGTAAAAATAAAATAAAATAAAATAAACTGTTCGAATATTCGTACAACACTTGGTCCTATAACAATAATAGATAATGAAGGTTAAGAATATTTTGCCACCGAAGGCAGGCTAGATTTGTTGCGGTAAATTATTTCGATTGATGTTAAGCTAGTTGCGTTATTTACTGATAACATTTATTTAAAACAAGCTTCTTGTTCGTCAGACCCTTTTCCAATGCCCTATATCTCAGCCTTCGAACTTTCCTCAGACATACGGATTACTTTGTTAGTCACAAATGTGTTTTACTTTATGCGGTTAAAATTTAATCAAAATCGTTAGAGCCGTTTTCCTGCAAATGGCCGATTTGTCCATTTTCGGGGCATTTTCAAAATTCAAGGGCGGTTAGGCCCCGCCCGCAGCAACTTTTGAATCTATTGACCTCACCAGTTTGTGTATGCTAGTAAACTTCATCCCAATACCAAATGTCATCAATATCACTTAAGTGATATCATAATTAGAGATCAAAATAACTCTCCTAACAGACAGACCGGCAGATAGACAGACTATTTTTTATAAATAGCTAATTTGGACTCAGGGGACCTCAAAACATGTATTTCTGCTAAAGACCCGACATCGAATTTTTTCACGTTCACATAACTTGGTCTATTAGACATGTAATGTATTATAGGACCAAGTAAAAATATACATGGATCAAGTTGCCATACATCTGGAAAACTTGCTGAAAAATTGACGTGCTAATCTTTTACAAACAAATAAATAATATCTTGTTCTGTTTTACAATTCTTTACCGGCTAGTAGTAATTGTAGCTTAGACTTGAGATGCAAATAGAATTTTAAAATTATTATAACTTACTATAAGGCTGCGTGCGTGATGACAACGACATCTATAATATACATTTTTCCGGGCTCATTAACGAATATAAATAATGGTAACCGTGGGGAATAAATAAATTTAAAATATTTTTTTAAAAACTGTAAAATCTGAATACAAATATTTCCTATTTACAATTAATTTTTTTATAAACAAATTTGAACAATTTGAGGTATAAAATACTGAATGAAGTATAATAGTTGTATTAAAAAAGTAATTAAACAATTTTCGACGTTTAACATGGATATAATTATCAAGACAGTATTTCCTTCCAACCCCGGACCTTGGCAAAGGAAAAAGTTGCTGGTGCCGGTGAAGTACGTCAGGGAAATTCGAAAATTAAGAAATGCTGGCATAAGTCATTTAGTTGAATGTAGAGTCATAAGACAAACATCAATAACTTTAACTCCTTATGAAACATCATTGCATGTGAGTTAAAATACATCAAATATTTTTAATTCTGTATTTATGGATTGACGTATAGACGTTAATACTGTTGACAGATAAATAAGGAACGACATATTAGTTGCAACTACGTTTATAATCAAAGTGAATCAATGTAAATATTTTTATTTAATATTTTTTATTATACTATAAACACATATGAGCCCGTATTAATTCTTGTTTTCTCCACTACTCACGCTGCAATCGATTTAATTGTCCCCACCATATACTTCGCACTCTGTCTTAGACATTTTATAGATTTTTTTTTTAAAAAATATTTAACACCGTTTTACGCGAAATGCAAACAAAAACACAAGTCGAGAGACAGACAAACAGACAAATAATCGTAAAAATGATGTAATTAGTTAATTTTTTCAAAAAAATCGACAGACTGCTGAAAGTTTAAAATCAGTGGGACTTTCAAGAAAAAAAAATTTAGGAGGATCGCTTTGTGGTGAAAATGTTGAAAAAAGACAGTACATATTTCTTGTCAGTCTGAGAAGAAATGGTTAGAAAAATCATTGTTGCTAGACAATTTGAAAAGTATTGATTTTTTGATGATAAATATTATGATCAAATTTGCTACAAGAAACTCACAAGGAATATTACGGAAATGTCTCCCTGCGATTTGGTTCATTTTAACATATATTGTAGTACTTAACAAAGTTAGGATGTCTACACATTCAGTGAAATAAGGAATAAGAAATAAGGAATAAGAAGTATGCCATCTAGTGACGTTGAGTGGAACTTTAACGTAACTGCTCATAGATATAAATATGTAGGTACTTTTGTACGTCAAAATTCGTGATTTTTTTCACTTTAGTGACAAAAAAGTCATCACGAACGTTATTTGTTTATGAATTTTGATGTACAAAAATACCTAAATACATATACCTATGGGCAGTCACGTTAAAGTTCCATTCAACGTCACTAGATGGCATACTTCTTATTCCTTATTCCTTATTTCTTATTTCATTGATTGTGTATGACCCATAACAAACATACTACAATTTTACGTGCCCAACTGTATATATTTAGGAAGTAAAACACCCTTTCAAAAATTTGTTGAAAAATCATATTTTGGTCTTTTTCTCATACTAATCGTTAAGCGAATTTGAAGGGTTTGAAGGGTTAGTATGAGAAAAAGACCAAAATATGATTTTTCAACAAATTTTTGAAAGGGTGTTTTACCCTCTAAATATACAGAACGTATAATTGTATATTCGAGACCAAATATTGTGACCATTCCATTATTCTACTACAAATTTAGTTTGTTTACAATCGTTTTTAATATTTTATTTTCAGTATCAGCAATTTAAAAAAAATTATAATAAATTTTTTTTTCTTAAATATTGTAAATAGAAGTTAAATATAATTAAATTTTTAATAGTATAGAATATTGAAAATAATAACGATCTATTTATTATTTAAAAATGTGTAAAAATAACTAAATTGAAATGTGTTCGTTATTTAAACGAATGTAAACAAAATATTACAAAAGTTAAATGATAATATTGTTGGTTTGGTCAATGATAGACGTATGTGTCGATGATAACCAATACTGTTTAATGCATAAACGATAAACGTAGGCAGTAGAGTGTGTCGTTACTAACATCTCCATGGTGGCCACATTACTGGAAAACTTGGAAATGTCAGGGAATTCTAAACTTTCTGGAAAAGTCAGGGAAATGTCAGGGAATTTTACCAGAAGACTGAAAAAAATTGATATTTATAATTTTGTTTATTTAGGGATAAAACTTCAATCAATTTTTCACTTGTTTTGAGATTTGGTGATTTAAAAATTGGCGCAGATTTTTTTTTTTGCTCCTCATTTACTTTTTTTAAGAAAGAGTGTTAAAAAGTTACTAAGAATTTTTTTTAGCTTATTGGGGGCGACATTTTTCACAAAATAGTCGGGGAATTTCTTAATAAAATTTCTGGAAAACCTGGAAAAGTCAGGGAATTTGATCTTTAAAAATCTGTGGTCACCATGAATTCTCTTACTTAAAAATGATTGAAATTTCAAAAATGCCAAGAATTCCTTCTACAGTTAATATTAAGGTCGTTACCGTGACATTCAACTTTTCGACAGAATAGTTTCAAATTTTAATAGTAAAATGTTAATTTTAATAGATCGCTTCTGGTTAAGATAATTAGGGTTAAAGTTTATATCTACTACATGTATTAGGTCTCAAAATTCTGACTACGTACCCTTATTTTGTATTTAACAATATAATGACTCGACAGAATTCAATAAAAAACTAGGGAAAGAAAGATTAAAGAAGTCCTGAATGTAAAGAAAAAATTGAATTATTTGTTAATCGTTTTGAATTGAAGATATCATCAGAGAAATTATAGTATTTTAATAAGAATTTTACATTGACACCAGTTTCAAGCAGTTGAACCGAAGCAGTTTGACAACGCTGTATGACACTACAACTCGCATACAACAGTGCGAATTTCAAAATTTCACAGTTGTCACACAGAACCGAAGGCGTAAACACGCCAATAATTGAAAATTAAGGTAGTACCGTGTGATGTGCTAGTAGAAAAAATTGCAAACCAAACTTACTTTATGTCATTATTGTATGTATTAATGGATGCATACTATTTTTCATAAGAACGTGTATGCATACATTCAAACATAGTCTGTGCATACACACTTATACTATCAAAGTTTTTTGTAATAAATGCTTTGACATCGTTGTTAATTTATTCAACAAACATATTAAGTGGTATACATATGCGTTTCGACGCTTTATTTTTTCACCTGTACAAGATAGACAGGTGCTGTCGCGGACTTTTTTGTAGAGAATTCGATTCTTTACAAAAAAGGTCTTAACACTTTTTAATGTATCTATCACCGTTTTCGCTACGTAAGCGGTAAAAGGTCAAAAAATGCTATTCATAATTTTTCAATATTGTTTAAACAATAAATACAAATAAACCAGTTATTTAATATACAGAGTTGCCAGACTGCTTCGGTTCAGTTGCTTGAAATTGATGTATTTATTAAAATACTATAATTTCTCTGATGATATCTTTAATTCAAGATGATCAACAAATAATTCAATTTTTTCTTTACATTCAGAACTTATTAATCTTTCTTTCCCTAGTTTTTTATTGAATTCTGTCGAGTCATTATATTGTTAAATACAAAATAAGGGTACGTAGTCAGAATTTTGAGATCTAATACATGGAGTAGATACAAACTTTAACCCAAATTATCTTAACTCAGAAGCGATCAATATTTCCCAAATTACAAGGACAATCAGATATAGCATTCTTCTTTATACTATTAAAATTTGAAACTTTTCTGTCGAAAAGTTGAATGTCGCCGTAACTACCTTAAATGCTAAATATGTAAAGCAAAATTGCTATGTAAATATATATAGTGAAAAGAACGACAACTGCAAATGACTCATTCACATCAATTTATGTTTTGGACAAACTCGTAATATAGCTATCTTTCACAAAATCTACTATCTAATATATTGAAAAGGGATAGTAGAAATTATAATAACTTTTATATGTGACAAAATTTTATTTTTGAAATGAGTCATTTTCAGTTTTAAAAATAAGATTATACATATTACATTTGGTAAAAAACAATATACATAATATATGTATATGTATGTATAGATAATTATTTTTAATTCTTAAGATACCATCATGTATTGAAAATTATATATGTATTAAAACTTTAAAATAGAATAACACTCTATGACACATTACTCAGTGGTATGTATGCATAGAGAAATAATATGTTTGTTGGGTAAATTACGATGATGCCAGAGTATTTATCATAAAACACTTTGATGGTATAAGTGTATATACACAAGTTATGTTTGAAGGTATGTATACATGATCGTATGAAAAGTAGTAGGTGCCAACATATCTACCCGTTAATAACATAACGTAATTTAGGTTTACAATTTTTTCTACTAGCATATAGCAAGGTAACTACCTTAAGTATAATATGTTTGTCACTTTGTTAAATACTACAATATATGTTAAAATGGATCACATCGCAGTGGGACACTTCCGTAACATTCCCTGTTAGTTAAGCCGGATTTACATATAACGAACAAACGTAAACGGTAGCGAACAAATTGTGGACGTAGTCACGAAAGCGAACGAACAGTTTCGAACACTCACGAGTGTTTTCCATTTGTTGTCGGTACATCAAAGAAAAAGATTCGTTCGTGTTTGTTTGTGTCTGTCAGATGTGGACGATTGAAAATTATTTTACGAATAAATTACGACAATTTATAAAATAAATTCAGTTAACAATTCAATATTGATAGATTTGAAATTTTGTTCTGATGTTTTGAAATGTTTTAGATAATTTTTACAAAATTATCTAAAAAAGAAATGACGCGTGGGGATCTTTAAAGGGAAAATTTGATTAATAGAACTCGCAATGTGTAACACTAAATCTTTCTTTAATAGGAATTGCTTCCTGAAAATATGTATTTTGTTCAGATATTTTTAGTCCAACTATTTCAGTTAAGTTTTTGAAATTTCATAGTGACAGTCTTGTAAAATTTCCAACAAATCCGGAATTGTCACAAATTAAATCATTTAGTAAATTAGAGGGCATTATAACGAGTTCTGCTTTAATGAAACGAAACCATCTATCAACATCTTTAACTTCCCATTGGAAGTTATTGTAATGGGTCCGATTTTACGAATCGCTAATTTGGACATATCTCCACGTTTCAAGGTCAATAGAACCCGAATCCATCGTTTTTAGCGTGATGTCTGTGTGTACGTTCGTTCGTTCGTTCGTTCGTTCATGAATTTTTTTTGTCTCGTATATCTTGAGAATAAATGATAATATCAACTCTGGACTAATTTAATTAGATGCGTAATTAAAAAATGAAGACCTGATAAAATTTTCAGCAAATTTGGATTAGCGGTTTGTTTTTTATAATAAAAAAACGAAATTAAAAACTTTTTGTGAAATATTTATCGTTTCGCATTTCTCGAGAATAGATGATGATATCATTTGTTTAATGAGGGTTGGAGTCCCTCACGAGATACAGGGTGCGAAGCTCCCCAGTTGGGGCAGGGGGCAAAGCCCCTTTCGGGGGTTCGAAAGCAAAAGTCCCCTGAGATGAAAAAATAATTATTTATGTACAGTAGTCTCTAGTCTTTAAAAACCGCATGATAAAATAGGCGATATAATGTGGGTGATAATAGGTCATAAAACTCTTACTGCGACAATTTTCCATTTCAAAACTTACTGAACTTATTTAAAAAATTATTGTGTAGCCGGAACATAAACGAACATCAACGAATTAACGTAAATTGTTCATTCGCATTCGTTTGTGTTCGTTCACGTTTGTTCGCATTCGTTCGTTATATGTAGACCCGGCTTTATATACTTTCCATTGTGACTGTACAAGGTGTACGAACTCCATATATGCAAAAAAGCGTCAAAAAATAAGAGGGCATTAGTGTTCCGTGTGTACCAAAGTAGGAAAGAAGTGAAACAGCAGTTTAAAATAGAAATAACAATTTAAAATTATAAAATAGGTCATTTAGGTTTTTTAAATATAAATAATGGAAATAAAATCAATAATTATTAAAAAATAGTCAAAAATAATGAAGTAAACGATAATAATAAATTTCAAATTACAGTACAAAGGGAAATTAGCGCCATGAGTGGTGAAAAAAGAAAACGTAATATGTGACATTTTCGTGGACAATTCTATCAGTTTCCCGTTTGAGTTCGTGGTTCTTGTGTAATGTCCATGATACTTTCTCTAGTTCCTACTGTTTTGGTTTTTTCCCACCAGAGTTGCACATAAAAATTATGTGGGAAATTTAAAATATCATATTGAGAGATAACAAAAATTAACGCAAACTACTCTTCTGTTATAATTTATTCGGCAATTTACTATCTCCCGTGCATTAAAAATACTAGGGCGCACATCTCTCACTAAAATTATCTGCGATCTGGCGGTCTAAATAGGACCTAAAGATAGGATTTTTTATAAGCTATATAAAGAAGCAAATTTGTACAAACAAATATTAAATTAAATTTCCCGAAGTAATCGATAAACCTATTTGGCTGAATTTGCTTATCATCGAAATTTCTATTTTATATTTCTAAAATGAAAGATTACAAAAATTCCAGAGGTTTCTTCCGCGTTACTACTTCCTCTGGCTTTTTTAGTCACATTTTCTGAACGAATTTAACAATTTTAACAGCAAATATGAAAATGTCATACTGAAATATCATCAACAGACCTAATTCATTTCATATTTGTAGCCGTTTAAAAAAAACTTGGTGACGTCATCACCTATACTAAATGTTTTAACACTGACGGTCATTGACGTCATAAGACGTCAAGTAAAACTTTAGTAACTCACATACCATGTCGTACGACGTCAACAATTCCATACCTGTCAAAATAGTGTACCAGTTGGGCGTTTTGTCATTATGTTATGACTGTCATGGTAAATAAACCGTAATTTTACTTGTGAAAACATGAAAATTGAAACTATACATAGGTATACATTGGTACTGCTTTTTGCATTTTTGATAAAATCAGAACTGTCAGAACACAGTTTCTGATCACATTTCCTGCAGATGTGATCAGAAAATCAAGAGGAAGTAGAAACAGATATTCTGAGATTTTTTTAATCTTTCAGCTTAGAAATATAAAAAACCTCGATTATGTGCAAACTCAGCCAAATAGTTTTGTCTATTAGAGAAATTTCATTTAATTTTAGTTTATAAATTATAGTACTTTTTTGTATTATCTTGTTATTTATAAAATAATTTGTCGTAAAAATAGAAAACCATAAACTTTATAAAAAGCAAAACTATTTATTTATTTTTTGAAAGGTATTTATATTTTAATAATAATACATTTTTTTTTTACAATTTTACATATCTGCATTTTATTGTTTTGATAATTTTTGATGTATAATCAAATAACTCAAAAATTTGTAGATATTTTTTGATTCCGTACCAAAAAATTTGACATCTAAGCATCTAACTTATTGTGATTAAAAAAGTTTTATCTATTCATACATATGTATGAATTAATTTTTCAAAAATTAAATTAAGTACATTTTCAAGTTTAAAAAAAAAAAAATTTGAGACTTTTTTTTAACTTTAATTTATAAATTTTAAATAAAATAATATTTAATTAGTACTTCTTTTTCATCAGAATTTTTTACTATAGTTAAATTTGCTACGGTAAAATCTAAAATAGCTTAGAATGAGCCACAAGACTTGTCCCAGTACTTGAATGAACTAAATCCTTAATAATAAACCTTTTTAATGAAATTTCCAAATTTATACCAAAAATTAAAAAATTTTGTTTGTTGATTTAATCGGTAAAGCTAAAAATTATTTGGTATTTTTTATTTCAATTTTCTAAATGCAAAAATTCTTTTTGATGACGTGATATTTTTTTTACCTAAATTAGGTTATATTTTTGAAAAGGACAAGAGGAAAGTTACGGACACGCCAATTTATATAAAATTATTGAAATATTAACTACTTCGAGGCCTCCTTAGCAGGTTTCTGTTTGACCCTGTTTGTTTTCTTTTAAATAGATATTTATAAAAATACAATAGATTTGCTTACAAACAATTAAATTCGAAAAATATTCAATTTGAAATTTATTCTGACTTATATTCATGCTGAATTTATTATTATATTGATTTTTTTTTAAAATTTATTTAAATCATTTATTTTAAGAATAAAATTTACATAAAAAGGTAATTTGACATTTGATATTTAAAAATAGTGATTTTTTGTCTATATATTTTATAATTTTAGTTACTTTTCACATTCCAATGTTTATACCATTTTGGTGTGAAGTTAATTGCAGATATGCAGTGAAATTGTAAGTTCCGGTTAGATTTTTAGTTTCTTGCACGCGGTGCACAATATTGTTAAAATGAGGTTAAGTTTGTGTAGTTCTAGTTATTAAAGTTAAATGTATAATGTCTTAAATTTAGTGTACGTTATTTTAATTATTTGTTTTAAGTAGTTTTAATTTTGTTAAAATGGCTCGAAAAAGTAAGTATGCATATTTCTATTTATATCCTTCGATTAGATCATGGTTCAAATTTGACGTTTATAATACAATTTTTGACTTAAGTAATATTAGCCGGCAATTTACGAAATTTTATCGAATGAAACCGAGAATAGGTAACATGTCTGCCCATGCCTAATTAGTGCGGCGGCCACATGGGTGGCAAGTACATTATTGAAAGAATTTCAAATAATTTTAATAAAAATTTGTAACTTTCTTGTTTCTTTTGTTAGTTTTTATGAACTATTTTTAAATAATTTGATAGTTTTTATTTTCAATTTTTTAAAAATATGTTTAATTGATACATTAATGACCTTGTGAACATACGTATTTAAATTAAGACTTCTTAAAAAGGTGATATTATTAAAATATGTGTGAATATATTTTAATAAATAAATTTTTTGTGACATATGTAGTTTATTTTAAAAATATCTTGTAATTTTTAAAATTTTTAAGTTATAATTTTGTGTTTATGAAATTTGAAGAATTTCTTTTTTGATATTCGTGTGGATATAATGCCTCATTCAAAACGTGGTAAATTTTAAATTTTATTTGTAATTTTATGTACCTATATAATATCTGAAGAAATATGTTGAAATTATATAATGATTCAATATTTGGTGTGACTTGTGATCTGCTTTAGAAAGTTGCAATACAGGCAATTCTACTTTATTATGAAATGACCTCACTGTCCCCAATGGCAATTTTTTTTTTTTTTTTTTGTTAAATTGATCACATATAAAAAATGACAATTAATTACCCCAATATTAAAATTTTTCTGATATTAGCAAATATCAGCTTTTGTTTTAAACGTGCAGTGTATCATTTTGTTAACTGAATTTTCAGAATTTGTATTATGTAGGATATTTTTGTTGCAGTATTTTGCAATTAATATCACAATTTTTTTTTAAAATTAAAGCAATATACCTAATAATTGTATTCCATACTTTTTTTTTGCATTAAAAATTATTTTTGGATTGCACATAACTTCAGACTGGACGTTTTTATAATACGATTTTAGGAGAATTCGATTTGTCTCTGGAAATTTTAGTAACGTATTTCAAACAAGTATGTTAATTTAGATAAAAAATTGTATAACTGACTACTACCATATGGTTTTATTAAACTATTTAATCAGTTGGCATGTGTAAAATCACCTTTTCTTGGTTAATGTGTTAATTTGATTGTCTGAAACAATTACGCTACTTAACCCTGTTTACTACTAAGGATTAAAAAAGATTCGTTATACTATCAAACTGAAAATATCAGTGTTTCAAAAATCCAGTTATACAATTTTGGTTGAATTTTTCTTTGGTAAAGTACCGTAAATTGGGATGAATCGGCATGAATTTAAAACATTACATCGTATTTTTTTTTCTTTTTTTTCCTTTTACGAATAACCATTCTTTAATATATTAGTTTATACCAACATGATTACTCAAAAACAATCAAAATTACGTTATTTTTACTCCATGGGTAAATTGGTGTCAAAAGTGACAATAAAAGGATGGCCAAAATTGCAATTGAAATATAATGTAGAATTTTTTTTATACATTCAAAAAATGGAATAATTTTTCATAACTTTGTGTAGAAATAAATGTAAATCTAAAGTTTATCAAGTTTAAAAATGTTATATTTAATGCAGAAAAATATCCAGTAATTTGATAATTTTGAAAATGCTCTTTTCTATGTCCCAAAATATCCTTAATCAGTCTTTAAACACCCCACATTTGTCCCTTTATACTTAAAATAGCGTCCCTATTAACCCATGTACTCTTTCTACCCCTTTTCTGCCGTTGTTAACCTCCAACTTAACCCAAATTTCAAGTTCTCATGATATTCAACAATTTTGGTAAAACTAAAAAAAAAATGATTCGGGAAATCTGTTATTCACTTCCAATTTCATCATTCTATCATTTTATTTACGATTTTTAAAGCATTAAAAATTTTAAGTAAACATGATGACGTCATCGAGTTAAAACAATTATTTTTCCCGAAATTTGTTTATGGAAATGGTTTTATTTAGGGTGGTTGGTCGAATAAGAATAATTTGTTTGTGAATTTTTCATTTTTGCTGTTAAAATAATGAAATTTGTTTTAGAAACACAACTGATTCAACAGAATCCTTTTTTAATGGTTCTTTATGCCTAATTCTTGCGACTAAATCCTTATACATTATTATTGTAAATTATAAAAATATGTATAAAGTAATTAAACTGTAACATTTAAAATAATGGAGATTGACTTTGACAACCTATTGCCATCTGGTGTCAGATGGTAACAATAGGTAGTGGGTGGCGCAAACAATAATATAATTAAACACCTTAGATGTAGGTTTTACTTCCATAAAAAAATGATCAAACCACAGACCAATGAACACTATTATATTATACTACTAGACTAAGCGTAAAGACAGTTTGTAGGCATTTTTCTTGAAGCAGGTAACAGGGTGAGACGGGTGAGATTTAACGAATATAATATAATGTCAATATTTGAGCAAATACGACTATTATTATAGCAGGACATAATTTGTATACGTACGTATTTTGAAAATAAAGCGAATACCACTTCCTTTCTTTCAAAATTTGGCAGTTTCTTCTCAAAAAAGTAAAATTTTATTATCAATATTATATTTTGACAATAATTATTTATTTGGAAACGTTACTACGGATATAGTCGGTTACTGCATTGATTACGATATTACAGAATACTATTAGGTCGAAACTTGGTCGTAACTGGTTGCCTCAATTGTACATTTATATAATTCGTCTATGTAATATAATATATAATATTATGGACGCAAGCTCAAAAGACCTCCAGAAACTGAGGTGAGGAGAACACAAATTGTATTATTTCTGTAGTTACCAACCAAAGTAATTATGTTTTTATAGGAGTGAGTGAGTAAACTTCTATTTATTAATATGATAGACAAAGATAAATGCAGATGTAGATAAAAAAAATTCTTTTTAGTTTGCGCCCATAATATGTTCATTGGTCTGTGGATCAAACCATAGTAACTAACATTTACATCACACACTACATTCCTCATTTATGTCACACCAAGGCGTCACATTTGGTCTCTATAAAAAATGACAACTTAAGGGGGGGAGTTCACGCCAGAATCGGCTAATAAGTTTTTTCGAATCTCGTTTTTTGTTTTTATTTCGTTCTGTGGTTCTTTACAAACACGGTGATATATAAAACATTGCCAAAAAAATTTTTTTTTCAACTAGAAAAATATTTATTTGTGAGCCGCTGCACAGCCAAGTTGCTGCTCCTTTGCAGATAACGCTGGCCCCCCCCCCCCTCCCTTCGCGATTCGATCAGTAATATTTAGTTTTGGTGTGTACACGAGTTATAGTATGCACTGAGATAATATTCTTTTATTTGTATGCCTTTGTAGACGTTTTAATAAACGGTGAGTAAACCGCTTCTTTTGTTATTATTTTTGTTTTTTACCGTTTCCCAAAACTTGTGTTTTTCCCGACAAGGAAAATCATATCTCAAGTTCTAGAAAAGATAGAGACTTAATTTTTTTTTTTATTTTGTTCGTAAATATATCGCGCATAAAGTGGAGTATGCTTTTTCCATTTGAACAATTGTTTTTTCAACAACAACTATTTTTAAACATTTTTTTTCTAATAAAAAATTGGGTTTTATAACTTTTAGAACTTTGGGATTACAATTTTATAGTTAATTTTTAAAATTGAAACCCATACTCAGCTTTATGAACAGGTCCTTTAGGAATAAAATAATGAAAAAATATTTAAAAAATATTCATTACTTTTTGAGATATGGCGTTCCTTGTAAACGCTTAAAAACTTGTGAAAAAGGGCCCCCTCCCCCCACAGGGAAGAGTAATGAATGTTTCAAAAACAAAATTTTCTATTTGAAACCATCCCTAATTTGAAAAAAATTTCAACAAGCAAAATAATCATAAATAAAAAAGTGGCTTTTTTAATTTGAATTCCTCCCTTAATTTTTGCCCAAAACCAAATCTACGTGATTTTTATCATTGAGGAATAATAATCAAATTGAGTTTGTGTTTAGATCAAGGAGTTTAGGTCAAGGATTGTTTATTAGATCTCCACATATGGGCGCCCGTTTTTGTTGAAACAGTCTTTATATCGATACATAATTATATTAGTTTTGTGATTATATCATTTTCAATTATAATAATTGTTGAAAATTAGTCAATTAAGTAACATTAACAAAATGTGAAATTACCGTTTTATTTGTGATTGCATAATGTGTACGTTACTTTTTTTTCAACAGATCCAGGCCCGTCTTTCTATTCTTAGTACAAATTAAACAACCCTGTTTAGGGTTGTCGAGTTTTTTAATATTCCTGTTTAACTATGGCACGTCTGGTTGTTATAAAATTCAACGTGGGTTGTATAGCCTCCGGTATTCTTATCAAACTGACTTGATGACCTTCGTTTGCAACTTTTTATCTAACTATAAAATAACATTTTCATATGTTTCTTCGTTTGACTGCAATGTCGCGGATTCTTTTTCCTCAGCACAGTTTAATTTTTTAAATAGACAATTTTAAATAGAGTTCTTGATACAGTCAATTGATCAGCGTCTATGTTCCAGTAATGACTCTCTTCGGTACTTGGGCAGTGAAAATAGATTTAATTAAAAATGAATTTTAAAAAGTAAATAATTGAAGAGCTTATTCCAAAAACAACACATGTCAATTTTTTCAAAAATTCTAATAATGACGCCACCCTATAGATTTTTTAACTATCTATGTGGTAGTTTAAATGGTTTCACCAAAAATATTATTTCTCATGAGATATAAGCAAACAAAATATTGTTGGTTCTACAAAAAAAACATTTGTCAAACATTTGCCAATTGTAGTAATATTGTCAGTTCTACAAAAAAAACTTTTGTCAATTATAGCTCTTACAATAATTTCTTTATACTGAAAAATTTGAATTTTTGACAAGTGCTGTTTTTGGAATAAGCTCTTCAATTACAAAATTTGTAAATGACTGGGCTATTAAATCTGTGATGTAAAAGAGATAGTATTGTTAAAAATATTATCATTAATCTGTAATATTTACTTTGTGTTTTTTCTCCTTTTTTTTTTGCGCGTAATTATTTACTTTTTATCAAAATTAAAAATTATTTAGATTTGAAATATTAATAATCCTCTTTCAGTTAAGTATGATGATAAGAATGCACTGATTTTTTACTATTAATCAAACTTCTCAAGACATTCTTGCGAGTAAAACAGCTACCTTGAACTCTAATGAAACGACTCAAAAAAAATCGCCAAGTGCATGTTAAACACGCATTAAGTTAGGATTTCGTAGTCAATAGCTTTAATTTTTCACAATTTCATCCCAAAATTAAGTTTAAATAACTTAAATTAACTTTTAATTTGTTAATAATATTATTATCCGAACCTTCTTTTACTTTTTATATGAGTTTAAAAAAATAACTGTTTATTAAATTGCGTCAAGTCCAACAATGACCAAAGTGGTCAAGTATAAATAGACCACCTAGTGCGATGACGGAAATGAGGAATTCATAAGGGAAATTCAATAAGGAAACATCCTGCAAAGTTATATTCTTTATCTTCTAGAAAACATCACCGATCATAGTTTTTATAAAATTTTTATTTTTCTGATGACGAAGTGAAACTCGAAAATCGACTCGTAAAAGTGACAAAGGGAACATTTTAATATTTTCTGAATTAAAAAGCGAAGGTCTACTTGTGTTAATCATTATCAATAATGTGAGATTTATTTTTGCCCCCACTGTATAAAACAATCGAAAGACTTTAAAATTAAATTGGGTATTTCTAGAAAACTTGCTGATATGTTCCAACTGGAGCATTCTAGAAAGTAATACGTCTTTAATGAATTAAGTATGCAGTGAAAATATATAAAGGTCATGTTTATTTGAATAATAATCATTGTTTATATCGGAAATTAGGACATTGTAGCACAATTAAATAATATTACACATGTGCATATGTACAGGATGTCTCACATTAAGCTTTATTGTTTACACAAGTTATAATCCACTTTAATTTGTACTCTATGATTTTATTATTTTACGATCGGACACGTTTATGTGTTTCGAGCTTTATATAGAAAAAATGTTTGTGTTTGGTCCAACTTTTTTTTAGCATATTTTTTGCCACACCTTGAGTGTCACGGTAAATGTTAGATTGTTAGATAATTATGAAGTTCGTTCATAGATGTCAGAACCGTTACAATATTCAGTGTTGCAACACATGACGTGTGTATTCATGCTTCTACCGATATGTAACCAATGATGCATCTGATAATGCAATTGGCGCCGTAACTAGTGTGACAGTATACACGGATCCGTGTATAGCAGCCTCAGTAAATGTGTTAAAAAATATATTTTTTAAAATTTTTATTTTTTTTTTTAAATTTTTGATACATTTTATCATTTTTTAATTATGTTTGTGAACTTTAACCTACACAAGTGCTAAGATAGTAAATTGATAAATCATTTTTAACAAAAATAAATTTGTTTACTCAGGTTTGATTTTCAATCAGTTGCCAGAAAATTTATTTTATACACAGTTTAGTTGATAACGTATATTGAAGATTTCGAATCAACAAATTAACTAACCATCAAATTTTTCGCTGCACTACAAATATGAATCAATTGTCAATACTTACAATTAGATACAGTACGAATTTTATTGTGTGAAAGAATTGCATATATGTATATTAAAATTAGGTTATAAATAAAATATATGTAGTTTTATTTTAATTGAATCACATTAAATATGGAATTAGAGATAATATATTAAAAAAAAAAGTAATAATTATAAGTATTTTATTAGATACATTTATTAAATTGTATTTGCACTTATGGTTACGCGTCAATCATTTTATTTTTCAATGTACAGAGTGTTCTAATTTTGTTAGAATACAACCTAATATGGCGATTTTTCATATTACACAGAGAAAACCATACAATCGATAGAATATTCTAAACCATCGATTCAATTTTCGTAACTGAGATGATGATTTTCTTGCAATTTCTTTGCAAATCCTAGCCTGCCACTACTTTTGTTGTAGTCCATTGTCGTCCATCTGCATTATAATGATGTGGGTTTGTTTAAGACACTTAAGCAACCCTTCCAATCCGGACATGATTAATGGGTCATACACAATCAATGAAATAAGGAATAAGGAATAAGAAGTATGCCATCTAGTGATGTTGAATGGAACTTTAATGAAATAAGAAATAAGGAGTATCATAAGAAATAAGGAGTTTATAAGTAATCATGAACGTTACTTTTTTATGAATTTTGATGTAAAAAATACCTAAATACATATACCTATGAGCAGTTAAGTTAAAGTTTCATTCATTCTTATTCCTTATTTCTTACTTCTTATTCCTTATTTCATTGATTGATCAATGAAATAAGGAATAAGAAGTAAGAAATAAGGAATAAGAATGAATGAAACTTTAACTTAACTGCTCATAGGTATATGTATTTAGGTATTTTTTACATCAAAATTCATAAAAAAGTAACGTTCATGATTACTTATAAACTCCTTATTTCTTATGATACTCCTTATTTCTTATTTCATTAAAGTTCCATTCAACATCACTAGATGGCATACTTCTTATTCCTTATTCCTTATTTCATTGATTGTGTATGACCCATTAATCATGTCCGGATTGGAAGGGTTGCTTAAGTGTCTTAAACAAACCCACATCATTATAATGCAGATGGACGACAATGGACTACAACAAAAGTAGTGGCAGGCTAGGATTTGCAAAGAAATTGCAAGAAAATCATCATCTCAGTTACGAAAATTGAATCGATGGTTTAGAATATTCTATCGATTGTATGGTTTTCTCTGTGTAATATGAAAAATCGCCATATTAGGTTGTATTCTAACAAAATTAGAACACTCTGTACATTGAAAAATAAAATGATTGACGCGTAACCATAAGTGTATTAAGCCTAACTTCCTGATAACCCAAGGAAAAAACCGGCTAAACCAAATCATATTAACGTTAATATTAATATTCTTTCATTGGTATTCCCGAACGAAGTCAATATCTTTTCTTTTTATTCGCGAGATATAGTGCAGGGAAAAAATACGTAAACTCGAAACATATAGGCTAAAAATTTTAATTTTTTGTCTCATTACAATAATTTTTCTATGCTGAACAGTAAACAGTATATAGGGCTCTAAAACACAGATTAGATAACAATCAGAAGAGTAACAGAATGAGAGATCCGATATTGCCTGCTATGTATGACCTTGATTGCATGTGTTTTGTGAAAATCAAGGGGCGGTTCCGGGTATATTACCTATTATCTTACAGAGCCGGTATAGGATTTGAACTATGGAAAAAAAATAATACAACATATTAGATGATTTGTTATTGTTAACTAGAATTTATTTAGTAAAATTCTTCACAATTCTTCACTAAACAAACATAGTGTGATTTGGATATATTCTCCATGTTAATATAATATAATTTTAAAAATTTACAATTTAAATTTGTAAATAAAAAATCTTACTTTAAAATAAACTACTGCCCTGGAAGAACAATTTAACTGATCGGCTTGTACTAACATATTCTTCCAATTTCTTCCAAACCTCGAGTATCAAAATTTACCTGACTATCGTTTCTTCTCTTTCTGTTACTATTCTGGTTGTTACTTATTCTTGTGTCTAAAACCATTTAATCTGGCCATGTGAAATTCGAGTTTCTTTAATAATTTAATTTTCAGATGAGTGCGTTTTTTTTACTATCGTCCTTGTAACTTCCTTCTTAGGAGTTTTACAGAGTTGCTTCATCTGGATCAGTTGAGGCTCCTTTTATTTTTTAAAAGGAAGAAATTCGACTTATGATAGGCATAAAATGGAAAATGAGTTGGTTTGGTTGTAATGGGGTATTTGACAATTTTTTAAAAACCATCTTAGTGTGTTTATTACTTCTTACTAAACTCATAATACACATTTTTAAATTATTTTGTACTATATTTTTAATAAAAATCACGGATCAAATTTCAGTTTTTAAAAAGATCGCCAAAACGATGCTTTCTGTGACGTCAAATCGTATGACGTCATTGGCTCTAAAACATTAGTAGTAGTAGGTCTAGTAATGAAAATTAATACCTAATGAAAAATTTATTTCATAGTTACCAAAAAAGTAAATAATTTTTTTCCTAACTACAATATAAAACCTACATATTCAAACGAGCTTGTGACGTAAGCTGCTTTTGCTTGATGTTTTTGATTACGTCATTTTTAACGTAAATTTTGTAATTTTACTTAATTAAAATTTTTATATGTTTGAATGAAATAACTTGTAAAAAATCAATATTCAGTATCATTATGACTCGAGCAATTATTTAAAAATCAAAATAGATATTTTTTCAACTACTGTCAAATACCCCATTGTCAAGTTGTAGGCCTGAAAAATGAGGGTTAAAAATTCCTTTTTCGGAGAGTTGGATTTGTTAAAAATATTTCAATATAAGATCGTATAGTAAACGTCGTCACTTTTCACCATAAAACATACATAACACGAGTCGACTTTCGGTTGTTACACTATCTTCAGGTAAAATTTCATTTAAACATTTTTTCCAAATTTTTTGAGATCCTCTAAATTTTTCAAGAGGTGTAGGGTAAAAGACCCCATTGTCGATCGGGGTTATAAGTCCGATCAGTTTTGACATTTATATCTTAATGAAGTTATTTCTGAAAGAAACCTTTGATAAAAAAAAATTATTATTAATAGAATGATTATTTTTCAATTTAAATTCACCTCACATTTAATGCCTCCTCACTTAATTTAAGAAATACATATATATATCGAAAATTTTTTGTTGAATTCGTGAATTTTTAGTATGATGGATGATCATTATTCAAAACACATGAGTTATAAATTGTAACATTTTTCACCGAATTTTTAAAGTTATTAGCATAATAAAAGTATACAAATAATTGTTATTAGTCCACTTAAGAGATTAGGATAGCTAAATTAAATTTTATATGCGTTAAATATTATTTGTATGACTGATTCTTCTTGGGATCTGAGTTTTACAGTTAGGTACCGCATTTTGAGAATTATATATTGCATACCTATTTTATAAACATTTTTAATTTTTGGGTTTAAAACACTTAACTAACCGTTTTTATAATTTTACTTTAATATTTTATTTATTTCAGAACGTAAAATCAATTGAAAAATAATTAATATTGAATTAAAACTTCCAAATTGTTATTTATATAGGTATTTTCAAATAAAAACGTCAAACATAATATGTATGATATGTATGTATTACATCTGAAACGACACATACAGATACAATATAAACTAAATTTAACTGTTTAAAAATTCACAATGGTTAACGGCTAAGTCAGATCTTATACAATGTTTTTTTAAAAGATCAGCAGAGAGCGAAACGAAATTGTGATTTTAATGGTTTATTTTATCGAATATTTAAACCGTTCTTGGCTTTTGCTTTGACGTTCTATGTTTCACTAGATGTCACTCTATGATAATACTCTATGACATATAGCCTCACCTAGTAGTGGATAGAGTGTCAAAGTGGCTTAAAGAGAATGGTTCAAATATTCGATAGTAGAAGGTACTTCATGTACATTAATGCGCGATTTTTCATAGGGGTCAGTGTATTGATTTTTCAAAGGAGGTTAATATTTTCTGTCCGCTTTTTTATAGACGTCAACAAATTATAAAACAAAAACATTAATAAATCAAAATTTTTGGGTTATATTTTCTTAAAAACATATCCATTGGATTAAAAAAACTTGGTTTCATACTTATTAAGAAAAAAAAAATGGGTGTTTTGTTTATTTTTTAATTTTTTTTAAGCTAATTTAATGATACAGCTAAAAATAGTGATCGGTCATCGGGTCTCTTACCCTACATTACTGAAAAATTGTTGAAATAATTTTGTCGTATTATTTTTATTCTGTAAAAGGTCGTAGACTTGAAAATATGTGACAAATGAAAGTGTATTTAATTTACAGTTACAATGTATTCAGAAAATATGTGCAATGACTTACATACATAGGTGTACATTCATGTTAAAAAAGTAACAATTATTTCACGTTGAATCCGTTAGTTTGGTGAATTAGTTAGTACGTCGTATACGACGGACATGACTACAGTACAGAGAATGTGTCATAAGTTAGAAGAACTTAATTTAGTAACGCAGCAGGAGCCGAAATTCAATCTGCTAAAAATACATTCAACACTCATCAAAAGTAAACGAAGTATTCAACAAATTTTTACTCATTCAATAAAGTGAAATCTTTTTCTAAAGAAAATATATCTATACAGAATTAGAAAAATATTTTTAAAATTATTTATTTTCTTATTTTTTTTTTTTGTTAACATACGATAAAATTTTTACATTGCATTTTATGCATAAATATTTGATCTATTTATTGCGTACAGTAACACTCATAAGTATTTGTACAACAAATTAAAAATAGTATTTTACAATATAAGTTCGGTAAGTTGCTTTTACTGATCGAGAAAATGTTGCGAAAACGAGACCCGCAGGGTCGAGTTTTTGCAATTTTCGAGATCAGTAAAGGCACTTAACGCATCGTGTATTGTATAATATTTTCTGCACGATCAATTTAAAATAATTAAAGAAAAAAATATGTTAACTAAAAAATAAAATTCGGATAATATAGGTGAAATTTAATTTATATTTCTAATGTTATGACACAGAATGCCATGAATAAATATTATAAATATTCATAACAACTAATACGAACCTTTGTAGTAACAATTGACAACTATATTTGTAAATAAAAAAGTAAGTGTCAATATTTCACTGGCGTGAATATTTTTTTTGAATTTTCTATTAAAAAAATTGAGGAAACTAGTTTGTTAAACTATAATATTAGTGAGAATAATGAAATTGATGAAGCATTTTATATTTAGCTGCAAATTTATTCTCGTAAAATGAAAGGAAGATTATGAAAACCACAGAAAATTTTAATGATTGAACGATCTTTTGAAATGTCAACAAAATAAGAAGATTAATACCAACAATAATAATAATAATGTGCAAACTAGTGAAAATTTTCATATTAATCGATTTATTTTCCTAATTGTTCAAATTGTACTTTTAATTTCAATATAAATAAATAAATACAATCATTTTTGAGCTAATTTCACTTACCACACCCCTATTCACTTACCACGCATCTATTTCACTTACCGCATTGTTATTTTTTGGTTTCCATGGATATAAACAAACGTTCGGGAAATGTAACTTACCAGCATTGTCAACAGCATCAGTAATAAAGGCATGAAAATACACGATCGTGCAAAAAATAGCATTACCTATCTTCTATTTTTTTTTTTTTTATGAATTTTGAAAAAATATAAAAATATTTTCTTATGTGTACTGTCAATAACTTCCCACTAACTCAAGTCTTTGAACCAGTGTTTGTGAAACTGTTTATTGCGAGATTTAAAAATATTAACCGTTGCAAGTGTAAATCACTCGGCAACAGTTTTGAGAAACTTATGCAAAGATCGGTAAACATTCGCAAAGTTCTTCTAGGCAGTTTTTCAAAAAGATATTTTGAAGGCAGAAATCGAAAGTTCACCATAAAATTAGTAAAACTTCAATATTAGATCCAAAGGATAGTGTTTAAATAAAATAAAATAAAAAATTAGTTTGTGTGACGTCATCAACTACATTAAATCGTTTTTAGACTATGAAATTCATAATTTAAGTGATTGAGAGATGATGTTTTTCGATTAATTTTGGTTTTTTAATATCATTCTTTTGATTTTCGATAAAATTAAAGCTGTAGCACTGGTCGAAAATAAACTTTCTAGAGAGTGAGTGAATTTTTTAAAAGAAATTTTCACATTTTGATGGCAGAAATCGAAAATTTACCCCAAAATTAGTAAAACCTCACCATTAGATTCATAAAATATCATTTGTTTAAAACATATTAGTCCGTTTTTTAAGTGTATACTTATTTTTGGTCGCTACTGTACGTCAGTATAATATGTGACTGCATCAATTACATTCTTAAATTAATTTACAAGTGGAATTTATAAAAATTAATTATGAAGAAAGAATTGATAAACAATATAAATTGAATATATGAATAAATTTTTTTAAAATCGAAAAATCTTTAGCTTAGTAATAAAATGCATATTGTTTAATTTTTATATTCGAATTTATTTGAAATATTTCAGTTCGATGAACTCAACATAAAAGCATTTTATTTAATTATTTCATTTTTTTCCTATACTTTTAGACAAATTTTAGCTGCTTATTCGATTACCAATAAATTTGTATTCCAGCAAATGTTTTCCACAATTTTAAGATATTTAAAAATATAAAATAATATTTGTGTAATTTAAATGTATTAAACATTTAAGTACACCTATCCCTCGATTTACACGATAGATAGATTCCTGAAAACGTTAAATTGAAATAGTAGATTTTAATATGTAAAACCGTGTCAATCGAAAAGAAACTAAAATGTGTATAATTTCAGTAAAAATTTTCAACGTAAATTTGCTACTAATCTAAGGGAGAGTATTGCGTTTCATTCAAATTTGGTTATTTCAATACGTAGTGCTTTCATTCATTGCATAAATTGTAGAAATGTGTTAAAAATAACTGTTAAAAATTACACATTGATTTTTTAGGAGAAACTTTGAGTTATTCTTATTTTTTTCTTTCTTAAAATTTAAGACGTAAACTTCAACTGGTACACTGTTTTGACAATTGATACACTTTATATAGGGTTGCCGACGTCGTACAGCGTAGTGTTGCAGTTAGTCAGGGTCAGGTTTCACTTGACATCTTACCGGTTAATAACAAGTTAAAAGATAAAAACTAAAATAGTAAGATAAAATATGCATTCTGCACTAAGGAAACTTGTAGTCCTATTAAAATGTAATAGATGTGATGTGAAAGGTTACAAGTTCAAATCCTACAACTATTTTTGGATTTTTAATTAATTATTGATTTTTAAGGTACCATCACAATTGTGATTGGTCGAAAAATAGTCAATTTTCGCGATTTTTTTTCGGATGGATAAGATGGCGGAATGGGGATGAATTTTTTTTTACGATTAATATCACTATTTAACAATACAAAAATATTTTTTTTATTCATTTTTATTTATTTTTTATAATTATTATAATTTTTTGAAAAAGTGTCTTTAAAAAGGGGGCGGAAATTGGTACACATGATCGTGGCCGCAATTTTCATCTAAAAAAAAAAAAAAATATATATCAGATAGATTATCAATATGTAGATAAGCCGCTATGTACCTATGGGAGCTTTTTTTTTCTTGATATTTAAAAAATGGCGGCGGTTTGAATAAAAAGTACAAACTTTTTTTATAATTTTTTGTGTAGAAAGATAGGAAGATTTCAAAAAAAAGAAAAAAAGTTCCCATAGGTACATAGCGGCTTACCTACAGATTGATAATCTATTTGATTTTTTTTTTTTTCGGATGAAAACTGCGGCCACAATCGTGTGTACCGATGTCCGCCCTTTTTTAAACACTTTTTTCAAAAAATTATAATAATTATAAAAAATAAATAAAAAAAATATTTTTGTATTGTTAAATAGTGGTATTAATCGTAAAAAAAAATTCATCCCCATTCCCCCATCCCATCCATCCGAAAAAAAATCGCGAAAATTGACTATTTTTCGGCCAATCACACTGTGATGGTACCTATGGTCTATTTCAGTTAAATTTAACCATGCTTCGTAACTTTGAATTTAAATAATTTCTGTTTTCTTGGCTTTATCTCTTTTATTATTGCATTTATGTAAATTTTAAATTTGCAGTTTATTTTTAGAAAAGAATAGAAGATCGATTTGTTTCGAATATAAGAATTATTTAATTTTTTAACGAAAACTCATGATCAATTTTATCTGAAAAGAGGTATAAATTAATTACATTAAAAATGTTTTCGCTTTTGGGTTATCAAATTTTAACACGTTCATTGTTGCTATATACAGATTAGTGTAGACGCATGGTTTTACACACGTTGTCTATGTTACCTATGTCAGTATATGTATAAGTATTGAATAGGGTAACCCTTTTGTCATTTATGAATGAACTTCTGATGAGTTAGGGGCAATTTGAATTAGAGATGTCGATTTTAAATCGATTAATCGAAAATCCATTAATAGAAGCTTTAAAAAATCGATTATTTTTTTCGATGTTTTTCATTTGAATAGATTTATGAATTTGAATAAAGAAAGTGGTGTCATCTACTAAATAACAATCATTAATTATATTTTTTTCTGTTGTCGTAGGTAAAAATAAAGCAAATGCAGATTCCAAAAAGTCAATTAGTAATAAAGATGCAGCTAAACAAAGTTCAGTATCGTCAAATGCAACATCATCAACACCGGCACCCAATCAAAAACAACAACAGCAACAGCAACAACAACAACAACAACATGCAACACCACAACCGGCAACAGTTCCGGTATCATCGGCGCCCACCGTTCCGGTTGCGGCCACCCAACCGCCTAAACCATCAAATAAAACCAATAAACAACGTGAACTGCTGAATCGCAAAGGCGCTGACAAAGAAGGCACCGATATGGATGCATTCAATACAAATGATAACAACACACAACAACCGGCCCCTCCCATTGTAAATAATAATACGAACGCCTCAACTGATAATCAAGTCACAACTAATACGAACACGGTAACAGCGACATCTGTTATTGTTGATAACAAAACAGGTCAACCACAACCACAAAATGTCAAAGTAGAAATAAATGATTCGAATGAAATTAGCAATAATAAACCAGATGTGAAATCTGCAACGTTACCCAAATCTACGAAAGTAAATGTTTGTGATATAGTTAAAGACTCCCCGAAACCACTTCCCACAAAACCAGCAACTTCACCCTCTCAGCAGGTAAATAAAAACAAAAATTAATTCAAACATATCCGGTTTGATTCAACAAACAATTACAAGGGGAGGGCACGACCTGGGAAATTGACTTCGGGATGGGATTTCGCAGGATTATAGTCCCTCCAAAGAATAATTGTTAAAATATAAAGACCCACTGCCCAGTCAATTTCAAGAAAAACGCTTTCAAAATTCTAGCTTCATTTACTGAATATTTATATATAAGTTATTGGTGTGTCAAATCAACGAACAGGTGGTGTAGTCGGTAACGTGCTGGATTGGCGACTAGAGTGCACGGGTTCGATTCCGACTGAGTGCAAGTATTAATTTTGTTAATTAACTATTAAAATTAATAAATTTCAAAAGTAAATAATTACTTCTAACAATAAATATCATAAATTAAAATATAATTGTATTTTTTTTTAATTCGTAACCATTTACTGAATACTTTTTTAATAAGTAATTTGTTTTTTGTTTTTTTTTAAACAAGTAATAAAATTACCAAAACCAGTTATTAATTATAAATTTTAATAGTTAATTAACAAAATAAAAAAAATTAAAAAATGTAATAATACTTGCAGTCAGTCGGAATCGAACCCGCGCACTCTAGTCGCCAGTCCAGCATGCTACCGACTGTACCACCTGTTAGTTGATTTGACACAGCAATAACTTATATATAAACATTCAGTAAATGAAGCTAGAATTTTAAAAGCGTTTTTCTTGAAATTGACTGGCCAATGTGTCTTTATATTTTAACAATTAATTAATCTTTGGAGCGACTATAATCCTGCGAAATCCCATCCCGAAGTCAATTTCCCAGATCGTGCCCTCTCCTTGTTAGTCAATGTCATTTGAAGGTCATCAAATCAAATTACTAGCGATTAGAAATTGTTGACGCTGTGCAGCGGCTACGTCCATCAATATGTTATTGTATGAGAACTAAACAGTGTATAAAAAAGTTCCTAACAGGATCGGAACTATAAATTTTATTGTTTTTGTCATAAAACGTAAAACAGTTAATTCTATTAACCCTTTTAAACAAACCATATGGAAAAATTTTTTTGTCTCAAAATGCCGGACTTCTTACTGTCAGTGATAAGTACAACAGATAAAGCTACAAAAAAAGAAAAAGAAAAAAATTAAAGATCCCAACATCAAAAAAGTGAACCCTACGAATTTACAAAATGTAAATTATACTAAACTATGTTGATAAAATTGAACATTATTTCGAATTATACCGTATTTCGGAAAATCTGTCATAGATGGCGGCACCTGTACCAGTGAATATATACATACAACAGCATTTTGAGCCGCCATATTGCAGGACGAGTTAACTCGTCTTAATCATTTAAAGCGTTAAAGAATTAAGGACCAGTGTACTCCGATCTTTGATGAGAACGCTTTCACATCAAACTTCAAATTGTCTCGTGACAAAACAGTTCAAGCTTAAAATTGTATCCATGCTCATTAAAACGTGAATTAATACCAGTTTTTGTTGGAACAAACCTCTTGTTGTATTGAATATTTATTTCCATTGCTATTAATATATTTTTTTTTTTTTTTCAAATCACTTTCAGATAATTAATAAAGAAAATGAAATTGATAATAAGTCAACGATGTCTGAAAATGATAAATTAGTTCAGGCCAAAAATGAAGCAAACGCTAAGGCCTCCATTGTAAATTCAGTTAGTAATAATATTCCTATCATAGATGCCAATAAAAATTCAACGCCAGCTTCAGTTGCAGCTGCAGCATCACAAATTACTTACAAAGAAGGTAAAAATTATATCTTTTAATATCCGAAAATGTTACAAAAAAAACCACGAAACCCTAAATTAATACGTGTTCGACATTTACTTGACTAATTAACTTTTCAAGTAAAGTAACATTCGATATTTTAAAAGTATCTTCAAAGTAAATAAGTTATATGGTCGATTTATCTATTAAACGTTAGTTTGCTGTGATACACTAGATGGTAGTACCAGTTTATTTAGTTTAGTTTATTTATTTGGTATATTTTCTACAAATTTACTTCATCGATTTAGTTATTCGTGAATCTTTGAATCTCAGAATTTATAATTTTGACGTTTAAAAAAATAAAAACAAATTTATTTAATATTTGCCTGGGCAACCATATTTTTTTATTTTCTTTCTTTTCTTTGACGTTTTAATTAAAAAATTAAAATTGGCTCATAAGTTTTGAAATCAGAAAAATTTTCTGCTTTATCGTCTCTTGAAAAATAAAATTTTTAATTTTGAATCGTTGGTGAGTGATTAATTATGATGATAAAGGCAATTCCGATTATAATGAGCGATAAAAAGCTGGAATTCCTCGTTACTGACATCACTATTTTTTGGATTTTTCAGAAAAATTTTAAATTTTGCATAAAAATTTATGATTTTAATTAAAATATTTTTAGGGCAATGGTCTCCTGATAATCCTCAGGGCAAAAAAATATACGACAGAGAGCAATTAATGGCACTTTTAAAAGATCCAAAAAGTAACAGAAAACCGGATCTACCTCAAGATTTAGATGTAATTAAAACTTATCCCAAGGTATTTTTAAAAATATTTCAAATATATCTTTACGAAAATATTAATTTTTTTTTGTGGGATGGAATTTAGCAGCAACATCGGTTGGCTGAACCTAATCGATTTTCTAGTATGAATAAACCACACGAGGCCGTAATACCGTTCCCTCAGTATGGTAAATCATCAGTGTCTCAACGGGGAGTAAGTATTTTTGTTTGCTTGTGTTACATGATCGTGAATATGTAAACAAGATAAAACGTTTATTAAAATTTTGAATCGATTTTTCAGCCATTACCTAAACGAAATAGTCAACAAGGTAAAATTAAGGCTGGAGCAAAACCAGTTATTCATGTCACATTGTCATTGAAAGAAGATGTCAAATTGAATGAAACTGAAAACGCTTGGAAACCGGCGAGGCTCAAACCTGGTCAAGAGCTTTCTGAAGAAGATGCTAAAACTGAGGTAATTTAAATTTGTTTTAAAATATTTCCTGTGATTACTGTATTTTTTGAAATTTTTGTTCTTTCTAGGCGCTTTATAAAAAAGTACGAGGTGTTTTAAATAAACTCACTCCTCAGAAATTCGATACACTCGTTAGTCAAGTAAGAAATTTAGATATAGATAACTGCGAAAGATTACAAGGTGTAATAGATTTAGTCTTCGAAAAGGTAATACATTCAATACAATTCGAATACTATTTTTTTATTGAAAATTTTTTGTTTTTTTAGGCTATTGATGAACCTAATTACTCAGTAGCCTACGCCCTTATGTGTCGCGAATTAGCATTAATGCAAGTACCTGTTACGAAAAGTAAAAATTCAAATTCGAAGGAGCCCGAATACGTTAATTTTAGGAAATTGTTAATTACAAGATGTCAAATGGAATTTGAAAAAAGTTACGTAGATGAAACCGCACGAAATAAGAGATTAAAAGAAATTGAAGAAGAAACGGATCCAGTAAGTTTTTTTTTTTCATCATATTTTGTTGTGCTAACACGATGTTTGAGTTAAGGAGGAACACCACTGTGAAGGGACAAAAAATTGACAATTTTAGCGATTTTTTTTTTTTTTTTTTGCAAATGTGAATGGGTTTATGAGAGTCGGATTAAAGAGACTTTATTGAGTATACATTCAACTATGCCCATATAAATTTTTATAGAAAAACATTAAGGCTGTCTACACAATCAATGAAATAAGGAATAAGAAGTATGTCATCTAGTGACGTTAATGGAACTTTAATGAAATAAGGAGTATGCCATCTAGTGATGTTGAATGGAACTTGAACGTAACTGGTCATAGATATAAATATGTAGGTATTTTTTTACGTCAAAATTCGTGATTTTTTTCACTTAGTGACATAAAAATCATCACGAACTGTACTTTTTCATGAATTCTGATGTATAAAAATACCTAAATACATTTACCTATGAGCAGTTAAGTTAAAGTTTCATTCAACGTCACTAGATGGCATACTCCTTATTTCTTATTTCTTATTCCTTATTTCTTATTTCATTTAAAGTTCCATTCAACGTCACTAGATGGCATACTTCTTATTCCTTATTTCATTGATTGTATGCTTATTAATGCAATCATATAAAAAAAAAATGTAACTTATGCTAACGATATTGCAATAATGCATTATCTGAAATTAAAAAAATTACAAAATTTCTTAAAGTACATGATTGTCACTAGGTTTAAACGGAGCCGTTTTGTTTTTTAAATTTTTTCCACAAAATGGCGGTCGTTTGAAAAGTTTTCGTTTTTTTAAGTAATTATTAAGTAATTATCAAAATTTTTAAAATCGGCTACGCTTAATATTGACCACTGAATTTATAAATATTTAAACAAAAAAAAACATTCAAAATCGGTTGTAGTATTGCATAAATTTTCCTTAATACATATTTAAGATATTTATATTTTTGGTTGTGGAGTTTGCTCACCAGAGGTATGAAATTATGAACTTATGTTACATTAATATTTCTACAGGTACTATATATATTTCATCCAATTACGGACTCTTCAGGTACAATACATATATGGATAAAATTCAGTAATTGAATTTTATTGTCATTTATATAACATTATTATAAAAATGACAATAAAATTCAATTACTGAATTTTATCCATATGTGTATTGTACCTGAAGAGTCCGTAATTGGATGAAATATATATAGTACCTGTAGAAATATTAATGTAACATAAGTTCATAATTTCATACCTCTGGTGAGAAAACTCCACAACCAAAAATATAAATTCATTGAAAACTCACCAAACTAAACGAAGAATTACCATATTTAAGATATTATATTTCGAATATTGACATTTACATGAAGCTTTCCTAATTTTTTTTTTACATAATTTTGATTATATATTCTTCCAGAAAACGTGAAAAAAAAAAAAAAAACTTAAATTTTTCACCCGTTACAGTAGTGTGGTGTTCCCCCTTAATACAGTCAAATTTTTAATGTTGGTGTTTAAGCCTTTTTGTTAAATCTCTTAAAAATGAAATGTTGTTTATAGGAAAAGAAGAAAGAATTACAGATATTATTAGAAGAAGATGATCGAAGAGTTCGCTTAAAATCTGTAGGAAATGTTAGATTTATTGGTGAGCTTTTCAAGCAACAAATGTTAACCGCCAATATAATGATGCGTTGCTTAAACAATTTATTAACTCCACCAATGGAAGAGGAAAATTTAGAATGTTTATGTAAACTATTAATAACAGTCGGAAAAGACTTGGAAATCGATAAGAAAATGTCATTGCAACCATACTTCCAAACGATGCAAGAAATTGTCGATAAAAAACACGGGAAAATTAGTAGTAGAGTTCGATTTATGTTACAAGATGTGATTGACTTAAGGAATAATAAATGGATTCCACGACGTCAAGACTTGAAGCCAACAACAATCGATCAAATACAAAAAGAAGCCGATACCGAACAGCTTAACATTCAATTAATGAATTCAGCACCGCTCAATACACCAAGAAAAGACGATCGAGGATCGGGTGCCAGTGGCGGCGACAGGAAACGTGGCGGTCGACCCAACGTGTCCGAAGATGGTTGGTCACCAGCACCTAGTCGAGGTCGCACTCCATTCTCTGTAGAATCTTCGAAACTAAAGAGCACTAAACCAGTACGTGTCCCACCCGGTATATAATCTATGGTTTAGTGAAACCGATTTAACGTAGTATTTTGTGTTTCAGACCACCATTGACGATGAAAAATTAGGATCTAGATCAACGTTTACGAAATGGAATAGAGGCAGCACACCATTAAGTAGTCAACCAACAACCACCACAAATATGTACTCAGCGTTAGAACTTATGGCGGAAACGGAAAGAACGAGACAGTCAGCTGCAGCAGGCAAGTTCCGAAACACTTTCACTAATTTATTTTACATTTTTAGGGTTCCGAAGCGACATCTAATGCTTCGGAACCCTAATGCTTTTGTGCAGCCTGTCGCTTTCTTTCAATCACAGAAAACTACAAGGCTGCCCGCATTTTGTTTTCTCTATTGGGGCGATATTTTTATTTGGCAAATAATTATTTTAGCAGTTTTTTTTTAAACATTTGGTCAGTTACCTAAGTCAGTTAAACGGTCAGTATTATATTTTTTAGCAGTATTAAATCAACTTTAGCAGTAAAACGTGGTTAGTAATATAAATGAATTTGGTCAGTAAAATAACTAAATAGTCAGTAAAATATCTAAACGAGCAGTTAAATAAATAGTTTGCCGATTCCCAGCATATAGTAAAAGTCAAACGTTATTTTGATTGAAAATAGTGTACAATTGAGCCAAAAATGATGAATATTCCAATTTCCGATGAATTGACGATAGCGCAGCGCATAAATTTAAAATAAGGTTAGTTAAGGGTAGGTTAGTTTAGTTAATTTTAACAATATACTTCAACTTTGATATAAAAATTACGTGATGAGGCATTGAGGAGGGAATCGATTAGAGAGAATGTTGTGTATTATCATAGTTTACAAATTCATTAAGATATTGAAGCAAAACAAAATGACTGATGTGTGATCAGTTTAATGGCGGTCAAACCAATTTAATCTCCGTGGTTACAAGTTGGGTTTAATAAAATGGAGTCATACAGCTGAACTCTTTTTTATGCGGCTCTTTTTTGTGCGATTTTTTTTATGCGGTTTGTAAAAAATGACCATTAAAATTCAAAATGTGAATCAAAATCACGAGACAGTAAGAAACTTAAACAATTACTATAATAATTTTCTTTGATAAAAATACTTTTTAACGGCTTTTAAGCATTTAATCAATACGTTGCATAAGAACATAAGTTATTGCATCATTTAATTTTGTTAAAGATGTATTTTTCAAAATTCATAATATTATAAAATTGAAATAAAATGTTTTTACGTGTAAATTAATGCTTTATCTTGTTTATAGAAGCAACTTCTAAGGAAATTTCTAAGTTTTGAGCGTTTTGATTGATGTTTTTTCGATGAAACTTTTTTTAAGCGGTCCCAACTAACCGCACAAAAAAAGTTTTTTGTACAATCTGGATCGAACTATACTTTTTATAGCTATTTATGATATTTTTGAATATATTTTTTTTTGGGCGATTTTTTTTTTAATCGGTCCCTATCCACCGCACAAGAAAGAGTTCAGCTGTACTTCACAATTTAATGCCTGTGACATCTCTAGGAAACATTATGTTAATATGTTCGATTCAGTACTCAGTGTGATGAGATTAGTTAAGGTTAGGTTAGTTTACCACTGAAAGCTCATTTTCGGGCAAACGGTAATAGGGTACTTGACTGCAATTGACAAATGATTCTAAATGCTTTGTTCTTACGTATAAATTAGTTCATTTTTGTTAAATTTTTAAAAATCTTCAAAAAAATCATTGTTTAATTTTAAATGAACAAATTGACGGGGAAAACGACTTGGCGTAGTGATGTATGCAATGACGTCACGATTTAACTCAAACAGATGTCGCTTTCATTCATGTCAACACTTGTCAACATGGTTTCAAATTTTTACACAATATTCAGCAGTCATCATGCTCAGTTTTAGTGGTATTTAAAACTTTCTACTTTGTTATCTTCTTCATTTATCATTACTGTAAGATTTTCATGAAGCCCTACAAGTATTAAATGCACTTTAAGAAAACAGTTTGACGTAACTTTAAAATTGTAGCAAAAAATAAAAGCATTTTTAACATAATATTTAAAACAAGTTGATAAGGATATTTTACGTATTAAGTGACGATGTAATCCTTCCATCAATCTTTTTTGAGTGCAAAATTAATTGCAAACCAAAAAGTTCAAAATAAATTACAAAGAAAAACAACTTCTCTTGGTCAATTAGAATTGTAAATAAAAATGTCACAATGAAAATGCAATTTGTCATAGACAATACGTAACTACAGTAATAAGATCTGCTATAAAAAATGACGTCATTTTCAAATATCACTGCGTTTTTAATCATTTAAATGAAGGCTAAAAAGTTATAATTTTCCAAATCGAATTTTTAAATAACTCAAGAATATTTTTATTTGTCACTACTAAAATTGAATATATTTAAGGATAATACATAAAATTATTCAACATTTAAAACAAATTTTGAATACAGTCAAGTACCGTATTATTTATCACTTATTTTAAGATTTTTAACGGACCCATTTCCATTTAGTAACTGCTCACAAGTTATTGGCCATTTATTAATTTTACTGACCAATTAAATTTTCAACAAATCAAATATTTATTGAACCGCTCACTTCAAAATATTTTACTGTCCGTTCCTATTTTTTTTTTACTGCTTGCATTTTACCGCCATATTTGTTATTTTAAACATACTGTTTATATTTTTATACCGACCAAAACTGTCATTTTCTACTCACCATTTAAATCATAGCCTTATTATTTATATAACTTTTTGTTTTGTGCAGGATCTCGTAATGGAAGTAAAGATCCGTACATTTCAAAAGGACCTAGTATGGAACGTTATAAATCGTATGAAGGTAATTTTATATTACAATCCGGGAAAAAACTTTTAAACTTTTTCAAAAACCTGTTTCTTTTAAGATGGTCGGGGATCACGTAGCGGAAGTCAGGCTAGATCTCGCGATGGATCTCAAGCGCGTCAACAACCACCAGCACCCATGATGGGTGGTCATCAGCCGCCAGTGTCGTCTCTGTCGTCCTCCCGAACACAATTACAACCGGCCAAACAGCTCACCGACGAGGAATTCGAAAATCATTCACATAGTATATTAAATGATTATCTAATTGAAAAGTCAGTGACCGCGTGCGAATCCGAAATCCGTCGATTACTTCCGTTGGACTCGCTTGGCAAATTTGTTAATGTTTGTTACACGTACACGTTGGAGAAAACGTCAAACAATCGAATAGCCACCGGCAAATTAATCACGCAACTCTATCAAAGTGGACTGCTCGATCAAAAGACTGTATGCGAAGGTTTACAAGGTGTGCTCGACATTGTCGACGATCTTATTATTGATATTCCCAAAATTTGGGACTACTTATCGGAATTAATAGGTACGTAATATAAACAACAGTAAAATCAAGATACCGATGTTTCAAGTCAAAAAAAAAAAAAAACAGGACCGCACAGTGGTCCAATTTCCAAAAAAAGCGGACAAAAATCAAAAATTAGTTTGAGTAAAACAAATGTTATATAAGCGTTTTCACGGTCGCTGATTATGAATTTGATACTATTATTTTAAAAATTCAAAATGGCGGGCAAAAATAAAAAATTAGTGTTATTGAAACAAAAAATGGTATATAAAGATTTTCAAAGGTTTCTGATTATGAATCTGATATTATTATTTCAAAAATTCAAAATGGCGGGCAAAAATAAAAAATTAGTTTTATTGAAACAAAAACTGATATGTAAAGATTTTCAAAGGTCGCTGATTATGAATTTGAAGTGAGACGAGAAAGAACTGAAATTGGTGTAAAAAACGAAGGGGCAAATTAGAGCAGGAATTTTGTTTTTTAAAATAATCTACATACTTCATACTTTGTTGCAAAAAAAGCAAACCATCCAACTCGATCAAACTCATAACTATTTTTTATAAATTAACACATTAACAATGCAATATTTCTCTGTAATAAGTACACCCTGTAGAAATATTAAATTTCCCTTTACCACATATCCATAATGATTACTCACCTTCATTTTCAACTTCCATCACTTTTGGTTTGACTAGAAGATGCGTATGAGACCGGCGTTCAGTTAGCTGTGTTTGACCTTCCCTTATTTGGTAATGCAGACGGTACAATGGACTGTCGGTTTGCACCGAGGTGCAGTGGTGTCTCCCTTACAGTAATACGGGGTAATAAGTTCAAAATTACAAACTTCACTTTTCTCATTATTGTCCGCTTTTTTTGGAAATTGTACCAATGCGGACCGTTAGATATTAAGTGTCTTGTTGCCCTCATCGCTTACTTTTAATTGATGTAGACATATGCGCACACTAATTAAAAACTGCGCGGGAATGAGCCATTTTCTCAAAATATGTAGCAATTTGTCACCAGGGCGGCCACACAGGTAATTGGGATTACATCTCTATGATCGAAATTATTAATTTAACCAAATTTAACCAACCAAAAATCATTTTCTGTTAATTCCACTTTAGCAACGAAATTTCCAAATTCGGTTACCTAGAAATATTTTTTATTTTTTAGAAATTAATATTCCAACTATAGAGATATACTTTCGAATAACCCGTGTCGCCGCCTGGTGTTAAACAATTTTCTTATGCGGTTACATAGCAATTTTTAAATTAAAATTTCAATCATAGAGATGTAGTCCCAACGTACCTGTGTCGCCGCCCTGGTGTCAGACTGTTACATATTTTGAGAAAATGGCTCATTCGCCAATTCGCGCACAGTTTTTAATTAGTGTGCGCATGTGCCTACATCATTTAAAAGTAAGTGATGAGGACAAAGAATACACTCAATTTGTGTCTTTCTAAAATGCTATACGCCTGCGCATTGTATCTAAGGTATTTATGGGTAATAACCTCCACTAAAATTTATAATTATACTGTAGTTTTAGCTTCCCTTGGTAACAGATTAACAGGAACAGGATTTTACACAACAGGGAAGCTAGCCCCCCCCCCCCCCCCCAAAAAAAAAAAATCCAGTTCGATACAGGAAATCCGATATCAAATTCCACTCACAATAACAATTATTAAGAATTGCTATTTTCACGCAAATTACATTTTCAAAAAAAAAAAAAAAAAAAAAATTCTAAAGTAATTGTCCCACCATGTAAGGTGCTTACGGGTAATAACACCCACTGTATTTCCGTTCTAAATGACCTCATATATATGGGTGACGCAAATTTTCACTCGCGCCTCTGGTGGTGAAAACAGAACCTGTATCAAGTCAAAACATGTACATCATATATTTCTAACTGGTAATATAAAATCTAGTAGTTCGTACATAAATAATTCATATAATACCTATATTTCTATCGCCGATTAAACATATACGTATATGTTTTACTTGATACAGTTTCTGATTTTACTACCGGCGGTGCCCGCATAATTTTTGGACCCTCAGTACCAAAATATCTAAGAGGGAGCAATAGTGGTGGGATAGAAAGAGTGATACGAACAGGAATAGTGTGAAAAAAATCAAAAACTTGTTTGAAAATGGTTATATTGATCGAAACATGTTCCAGAATTTTTTTAAATAAGAATTGGGTTTTTTTTGGTAAACTGTTCCATATATTTTGTGTTTTCTACGTCAAATTGTTCGCTGAGTGGGCTTTATTACCCATGGATTGGACTTTGACTATCGAAATTCTTAATGGCGAATTTATAAAAAGTAATTTTTTTTTTAGTTCCTCTGCTGGCGGAGGGAGTTTTAACATTTAAAACTTTAAAAGAAACTGCATTTGCATCTCCAAATTTTGTTCAACAAGAGAACACGGACGATTATCCTGGAAAAAATCCAGGCAAATTATTTATTCACATATTTAATTTATTAAATGCGGAAAAGGGGCCTAGTTTTGTTCGACAGTTATGGATGGAGTCCGGTTTACAATTTAGTGATATAATACCAAGTAAACAAGTTGCCAGCTTCATTCAAGATCATGTAAGGATTCCTGTGCCCCCATGTAATAATTTTGCAATTTTTTAAAAATGAATTTTTGTTTTGTGTTTTAGCATTTGGAGTATTTAACTGGCGGTCAACTTGCACCAGCAAGCAATAACGTAAAACTTACATTTGACCAGATACGTGGTAAATTATTAGAATTCTTCAGGAATGATGTGTCGTTCAATCATATCACCGAATGGATATCGGTAATGAATTTCACACAGTCAATTTCGAAATTTCATATTTTAATTTGTGATTTAATTGTTCCAGACAAATATTGGCGAGGAAGGTGTGAAAGAGAAGGAGTTTATTCGCGCATTGGTTACGGCCGTCTGTGAACACTCCATTCAAAAAATGAAATTGAATGAGGATATTTTCAAGAAACATTTCAATTTGTTATTCCGGTATATTGATAATAAACCGGATCGAGAAATGCAGTGCTTGTATGCTTTACAAGCGTATATTCATAAGTTAGAGCATCCTCCAGGTATTTACATGTTTATTTTTTAATGTTTTTGATGTAAATTTAAAAGGATCAGCGAAGTGACCGAGCGTGCTTAGGTCCTGACACTTTCGATTGGTAGGTCGAAGGTTCGAATTCCACGACTGTGTATGCTCGTGAGGGTTTTCTACAGTTTCCCTTCCAAATTCCAGATGAATATCGGCATAGTTCCTTTAAAGAAGTCGGCTGGAGACGCACACCGTCCAAATCCTAGTCCCCCATCACTTTCCTTGGCCTCCACTCGCATCATAAATGTATAACGTAAAAAAAAGTATTGTAATAAGTATTGAAGTATTAATAAAGATACAAATAATGATGTGGGTGGTGTCTGTTATAGGCGAAAAAGTCTCAAAATCAGACGTTAAACTATATTATTATTATAATTATTATGTAAATTTAAAAGGGATATTATTTTGAGGTGTGTTTAAATAGTATATTGTACAATAAGTGGGAAAAGAGGCTTATTTCTCACGAATATGAGTTGGTTGCGCGAGCCCGCAGGGCGAGTGCAACAATTCATATGAGTGAGAAATAAGCTTTTCCCACGTATTTTACACTATACTTTTTCTATGAGCACATTCTTTCTCGTAAAAGTTAACATAAATAATTAAAATAAAATTTAAATAAGTAGTAAAAATTTTTTAAATTTATAATGTCAATCATAAGATGTTCAAATTTTTGCAAAAGCATACTTTGAAACTATGGAAACAATAATAAATAATCAACTTACATATGTATATTTTTAGTATTAATTATGTAGATTATAAAATGTTAAATCAAAGACAGAGCCTACTTTTTTATTATATTAAGCCGTGGGAAATAATTTCCCACTGTATTTCCGTACAGTGTGGGTAATTGTTAATTTTTACATATAGTTAGCCGTGCGCAAAATGTTACTTTTAATAATAGGAGTAGAAAAACTTTATTTTTTAGGTATCAATATTATTTTTACATTTTTAAGGGGAGTTCTTATTTTTCGACCAAAAAACGGCAATTTTCAATAATTTTTTTCTCAATGATTGACCAACATTTAGCTATAAGTTAATTACTTTTCGAAATATCAGTGTTAGCACATCAAAAAAATCATTTGACGAAAACCCTGCACGCGTAACGGAATCGTCCCTTTTTCTTAGTTTGTTTATTTTTACGTTTTCCATTAAAAATATGAAAAAAAGAAAAATCGATTTTTTGAAAGCAAAAAAAATTGGAACTCTTCATTATAAGTTAAAACTCATCACCAAACTATAAAATCCCAAAATCCACCAAGGGTGAATTGTCCTTTTTTTACAAAAAAAAAAAAATGATATAATTGTTGGCTAAATGTTTGGGTATTAGGTAAAAATTGCTCAGTGTTTAGTTTTGTATATTTGATATAATGTAAACTGATCATCAGTTCGTATTTTCTAAAGTGTGTCCAGTCTTGAACTAAAGTAAAAATTTTTGAAAGCTTGGGTTCCTCCGTGAAAAAGGCAGCGGCGACGGGCATTCTCCTTCATGGCTTTCTTCGTAAATTGACCAACGTTTTTCTGCATCCTTCATGGAGTTTGCACCATTTCGACTTGTATTCTACTAATTTATTTTAATATCATTTTTTTATTCGATGAACACAGACACAGTTTCGACGCGCAACTTAAAGCACCTCCTCTTTCCGGAATGTCGTTAATCGACTGACAGAACTTATTTTTTTTTAATGATGAATTAATATTTAAAAATGAAAGTAGTGGACTGAATTCAGTTTGAAGAGAATACATAATCTGATATCAAAAATATTACATAATTGTCAAATATCTTCTTTCTTTTTTGAATAAAGAAATTTAAAAATGCTTTTTTTCAGGGGTTTTACGTCAAATTTGTCATGATTTATGGGATGGTAATGTATTATCATTAGAAAGTTTCTTACAATGGGAGGCATGTAAAGATCCAGCTGAACAAGAAGGCAAAGGTATGTAAAATTTGATTTAAATTTGAACAAATTTTGCGTTGTCCGTCTCACACTTGACGAATTATGATAGACATATCGAAAGTAAAAGGGTTCCGTAGACTCTTCAAACGGTGGTTTGAAATTTCTATTAAGATTTTTTTGTTCAAAATTACCACTAAATGAGACTGTTGTGTTATATTGTGTTATACCTGATGATGAGTTAATTATTCGAAAACTGGCTCGTAACCAAACAGTCTAATTTAATGAAAAGTGACAAAGAAAATTATTCTTATATTTTTTATTCAGTTTTTCATGATCTATTACCATGATTTACGTATTACTTACCACTTGGTACTTAAAAATAGTGTATATTGTGCAATAAGTGCAGGAAGTTGTTGATTACTGACGAGAGTGAAGTTTGGCACACGATCGAAGTGAGTGCGCTCATTTGCACGAATGGGCAATCGACATTCTTGCACGAGCTGCACATAATATTTTCTATTACGAGTTGCACATACATTTTTATTATTACTATTTTTTATTACTTTTTAAAATAATTTTTCGGTGTTTGTTTTTTAAGTTAATGAGTCATTTTCTCAAAATATGCATCAATCTGTTACCAGGGCGGCGATACAGGTATTTGGGATTACATCTCTATGATCGAGATGTTACTTTAACCAGTCAAAAATCATCTTCTGTTAATTTCACTTTAGCAACGAAATTTTCCAATTCGGTTACCTAGGAATATTGTTTATTTTTTAGAAATTAATATTCCAACTATAGAGATATAGTTTCGAATAACCCGTGTCGCCGCCCTGGTGTTAAACAATTTTTAAATTAAAATATAGAGATATAGTCCCAACCACTGAGCACTGAATTGAACATATTAACATACTAGCCGTATGCCCGATGGGATTTCCCATCGGCAACATCTTTTTATTAGGTACTCACTTTCTGCTCACTTTTAATGTTTTTCAAAAGCCTAAATCAATATCCACGTTTCTAACTTCAAAAATGATGAACTTCCCATACGAACTTTCATTTTCTGTTTTAACCCGTTAGGGAATATATTTCCAGAAACAACTGACATTTATTTATAAATAGAAGCCTAAACGCCAATTTTCATAATTCCTGTGCTAAATTTTGTCCTTCTAAACCCAACAGTTTAGGCTGTGCGTTGTCTATCAGTCAGTGTATAAAATATTATTTATTTGAATAGTCATAGTAACATATTTTTATATATCTAACTTCAAAAATGATGAATTTCCATAAAAATTTTCATTCCCTATTTAACCCACTTAGGGGGCGAATTTTCAAAAATCCTTCCTTAGTGTTCACCTACGTTACATAGGGAACTCCTGTGCAAAATTTCATTCTTCTAAACCCAACGGTTTAGGCTTTGCGTTGTCTGTCAGTCAGTGTTAGAAATTTATTAAGTAGACTATTTATTGTAATAGCCATAGTAACATATTTTTATACGTATACCACTAACTTCAAAAATTACGAATTTGCATACAAATTTTCATCCCTTATTAAACCCACTTAGGGGACGAATTTTCAAAAACCCTTTCTTAGTGCTCACCTACGTTACATAGGGAACTCCTATACAAAATTTCATTCTTCTAAACCCAACGGTTTAGGCTGTGCGTTGTCTGTCAGTCAGTCAGTGTTAGAAATTTATTAAATAGATGTTTGCTAGTAGTGGTGGAGAACTATCGATAGCACTATCGATAACTATCGATAGTTTTTTCAGTCATCTCGTTTACTTATAAATACTACAAAGATAATAAAATTTATAGCCAGAGATATAAAAACAACCATTTTAAGGGAATTTCAGGCGACCTTTTTTTTCTGGTTCACCGGCTATCCAAATTCAAAAAACTTGAGCATCAAAAACTATCGATAACTATCGATAGTCGGACTATCGATAGTCGGGACTATCGATAGTTCTCCATCACTATTTGCTAGAGATACCACAGGCATTAAATTTTGAAGCATGACTTCATTTTAGTAAGCCCAACTTGTAACCACGAATACTTGTTTATAAGTATTAGATAAACCATTAAATTAATGGTTTGACCTCCATTAAAGTAATCCCATCAGTCAATTTTTTTGGTAACATCAGTCAATTTTTTTGCTTCAATTTCTTAGGCTGCGGTTACATTGGATACGAATTCGTACGAAATTCATTCGTACGACTGTGTGGTTACATTGGATACGGAATCGTAATACGAGTTCGTATTTAAATTTAAACTGAAAACCGTTAATACATATTGCATGATATCAAACAATGGATCCAGCTACCGAATCTTATTTATTAGAAACATCGTTTTCAAAATTTCTAATTATAGAAAACAATTCTGGGTAAACGATTATTATTCATGTAGAACAAAAAAGCTGAGTTCTGGAATTGCTTTGAAGAAATTTTTCAAGACGAACAGAAATTTTTAGAGTACTTGAACATGTCACAAGTCACATTCAATTATATTTTAAAATATACTGAATTTCAGCTTCAATATTTAGTTAATTATTCATTACACATACTTAAAATGTTTTTGTTAGGTTAGGTTAGTTTTGTTATATCGTAATATATTTAATTAAAAAATTATCTAAACATTTCCTCTGCCACCTCATTCCACAATTTTTTATTTAACTTTCTATTATGACAGTATTTATGTTTTTGATCCCTTAAAGACCACCTTTGTTCAAGAAAAATGATTATTTTTTCTAAATCCATAATTTTTTTCGTACGAATTGGCATCAAAAAACAAAATATTTTGGTCGTATCAAAAAGTCGTACGAGCTCGTACGAAAGAGTCATAAGCAGTGTAACCACGCATGTCTAAATGTATGCATTTGTTTAATTCGTATTAACTCGGATAAACTCGTACGAATTCGTACCAATAAATTTTCGGATGAATTCGTATGCAGTGTAACCGTTACCTTAATGTATTTGTAATAAACAGCATTCTCTCTAGTCGATTCTCTCCTCAATGGTCCCAACTTACCTGTGTCGCCGCCCTGGTGTCAGACAGTTACATATTTTGAGAAAATGGCTCATTGTTTAAATTACTTTGTTAGTGATTCTATAGAAATAATGATTAATGATATTTATTAAATGAAAAATCAAGAGATGGCTTTGCGTGTTAAATTTTGGTGTTTTATTTTCAATTTGTGTGCGGCAAGTGTGATTTGCGCACGCAAAAGAGCAACTGAAATACGCTTAAGCCATTTGGTAACAATAGAATGGACAAATAGTTATTTGTCGAACACAAATGCGTACGCCAAGATAGTACTTACTCCGCATGAGTAATAAGAAAACTTTTTTTTTTTTTATAGGTGTTGCATTAAAAACATTAACGAGTTTCTTTACGGCTATTAAAGAAACGGAAGAGGACTCATCGACTAGCGAAGTGGAGGTAGAGGAGTGACTACAAAGACAATTGGATCCTTTGCCAAAACAACGGCATCTAGTGCGTGTTTAAATTACTAATAATAAATAAGTGAAAAAAAGTCACGCGTTTAAAACATAAAAAAATAAAATATCTCGTCGATTGTTGTATATTCGTTTTGGTTTCCGAAGACTAAAAAAATTTCAAACACTAACAATTAAATAATAAATACTAAAGTATGACTTTTTATAATAAATTGTGTAATGCGTTCCTTGAGATTATACGAAGTGAGTGTCTCGTTAACGAATGAAGCTGGGATATTAGTTAAAATTTATACCAATAAAATTGTTTATATTTAAAAGATATAATGTTATATATATATATAAATATATTTACAAATAATGAGTTTATATACTATATACATATATACTATCATTTAAAAAAAGCAATGGCCAACTGAGTGTAAGAGTGTGTGCTATATTTGAAAAATCTGGTGATAGAACTCGGGAGGATCACCGGGGACACCGCCCCCTATCAAAAAAAGTGTCACCTTTATTTTTATAGGCCGTAGTCGATGTATGTTTAAGCAAAATAAATTTGACCGTACAGAAAGAATTCTCTTATTTCGAGTTCTCGACTTACAACACCGACTATGGAATATTTCTAGTATAGATACCAAGTGACAAAGTGCTTATAAAAAAAAAGTAATTTCCTTATTGAAGCAGATTAGAACGAAAGACATAACAGCAAAAAAAATCATGTATTTTAATCTGCATTATTTAAAACAAGTATTGTAAAATGTATATTCAAGATAAATTATTTATATATATTGATTATTTTTTTTAATATAATGCAGATGCTAACAATTCATTCTTTTTTACTTCAACATACTTCTTTCAGGTGGATTTCACAGAAATGCTTCATATGACCTTGAACACTGTGTAATATGTTGGTACGACAGCATTGACAGATGAATTAAATCGATCAAATAGTTTCAAAATGGCGATCGAAGGGATTAAATAAAATAATTTAATTCTGACTTGTCCCAGATTTTTATGAAACTTTGTATACTTTCACAAATCTGGTTTCTGTCGCTAAAAAAAAACTGAGAAACTGTGTCTGCCAGAGAACGATGATGAACGGAATGAATACACAATGTTCAAGGTCATATGAAGCAAAATTGAGCGACAAAATCCACATTACCGATGGCCGGCCGACGTGTGCTGCCATCGCGTGTTTCTTTTTTTTTTTTTTATTTGGTTGCTAATAATACTACGTTGACTTTTTGGAACAGCTATTATGTGTATGGTTCATTGACAAAAAAAATCTTGTTATAAAATAATTATTACTGCGGGCCTCGCGGAATTTTTATTATATTATATATTACTATTATTATTATATTATTATTAATATATTATTTTCTTAAATTATAATTTAAAATATTGATATATTCTGTATAAATAAGGAAATAAATAAATAAATAAAAAATACCACATTTGCATGGTTGTACAGGACAGTTGTAGAAATAACAATTTTCTTATTGTTAACTTATTTTCTTAGCTGAATTTTTTATATAAAATTTTTTAAATTGTTATCTTAAACTGCTCTGAACAACTATACTAGTCAGAAAGCTTGTATACAAAATAATTGTATAAAATGTTGTATATCTTTTCATAAATTAAAAAAAAATCAAAAAAAAAAAAGAAAAAAAAAATTAAAATATATACAATATTTTTCTGACTGATTGTACATAATATTAATATTTGATGATTTCTAGAATAAGTGAGCTTTAAGCTTTTAAAATTACAGGCTCACTTTCTCTTGAATGTTTACATTTTCTTTTTTTTTTGTTCGATCAATTTCAGTGAATATACATATAATTGTAATACACGGACAGTATGTGTCGTAAAAATTTGTCATGAGCACACATGCTTCAGTGTAAATTCTCTTGTAAATTTATTATTTTGTTAGGACAGGGATATACTTCACTGAATCAAAAAAAAAAAACAAAAAACTATTATGGTTGGTTTATTCAGAAATGAGCATGCAATAAAACAGAACTACATGCTGATATTGTCTCTGAGAGTTCTCTTTTTCAAATTCCACTTTTCAAATTCAAAAAAAAAATTGGTAAGCAATAATTTTTTGTAAATTCAAAGAAAATTTATATTATAAATAAAAACAGAAATCGTCTGAAAATTTTTATTTAACAAAAAATAATTATATTACAATATTTTTTCTCACTACTCGGAAAGTGTTTTTCGGAAATGATTCGATAATGGACCTTCATCTGCGTATCCGGCAATTTCTTGAGGTATGATTGTACTCTCTTCGACACCTGTACATGGTCTACACATGCATTCTAAAGGAGCTTTTGTAGATACCTGTAATAAAGGATTTACTACATAAATATGTTTTATTTTTTATTTTATTTTTCTATTTTTATTTTTTGTTAAAATCCAAATTTGAATTTGATAAAATAATAACAGGTAAGGAATTTATTTAGAGGTTTATCCCACATCGTAGTTTAGAAGGATTCTTGAAAATTCAAATCTCGTCAAAACACCGATTCGAAGTTAATTCACTAGCTTTGTCCGGGAATTGAAGGCGTTCAATGCAACGTCGTCTTAGAATCTATCTTTGTCTATACCATGTCCCTGCCACTTGTTTTCAAGGACGGACCATTGAATGTCACAGTTTGCTACGTGGCGCTAATGGTATAGGGGATATACTAAATAGAGTTGGGACATGTGAGCATTTTTCATCAAGTAGATGTCAAAATTAATTACCATATGATTGAGCACAAAAGTATCGTCACCAAGTTATGTGTTAACGAATAATTAAAATTTTTCAATTTAATTAATCTTTCTAAGTTGAATTAAAGTATTTTTTTAAATATTTATTTCCAATTTATTTTAGATGAAAAATAGCGAACTATTAAACCTCATGTCTCGACTCTAATTTTATCCCCTAGTAAATCAACGCCATCTGGTATATTAGTTACAGCGACGTCAGAAAACGGTCCATTTTTTTTTGTAATAGACTAAATGGAGAGTGACAGGGACATGGTCTATACATACCATTATAATATACATGGTATACATATTATGAAGTAAGAGCAGATAGGTTATTAACAATATGTAGTTCCCTTTACTCTTTTGACTCCTTTTTGACCCGTGAGTTGACGTCTTGAAGCAATACGTATAGATGGTCAGCGACTGAGTTTAGTAACATTATTGCCTAAAAGAACAAAAGCTACGGTTTTTTGACACAAATTAACACGTCGGTCATAACTGGTCATAACCTATAATGATGAAACCACACAAGACAAAAACAAACTATCTCTACAGCTATCTCTCCCACTGCAAAGGCACAACATGTTGGGTAAGTTCAAAAATGTAAACTTTACCGCATCGATGCAGCATCAGGACGTTCTGATGCGTCTAATACTGCATGATGCGATGCTGATGCTCTCTTGAAATTTGATGCACATTAGATATTTTTGAATGGGATATTGGCATCATGATGCATGTAGCATAATAGACACACAATGTAGCCAATGTAGCATGATGGACTATAGATAATATAGTAATACAGTCCTTGTATAGGTATATTATCTTTGAATTTCAACTTGAACTTACTTGAAATAGAAAATATTGAAATTATTTGAATAAAAAATATTACATACCTATTTTGAGTGCAAGATGTATTCAAATAGTTTAAACAATTTTAATGAAAAGTAAATATTCAACAGTTTTTTTCGGAATTATTCCTGTTGGTGTTAATACCTACATAATATGGCAAGTAGTTATAATTCTACACATGACAAGCATCTTGGACACGCATCACCAAATTTCTTGATGCATTGTTTTGACGCATCAGATGCAAAAATGAACTTTTGATTTTTCGTTGTGATGCGTCTGATGCGTTTTTGAACTTTTGACTCTGCCTCATGCAAGCAGTGATGCATTTTTGAACTTAGCCGTTACTACATAAATCTCGTATCTATGCACACGGGATCTACGTCTGTGTGTGTGTCATACGTTATACTCAATCTGTGGTGGGTGTGATGTGCCTGGTATACGTACATAATAATATGTACGTATTCGAGGCGTACATATTATGTACAATATATGTATTACATTGTTGCAAGTGGTTGATAAACGATGATCAACAATCAACGTTCACGATGTTTGCACCAGGGTATGGACACTAGATGCTCCCCTCCACTCCTTATTCAAACGGTGTGGAGTGGATCAGAGCATTACCAATAACACCAAAATCACCAAAATTAAATCGTAAAAACTTATTTTAGTGGTATTACTGAATGAAAGTCCTATATTATTTTAGTGAATATTTTATTATTATGTTGGCTACTGTTTGATCCACACCATTCCACACTGACGAATAATTTGTCCGATAAACTATTGAGTGTCCATACCCTGGTTTGCACCGCTACAACTAGTGCCCGACTGAACAACCTAAACTGTGACAGACCATCAAATGACTCCAAGCGATCTACACTTTTCATTTTAAGTTTTCTTCTACTCTTCTGTGGATGAAACATTCAACTGGTACACTTACAGAATACAGACATACAGAATCAAACAAAGTAGATGGAGAAAGGTATGCCGACGCGAAGATCGTGATGACGTAGATGGCGAATTTTGTGAATTTCTCATAGCAGCAAATTTAAATAATAAATAATTGTATTGTTTGTTGTTTTTTTCTATAAATTCAAATATGTGATGTAATTATGACGTAGATGGTGAATTGCGCAAAAAAAGCTTATTTTGGTCTCAAATGTAGCGTACCTTTCTCTATCTACTTTGGAACCAAACTAAATATTATATACAAACTTGTGTGGTTCGTCAGGAGCCGTTTGGTGGCCTGTCACAGCTTAGGTAACCAGTCGTTCACAAGCTGTACAAGTGGCAATATGGATTGTTGTTGTCAACGATGATCGATTACGTACACAGTACGTATATGTTATACGTAGGTATACGATGCATAAGCGACGTACACACACACTACACACCCTATACACATAGGTACAAGCACAAAGTCAGTGTATATATATGACAGGTTTATTGTAGTAATATGTTGTGAGATTGGTGGGAGGCAGCAATTTTGGCCACGCTGTACCGCCAGTATAAAAATAAGGTAAGTTTGGATCTACATACAGAGCGTTCATAAAGTTCAGGAACAGCTCCGCAAAATCTCAGTTAATATTAACTATCGAAAAATAACCCGGACAAAAGTTTCATGGGAAGAAATAAGGAACTAGAAAATGACCTCGAATTCGACCTTGAACATGACCTTGATCAACCAGTATCATATTTTTTTCGTTTTTATGACCTTCACACGACTTTGGGATATGGAGTATAAATATGGTTTTGAACGTAGAATTTCCTGCTCTCCGAATCCGAGGTCAAAAATAGAGGTTTCTACTTAAAAAAAAACAATGTTGACCTCCAAATTTTGGTCAAGGTCATGTTCAAGGTCATTTTCTAGTTGCTCATTTCTTCCCATGAAACTTTTGTCCGGGTTATTTTTCGATCAAGTCAATATTAACTGAGATTTTCAGCTGTTCCGCAACTTGATGAACGCTCTGTATATCTGTGGATTCACTGTTTTGACCGGTGTAAATTTCATAATGAAGTATTATTGATTAAAAGTAATTGCCCCCAGTTTTTGCTAACAGGTGTTTACGCGAGATTTCTTTTTAGTACGAATTCCAATACAGTTATTTGCTGTTATAATGTATTGTAGAGCACACCGCACGATTGCGATACCTATTCTGTATACTTATTTTTGTATATGTACCTTATTGACGCATACATATAGAATTGTTAACGCGGTACAACGTTGTGTCGCAGTTAGTCAGGTTGATAGAAAATTACATACTTTTTCCACGTTACCGTCTAGTGCTGCCGTCTACAGTTCCTACTTTACCTCAATGTATGCATATTTATGATGCATATTGGCAACATAAAGATTACGCGAGCGCTCCTAGTTTTTTAAATTAGAAGCTGTATCAAGTAAAAGTTTTTGTATGCGTTTAATTGTCGTTAAAAATATGTATATTATAGTATTTACAAATTATTGTGCGGATTACTAGATTTCATATCATCAATCAAACGTATACGTACATATATTTTTACTTGATACTAGGTCTAATTTTACCACCAGAGGCGCGAGTGAGAATCTTTGCGTCGCCAATAATACAGAATCCGCTGTAAATATCTAATTTGACCGAATTCGTTAACCGATTATGACCCACCGGTGAGTTTCTCTATTTTATCGAAAAATTCAAGAGTTTCCCAACAGGTGGTCCGCGGACGGTTAGTAAGGAGTCCGCGAGATGTCATTATGATATTATATTTATTAGAGTCCCTATAATAAATAATATTCATACTGTATTTACCGTATTTATATACACGGTGTACATCATTTATTAAGAAAAACCAAGGATTATATTATGTTTATACAAGTGTTATTAACTATTTGCGAGACTACAATTTTAAAAATTTCTTTGGATTTAGGGCTCTTTGTCAAAATAGTGATTGGATGAAGGTGTCCGTGGAAAAAAATTGTTGGAAACCTCTGCCATAGAAGTAACATTATAAAGAATTCTGGAAGAATTAACAAAAGTTGTAAATGGTAAGTACATCGTTGTCTCAGTTGTCTCAATTTACTGATACATAGGTATTTTATGCTAAGATTTCAAAAATAAATTATATCGCTATTTATTTTTTATAACTACTAATTTACCAGCGACTTCCATCACGGAACAGTGGAACTATCATAGGAAACTGTTTTTAGAGCTGCATGCGATTTCGAAATCGCCAAATAAATATATCGATGTAATTTGTGGTTGGTAAAGCCTCATACACAATCAATGAAATAAGGAATAAGAAGTGTGCCATCTAGTGACGTTGAAGGAACTTTAACTTAACTGTTCATAGGTAATGTGTAGGTATTTTTGTACATCAAAATTCATGAGAACATAACGTTCGTGATGACTTTTTTGTCACTTAATGGCAAAAAAAATCACGAATTTTGATGTACAAAAGTACCTATACTTCAACAGATTAATTTTGGCCCACCAAACATGTTTCCTATCTTTGTTACACTATGTTGTATTGGTATTGTACTAATGCAATAAAAAAGGATACATAACAAATAGAGTTGGACTTTGAACGGTCAGAATCAATCTGTGAATCTATACACATTACCTATGAGCAGTTAAGTTAAAGTTCCATTCAACGTCACTAGATGGCATACTTCTTATTCCTTATTTCATTGATTTTGTATGAGGCTTAATAGTTTAGTATTCAACAAGCTGGTAATAATAGCTATTACTCACGAAGATGAAATTGCGACACGAGCCGACGAGGCGAGTGTCGTAATGCATCTGAGTGAGTAATAATAGCCATTGCAAACGAGTAGAATACGATATTTTTTCTACGACTTTTTTTCCTTTTTGATTTAAATAAAATTGAATATAAATTTTAATTCAAAAGTATACAATTTTTAATCTATCTCTAATTTCATTAAATGTATTTATACAGAGCGTTCATAAAGTTCAGGAACAGCTCCGCAAAAGTTCCGCAAAATCTCAGTTAATATTGACTATCGAAAAATAACCCGGACAAAAATTTCATGGGAAGAAATGAGGAACTAGAAAATGACCTCAAATTTGACCTTGACCAACCAATCTTGAGAAGCAACATATTTTTTTCGTTTTTATGACCTTCACACGACTTTGGGATATGAAGTATGAATATGGTTTTGGACGTAGAATTTTCCGCTCTTTCCGAATCCGAGGTCAAAAATAGGGGTTTCCATTTAAAAAACAAAGTTGACCTCCAAATTTTGGTCAAGGTCAAATTCGAGGTCATTTTCTAGTTCCTCATTTCTTCCCATGGAACTTTTGTCCGGGTTATTTTTCGATAAAGTCAATATTAACTGAGATTTTCAGCTGTTCCGGAACTTTATGAACGCTCTGTATATGTACAAACGATGAAAACAAAATACAAACTACTTTGTTTACTTAAACGTTACTACGCAACATATTTGAAATTAAAACTTATAGATATATTATTCACAAAGCAATCGCAAACCTATTGAATAATGGTTAATACGGTGATTTCATTGGTCGAAAAGTATTGAGTAATGATCATTCCGCCACACCTTTAAATAATGCCTAACTTTCTCAACAATTAACGGATATGTAATGAGTGTGTTCTTCAAACAGGAGTAGAAAAAACAATTTAACTATGGGAAATAAGTTTTCAATTGCCAAAAATAAGTCGCTGATAGGAATTTAGAAATTATAAATAGAAGCTTTTTTTAAATTTTATTACGAAATCATTAACGGGTAAGATCATGATCAATCAATACATATTTACATACAGTTTTAATTAAAATTAGTAAAAAAAAAAAATATACTTTTAAATTACTTTTTACTAATATACTTTAACTGAATTGGCGCAAGTTAAATTCTATTAAGAATTTTTGATTATCTAATAAAACGTAGAGAAGGATTTAATTGAATTAATTAAAAGATTTAAAAAGGTGAAAAAGTCAATTTAAAACTTTTAAAAAAATTGCCTAAATCAATTTTTTCCCACTGCCTATAGAGGACCCTACCGTAAAATACATTTAAAAATCAAAATGGTGTACAAATGACATTTATGAAATCTTTGTGAATGGTGTTTACATTTTCTAGAATATTGATTTTTGTGAATAAGTGTTAATTATAATTAAGTATTTAAATTTGAGCCGTAAGAAAAAATTATAAATATAATAAATGTATATTTTTTTAATGATGAAGTTATGTATTGTAAAGTGAAATATATTTTGCTTACCTTACGAAATTTACGTTCGCCAGGTTTTGCTTTTGGACAAAATAATGAAACAGAAGCTTCCCGTTCACCGGATTCTTGGCAACACATACAAGAACGTTCCATTTGCCAAATTTTACTTCCTGACACCTATGAACACCAAGTGATTTTTTAATAAACGTGAAGAAAATTGCCGTTGAGTGATTTTGCAGTTAACCTGTAAGTATGAAGCACATCGTCCTATACAGGCAAAACTGGGTATCGGTTTTGGTACACATCCCGGGTATTGTAAAACGTGTATAACCGGTGTTAATTGACATTCGTCTACAGCTGTGTGTGCTAGTGTTTTCATAATATTACTATCTTTCGGGATCATACACATACCAGCAATTAAACTTAAAACAATCAATGAAATTTTGTTTGATACTACTGCAAAATTAATTTTTTTCAATTAGTATTTTTTAATTGATGTCATGAGTACGACAATTACCTTTATTTGAATTTAAGATACGCATAGTGTGTATAAAAATCGATCCTACTCACAATATTTACCACCAACAAGTAATTTGTTTAAAGCGAAATATTTCGTTTATATATGAAAATGAGATATGAAGAAAACTTGAAGTACAAACTGTTTCACAAGTACAGTAAATTTATTTTAATAAAACGGTTGCCTTACTTAAGGGGAGCAGACCTGTTTTTTTTTTTTTTTTTGGATTGATTTTTGTAACTCGTTTTCTGCTCTTTAAAATTTAAATTGATATATAAGACACATTTCATTTATATTAGATAAGAGAAAAATGTTTTTCTAACACCATGCAAGCGCGATGTAAATAAATCCATTTCTCCGAAAACAGTGATTTTTTTTTTACTAAATGTACCTTTTTCTCAATAACCGTTAAAGTTAGGACCTAGAAACTTTGCACACACATGTAGCGCATTATTATACATATTCCCTCCAATTGGCTTTTAAAAATATTTAAAAACAAAAAAATTAAAAAATATTTTATGGGTAGGGTTGGGCGGGGTAAAAAAAAGACAAAATCAAATCTTTTCATTTTTCATGTAGAAAATATTTGAATTATTAGACAAAAAAAATACTGTATGATGTTAAATTGTTTGTATTTTAAGATTTTGCCTGTTTTTTCACTTAAGCTAATGGCATAAATCTATAAAAAAATAAAAACCTTGTCTTTTTTTTACCCGCTAAGTGGGGTAAAAAAAGACAGACCTCTAACTAATAGGATACTGCAAGTACATGATTGGAAGGATAAAAATAGACAGCTTGGGTAATTAGCAGTACCTACAACACTTTTTATTTCACAACTCTACTACAAATTTTTTTATAGATATATTTAAATTTTACGTATTTTACCAAAAACTTTAGCTAAGATTAAGTAGTAAGAAAAGTCAGAAAAAGTTAACTGATGCAAAAGCTTGACTCACAGGAAATTGCTTTGGACTTTAAATATTAAAATAATTTTTATTTCGCAAACGTACAACTAATAAAAAATTTATTGTAGCTCATTAAAAAACCAAATATGTTAATTTGAGGCTGTCTTTTTTTACACCACTTTACATAAAGTAGAAAAATAAATCAAAATAATCTATGAATGAGTTAAAAATACTAAATGTGTGCAGTAAAGCATAGTTATACATTATAAAAACATAAATAAATTTTCATGGGTCAAAAATACAAATCGAATGAGCTGAAATTGATATCCATGAAAACCGTCTGCTCACTAACAAAAAAATTGTTTTATTGAAGAATCAGTATTTTTTTTTAATCCATAAAATATGTATAAACATGCCATTGTCTAGTTTTAAAATGAAAATCCTTGTCAATAATTTTTAATTTTTCTAAATGTTAACCCCTTGTTTTGTCTTTTTTTTACCCCACTTTCTTCTTTTTTTTTTTTTAACATATAAAAAAAAACTACAAGCAGTCGGACTATTTAAATAAAACTTTGTACTTTACATTTCTAAAGCATGTAGAATAACCAGAAAAAAATACAGCACTATCTTATCAGATTTTTTACTTACTGAAAAAGTTTGTCGTCGCGGAATGAAAGTTTTTCTCTCATGAATAACAAAGGTTTGGGAGAAAATTTTTTTATGTTATAAAGCCCGTTCGAAAAAATAATTTTTTGGCCCAGGCAGCTTAAAATACTAATGTATTTTGATGTAATATTTTTTATTTTTTGAATTTAACACTGTTGAGTTTAATATGTCTTTTTTTTACCCCGCTCGAGCAGTGTCTTCTTTTTACCTCGCCCAACCCTACTTTTATATTTAAAAAATCTATAACTACTCATAAAAAATTATAACCGAACAAATAAATTCATTGAGGCCCAGTATTGTAAAGGACAACTAAATCAACCAATAACTATTCTACGAATAAAAATAGTTGTGTATTAAATTTTGGTTCAGTATTATAAACGTATCTCATGATTAAAATAAGTTAATGGTTGATTAATAGTCCGGGGGCCAGGGGGTGTTTTCATCATTGATTACCACTCCTCTGTAACTTCGTGTGCGGCTTCATTTTGACGAGTCTTCCAAGTTTTTTATCTACGAAAATTCTTATAAGTGCGGCGTTTACTAAATACGCAGTTGCGAAAGACGTTAATTCAACGATGTTATAAACAGTTATTACCAACGTTTTACTTTTAAGTTTACGTAAAAGATAATGAAGTAACCTAAGCGAAAATATATTTGTCCGACAAAAATGGTGCGCCGTTCGCCGTGTCCGCCGTCTGTAATTTGGCTAAGTTGAGGACGGCGGACACGACGAACGGCGCACCATTTTTGTCGGACAAATATATTTTCGCTTAGGTTACTTCATTATCTTTTACGTAAACTTAAAAGTAAAACGTTGGTAATAACTGTTTATAACATCGTTGAATTAACGTCTTTCGCAACTGCGTATTTAGTAAACGCCGCACTTATAAGAATTTTCGTAGATAAAAAACTTGGAAGACTCGTCAAAATGAAGTCGCACACGAAGTTACAGAGGAGTGGTAATCAATGATGAAAACACCCTCTGGCCCCCGGACCATAACCTATAATATGTTACAAATATGTTTTAATTTCCATATATATAATATAAAAATTACTTCTGTACCTCTAATTTGTATTACAACGTGTATAAAACCTGTTTAATGTACATAAATATAAACATAAATAATATTTGTAAAAATTTTTCAAAACTCTCAAATTTATCACCGAATAAAATTTAGTCGGTAGATTTTCTGTCAACTGAAATTTAGTTGCCTACTTAATTTACTTCAGTTTTATAATACTAACATCTGTGAATAAAATTAATTTAGTTCACAAATTTAGTTAGTTGGTTTTTATAATACTGACCCCGAGCTAAACAAAAATCATTTGAAGAAAATGTCAAAAAAGGATGTAGGAAATAGTGGTAAAACTTTCAGATCTCTATCTCTAATGGTTTTTAAGAAAAAGGTACATAAGCTAACATGGCGGAAGATAAGGAGGTCTGCTCCCCTTAAATTATTTTATGCTACAAAACCAATTATTCATTTTTCCGGTTTGCATATTTAGCATATAACAACTTCCCCTCGTATACCGGAATTTGTGAACAGGGTTGCCGCTTTCTGCCGAAAAAAAATTGACGAGCAAAAAAAAAAAAAAAAATCAACAAAAAAGAAAAAAAACCGCTCATACTGTCTCGCGGAAAAAGACCGATCACTTCTGATGACGAAACCCCTTTTAAAAATCAAAATTGTAGTAAAAGATTGTAAATCAGTGATTCTTAAAGAGGGGACCGATTATAAGATTATATATACGCGTTTTCTACACATTTGAGGGGTTTTTTAAAATTTTTAAGAGGGAAAGGGGGTCGCGGACCGAAAAGTTTGAGAACCACGGCTGTAAACGGTGCCAAAGACAAAACTTCAACATTTGGAGGTGTAAACAAATTGAATTGTAAGTACTTTAGTTAAATATTGCAACTATTTCACTTTTACAAATGCCTTAATTCTAAGGTCTTGAAATATTTTAAAAATTACTAATAATTTACATCAAAGTCGACAGTTCCCACTTTTGGTGACCACTCTTAAACTATTCGATATTGGAAAATTTGAGAAAAAAAGATCAAAGAAAATAGATCAACTGTTATTTTTGATGTTACTTCAATTTTTGGTATCAAAATTTTAATAACTTTTTTCGTTCATTTTATTCGAATGATTTTTACTTGTAAATTATAACTTACTGACTTTACGCGGGCACGTTTGGTGGTAAAATTAGAAGCTGTATCAAATAAAACATGTACGTATACGTTTAATTGGTGATAGAAATATAGGTACAAACTAAAAATTCTGTATTGTTGTGATTTCATAGAAAAGGTATCGCGAATACACCTTCAAATAAGTAAATATCAGTTTAAAATTTGTCTCTATGTCGTACCGTTTTCGAGATGTTTACAAAATTTCGATTTAAACATAAACTTTAAAGGACAGAAATATTCACAATTTCATGAAAAAAAAAATTGAGCCAAGAATAAAATCGGGAGGGAGAGATATCTGTAATTTATTTTTTTTTTTAACAACTTTTCATTACTTTTAAACTGTTTTAACTTAATTTTTGAAATGAACTATAATTTGTGCATTGGTTATGTTTTTTTTGAAGGGGTAAGTTTATGAACTGACACCCCAGTGTGAAAATCACACATTATACTTATGGTATTGTGTGTCAGTAAACTAGAGACATTATACATGTTTTCAGCATTAAGGAAATCATTTATTAATGTTATTTTTTATTTTAAATTATGAATTATTATTCAAAATATTTCCAATATTTTTTGCATTTTTTTTATATTTTTAGATATAAAACAAAACTTGTATATTATTACTTTTACTAGAGCCTCTCAATTTTTGTATACAAAGGATCGAATGCAAGAAATTTTTTGTGAAGTCTTCTATAAAAATTTTTTTGTAGAAAATTTTGAATGGGCCATTTATCCATTTCTCTTTTTTTATTTAAATCTAATTTTTGTAATGGTGTTCCTTATGATTACCTTTTAGAAAAATTTTTGATAAAAATATCGAAATTCTTCTTGGACATAATATAATCTTAGTTTTATCAAAAATAAGAAGCATTTTTTAAGCATTAGAGCCATTTTTACCGCTTGCTGGAATAATATATTAGGTCGTGTAATTTGAAATGTCGTTTTCCGACCACTTGTGGCCGACCATGTAATTCAAATAAATATTGACACTTTTTTAAGTATTAGAGAAATGTTTAAAAGCAATTCTTTAATTTTAAATGTAACTTTTGTAGCCTGGAATCATTTCCGCCATTAATTGGAATAACATTAGGTTGTGTAATATGAAATGTCGTTTTCCGACCACGTCATCTACCATGTAATTCAGATAAATATCGTCACTTCTTTAAGTACTGAAGAATTATTTAGAAGCAATTCTTTAATTTAAAGAGATTTCTTGTAGCCTGGAATCATTTCCATCGTTTGTTGGAATAACATTAGATCGTGTAATATGAAATGTCGTTCCCCGACCATTTGGTTTACCTTATAATTCAGATAAATATTGACACTTTCTTAAGCACTAGAGAATTGTTTAAAAGCAATTCTTTGATTTTAAATAGAATTCTTGTAACCTGGAATTATTTTCACTGTTTGCTGGAATAAAATTCGATCGTGTAATATGAAATGTCGTTTTCTGACCACTACATCTACCATGTATCAGATAAATATCGCCACTTTTTGAAAAAATTGAAAACAATGATTTTTGATTATGTCATAAGGATCAGCTCTTATATTTTCTTTTTAAATAAAGTTTGATCTAATTTATTTGTCTTCCTTTTGCTTTTACTCTGTTGAAAAATTTTTTTTAATCCTCTAACAATATTCTTAGTTAATTTTTCGTAAATTGAACGTTAGGGAGTAGAAAACTAGTAAATTCCAAAAAGGTCTGTCAATTATTGCGATCTGTTGAATGACTGTAGGACATCTGGTGTTGAACAATCAGATTATTCTTAAAATGCATTTGCTAAGATGTCATTTACGAGCTGAATTTTGAATTTTCCATTCGTTGACGGTTGTCCAGTTATTTCATGACGTTTACCATTCAATTTTGCCGTTTTATATACTGTCGATTGTAATATTCACTAACTTATTGACGCATTTGTAAAACTTACAGATGTAAAACACTCTCTTCTTCAACTAGTGCCGCATTTACCCTAACTGCCGCCCTAGGCACCGTAAAAAATGCCACCCTTGCTTAAAGTGATCACACGACCCGATTTTAGCGAGACAGTCCCGCTTTTTGGAGGACGATCCCGCGTCTCGTCGGTTTTTAAAAATGTCCCGCTTTTTAGAAAATATTTGGATTTCGTATTTTAAATGTATTTGCCGTAAAAATATATTACCTGTTATTTATTAATTATTATATTGAATAACGTAAAAGCCCCCATTATGGAACGATATCTAATACTGGAACAGTTTTGACATTTACATATTAATGAAGTTATTTCTGAAAGAAACGTTTGATAACAAAAATTATTATTAATAGAATGATTGTTTTTCAATTTAAATCCACCTCGCATTTAATGTTTCCTTACTTAATTAACCCTTTAAATGATTAAGACGAGTTAATTCGTCCTGCAATATGGCGGCTCAAAATGCTGTCATATGTATATATTCACTGGTACAGGTGCCGCCATCTGTGACAATACGGTATAATTCTAAATAATATTCAATTTTATCAACATAATTTAGTATAATTTATTTTTTGTAAATTCCTAGGGTTCACTTTTTTAATGTTGGGATCTTTGATTTTTTTGTTTTTCTTTTTTTGTAGCCTTATCTATTGTACTTATCACTTGGCAGTAAAAAGTCCGGCATTTTGAGACAAAAAAATTTTACCATATGGTTTGTTTAAAAGAGTTGTAAATGTCAAAACTGTTCCAGTATTAGATACCGTTCCATAATGGGGGCTTTTATGTTATAAAGAAATAAAAAATACTCAAGTAAAAACAATCAAAAATATGAATGCGAAAGAAAATCATAATTTTTTTTTAAAATAAAAATTTAAATAATGTTCAAATTACATACATATATTTATAGTTAGGTACCAATAATTAATAATAAATACATTTTTGTATATTTATAGACAAGTATAATGAATGTATACAATAAAATATGTATATTTTTTTGAATTATTGGTCTGCTTTCATAACTAGATAAATTATAATTCTTATTTCAAAAAAAAGTTAGAAAGTTATTAAGAAATTTTTTTTAGGGAAAATCAAGGGTAAAGTGACCACATTTTCACTGAGACAAAACGGGACAAATGGAATTGTCCAAAGTGACCACATTTTCACTGAGACAAAACGGGACAAATGGAATTGTCCCGTTTTGTCTCACAAGGAGGGGTCCAGGTGTGGTCGTCACCGATTTCGATTAAATTTCGTCTACTAGTAGAGCATAATATCTATATTAAAAATCTAAAAAATTAAGGTCCACCTCTCAAAAATAAAAAAAATATTTCAATTTGAAGTTTAAACAATTTTATAATATAAGATATGTACAAGTTATTAAGTCACATTGTCAAGAGCGTGAAATAGCTCCGTGGCAAAGTATCTGGGTGTGGATGCTTTGGTACTGGGTTCGAATCCCACCTCAGACATTGAATTTTTTTTTAATTTTAATATATATTTTTTTTTAATTTATTAATTATATTGCTAAAATTATGCTACCAAATATCAATTGCTGCAAAAAATTCTTAATTTTTTTAGTTTATGAACTTTATGAATTTTTAAAGATAATGCATATCATAAAACCTAAATCTAATTATTGTTTATATTGCAAGTACACAATACAAACATTTTATTACATGCAGAGATATATAAATGTTTATATTTATTTACAGAAAGGGATTGCGATAATGTAAGGTATGTTTTAAGCATATTAATTAGGGAAAATTTTCTATCGTTCGTAAGACCCAATTTTAATTTTATGATCATATTGTTAGAATTCCAAGTAAATATATTTACTTGGATCATAAAATTAAAATTGGGTCTTACGAACGATAGAAAATTTTCCCTAATTAATATGCCTAAAACATACCTTACATTATCGCAATCCTTTTCTGTAAATAAATATAAACATTTACATATCTCTGCATGTTATAAAATGTTTGTATTGTGTACTTGCAATATAAACAATAATTAGATTTAGGTTTTATGATATGCATTATCTTTAAAAATTCATAAAGTTCATAAACTAAAAAAATTAAGAATTTTTTGCAGCAAATGATATTTGGTAGCATAATTTTAGCAATATAATTAATAAATTAAAAAAAATATATATTAAAATTAAAAAAAAAATTCAATGTTTGAGGTGGGATTCGAACCCAGTACCAAAGCATCCACACCCAGATACTTTGCCACGGAGCTATTTCAGGCTCTTGTCAATGTGACTTAATAACTTGTACATATCTTATATTATAAAATTGTTTAAACTTCAAATTGAAATATTTTTTTTATTTTTGAGAGGTGGACCTTAATTTTTTAGATTTTTAATATAGATATTATGCTCTACTAGTAGACGAAATTTGATCGAAATCGGTGACGACCACACCTGGACCCCTCCTTGTCAGTGAAAATGTGGTCACTTTACCCTTGATTTTCCCTAAAAAAAATTTCTTAATAACTTTCTAACTTTTTTTTGCCTATAAAAAACAAATGACGAGCAAAAAAAAAACTTAAAATTCCAAATTTTGCCCCCCTCTTTGGCTTAAATTTGCCGCTCTAGGCTCCAGCCTACTCAGCCTGCTGGTAAATCCACCACTGTCTTCAACAAAATTTCTTTGCTTCGGACTTGTGTTAATCCAAGTACAAATAATTTTAATATTTATCATTTTTTAGCGAATTTCCAGAATGGAAATTCAGCTTTTCTTAATATCGCACTGATTACTGTTTATAAATCTAATAATCTCAATGTGCTTTTTCATCAATCATTTTTAAGCTCCACCCATGTGACAGATTTCAATTGTCGTAAATTAAAATTTGTTATTTGTGAAATTTTTGTTTTTGAAATCTCATTCTTTTATTTTTTTCGAATTTTTTATTTACATAGCACGCTCTCATTTAACAATTCCGTCGTCACACAAGATGTGTGTAATGGCACTCCTCTGTGTTTCAAAGCGAATGTGTTAGTATGTTGTTTACAATTTAACTCTTGTGTGTCTTTTCTATTTTTTACCTGCTGTTATCTTGCGTTAAAAAAAACAAACAATGGTAAAAATTTATGTATTGAAGTTTTGTTACCTAAGTATAGTTTGTAATTCTGTAAACCATGCAAATATATAAATCAGAAACATTGACCTTTGACTTTCTCATTTAACAATTTCTAGTCCAACGGCTCCAGTAGATGGGAGCTTCTTGTGTATTTATTTTTTTTAGTTTTATTTTCCTTGAGAAAGTTTATTTAATAATTTAAAAAAAAAAAAAAAATCATAAAAAAAATGGACGTACAATATTCAATATGGCTGACATACATTTTGATACAATTTATTTTAAATAACTTGACCCTTTTTTATGTAAATTCAATAGTAACAGTGGTCAACCAATTTGAAATGAACTTTACATTTTCCAGTTTTTAAAATTAAAAATATTCCTCGAGTTAAAATTTTTTAAAATAGTTTTTTATCATTCAATCTTTAATAGAAGGTACTTATCAACTCAGTTAAGCGTTAATTTTCGGTAGGATTAATTTAAGTGGGATTCCGCCATTAGCTGCGAGTTAAAAAAAAAATTATTGCACAAATTATATGTCCGAATTCATTCAAATTTTAATATTTTGTGTATTAAATACTAACAAATAACATATCCAAAAATCATTCCCTAATCTTTAGAATGCTCTAATGCACCAGCTGAACCTTTTTTTATGTGGTGTTTTTTTGTGCGGTTTTTTTATACGATTTTTTTATGGGGTTTTTAAAAAAAATGGCCATTAAAATGCATAATATGAATCAAAATCAACAGACAGTAAGAAACTTAAATATTTAACTATAATAACTTTCTTTGATAAAAATACTTTTTAACGGCTTTTAAGCATTTAAACAATACATTGCATAAGAACATAAGTTATTGCATCATTTAATTTTTAAAAGCTTTTATTTAACTTGCTATGTTAGTATGTTGGTTTAGATCAAATCTTGGAATCAAAATTTAGGTAGGTTCTAATTGAGCTAGAGGTTTCAAATTTTGCATACGTGTCTAACCTTGATGACAATGCAGTATTGTATAATTAGTTTTGTCCTAAATCGCCCCAAAACCAAAATTGTTGATTTTTAGTCCTGTGCAACTTTTTGACATTTCGAATTGTCAAAATTGTCCATTGATTTTACATTGCAATTTTTTGTTTCCATAGTTATGTCTGATTAGGGTAAATTATCCGATTAGAATATAGGTAAAAAAATTACTTCTTTAATTCTTTTCTTAAATTAATTGTGATTAGATTAAAAAGTAGAAAATAAATTAAAAAAATTTTTTTTAAAGAAAAAGCTTTTATTTAAAAATGGGCTAAAAAGAATAAAATAACTTTTGAGTGAAGTTTGAAGCAATATGCAACATAATTTATAAAAGCTTGAGGCGTTTAATTAAGTTTGGTAACTACTGAAAAGTAAAATAGCTACACTTCCAAAACATCCAAAACAGAAATAACTAATGATAACGCCTCGAGCTTTTATAAATTATGTTGCATATTGCTTCAAACTTCACTCAAAAGTTATTTTATTTTTTTAGCCCATTTTTAAATAAAAGCTTTTTCTTAAAAAACATTTTTTTTTACTTTAATTTATTTACAGATGTATTTTTCAAAATTTTCATAATATTATAAAAATGAAATAAAATGTTTCTACGTGTAAATTAAGGCTTTATCCTGTTAGAAAAGCAATTTCTATTGAAATTGTGAGCGTTTTTAGTTACAGTCGACTCTCGTTAATTCAAACCTGCGATAATTCGAACCTCTCTATAATTCAAAGTTATCACGAGTTCCCTACAAAATCTCTTTATATTTCGAACTAAATCAATACATTTTTATGCACTTGGTAATTCGAACGAAAAAATTATTGCTACGTTACAAAACAACGCGTTAATTCGAACCTCTCTGTAATTCGTAATATTTTAAGAATCTCTCGAGTTTCGAATTGACGAGAGTCGGCTGTATACATATATTTTCGATGAAACTTTTTTTACAGTCTGGACCAAACTAATCTTTTTATAGCTATTTATGATATTTTTGAATATATTTTCCTATCCACCGTATAAAAAAAGGATCAACTGTACCATAATAAGATCCAAAAACCGTGTTTTATTTTTGCTAAGGAAAAGGGTGAAAAAATGAAGAGACACACTAAAAACTTTATATACGTTTTATTAATCGTTTACTTTTTCTTTTTTTTTAAGTACAAATTATTTTAATTAACAATTATCGGCTAAATTCACCACATTTGAAACATTTACATTCAACCGGCTCTTTAATTTTGATGTCCATGCTATTATTATGTTCTTCGGTAAGTCGAACTCCGTCCGGATCGTAGCAGTGGGTTAACGTTATAACTTTTTCACGTAGAAAACTCTCTCGACAACAATAACATTCCTAAAATAATTAAAACAATATTTTTTTAAAAAAAAATGTTATAAAACAATTTTTCTTTTCGTAGTCAAAATCACGGAACTCTTGTGAGTTCATCATTTCTGTCATAATTTTAGAATTTTAATGTAGGAGAAAGGGGGACAATTTTGAATGATTGTGATTGCGAAGTAAGTTTAAATGTAATTTTAGTAAAAAATATAATTTTATGGGGCCAATACTGGCCTACACAGTTGTCACTAGCCATATCCGGTGTTTGACATGACGCGACCGAGTTTTAACTCTTGTTTGTTTTCGACAAGGAAATGTAAATATTTTCATGGTTGCCACATTACTGGAAAACCTTGAAATGTCGGGGAATTTTTAACTTCCCATTGGAAGTTATTGTAATGGGTCCGATTTTACGACATATCTCCACGTTTCAAGGTCACTGGAATCCGAATCCATCGTTTTTAGCGTGATGTCTGTGTGTGCGTCCGTTAGTTCGTTCGTTCGTGAATTTTTTTTCGTCTCGCATATCTCGAGAACAAATGATGATATCAACTCCGGACTAATTTCATTAGATGCGTAATCAAAAAATGAAGACCGGATAAAGTTTTCAGCAAATTCGGATTAGTGGTTTGTTTTTTGTGGTAAAAAAACGGAATTAACTTTATTAAGATAACATAGATTATATGGATTTTTTACCATAACACTATTATATAATGGCCTAAGAACTTTCCTCGATGTTAAAAACGCTAGTAATTTATTATAAAATTTAAAAAAAAAAAAAAAAAAAAAAAAAAAAAACGAAATAAGAAACTTTTTATTTTAAATATATTTTGTCTCGCATATCTTGGGAACAAATGATGTTATCATTTGTTTGATAAGAGTGAAGCCCCCACCCTTAGATACAGAAGGCGAAGCCCCCGGTATGGTGCAAGGAGTAAAGCCTCTATCAAGGGCCCAGGGGAGGAATTCCCTGAAATGGAAAAAAAATTATTTATGTACATTAGTCTCTAGTTTTTAAGGACATCCAATGGGAAGTTGACAGTGTGGGTAAACCTGTCCCTCAAATTTTTACTTTCTGGAAAAGTCAGGGAATTTTACCAGAAGACTGGAAAAAATTGATTTTTATATTTAGGGATAAAACTTCAATCAATTTTTCACTTGTTTTGAGATTAGATTTAAAAATTAGCGCGTATTTTTTTTTCTTTGCTCATCATTTACTTTTTTACGTCACAAATTTTTTTTTAGCTTTTTGGGGATAAAGTAGGGGTGGCATTTTTCACAAAATAATCGGAATTTTTTTTAAAAAATTTCTGGTAAACTTGGGAAAGTCAGGGAATTTGATCTTCACAAATCTGTGGCCACCATAATTTTTTTTTTCAAGTCTGTAAGGATTTACAGGACACATTTCGAGATAGTGATGAGTTTTATTTTGATTATTAGATAAAGTATAAAGTAAAAATGTTACTCGGTTGTTTCTAATGAAAATTTACCTAGTGAGATAATTTAATAAAAAATGAGTATTAAACTTGACTTAATTCCATTTAAAGTTGATGGTTCAAAACTGCCCCAGCTGTATTTAAAGCTGCCCCACCTAGGGGGCAGTTTTGAACCTTTAATCTTCATTACAAATATAGGAATTCCAACTTAATCTTTAGCTTAATATTTAAACTGATGCGGCAAAAAAAAATTAATAAAGATAAGTAAATTTTTTAGTTATAACGTAAAATCCCCCATTTTGGAACGGTATCTAATACTGGAACAGTTTTGACATTTACATATTAATGAAGTTATCTCTAAAAGAAACGTCTGATAACAAAAATTATTATTAATAGAATGGTTGTTTTTCAATTTAAATTCACCTCGCATTTAATGTTTCCTTACTTAATTAAAGAAATAAATATGTAAATGTCAAAACTGTTCCAGTATTAGATACCGTTTCATAATGGGGGCTTTTATGTTAGTATAAAATTTAAAAAACATTCAAATGTGCCGTCCTCTCCCCTACAATTTAAAAGAGCGGTTAGATTTACGAATTTAATAATTGATATAAAACCATACTTTTAGAAATCCTGTAGGCGTAATTACTGACGGCTGTACTTGACTGTTACACATTCCTTCGCATTTATTGACTGCCACTTCTCCATTACAGGTTCTTTGCAGTCTTCCTAATTCATCAAATTCCTCTAAAAAGAAAAAAATCAACAAATTGAAAAATTACAATTTTTTTTTTGAAGTAATAAAACACAAATACCTTTGATTAAATGAATTTCCGATGCCAATGTTTCACATTGTGGATCATTTTTTTCATCAGTGGCGGCCGTTATGGTCACAATTACTGCTAATATGTACAAAATGATTACCATGATCAGTTGAGATCGAATTATGATCTCCATAGTTGTGGTACGGTTGAATGTGTTGTAAGATGTGGAATGTGATTCATTTTCCTTATATACTTTTCATATTGACGATTAGTTCAACTTTTCATCGGTCATTTTCCTTTTGGTACAACGTAATACAAAAATTTCTCGTATTTAAAAAAACATATTTTTTTTTTAAATACGTTCTGTAAACACTTTTATAATAGAAATGTTTAAATCTAGATTTATGTAGAATAATCACTCCAAATGGTCATTTTGACTGTGAAATTACGAAAACTTGAGCTTATCTGGAAAATTTTGTACGCAAAAATTAAAAAAAAAGGTACGCTTTAGGCGCCATCTTAAAAAAAGAATCATCGTGCCGTTATTTTTTAAATTTCTGAAAAACGATTGATCATATACAAAAAATGGTTATTGATCTACAAGATTATTAGCCTATAAGGTTTATTTACTTTGGGAAAATCCATTTAAAAAATGTAATAATTTTATTTGTAACTTTTCACTAAATTAAACTGTTCGATTACAAGCTAGCTTTCGAGTAGTTAACTTATCATAGGTATAACAGAATTGTGATGAGTTAGTTACTTGAAAGCTGGCTCGTAACCGGACAGTTTAATTTAGTGAAAAGCAATAAGGAAAATCATTCCCATATTTCCTATGTTCCTTCCCAATATTTATTAACATAGTAAAATAAATAATTTAAATTTTAAACTATAACTATAATATTAATCAGAAAAAATAACAAATAAATGGATACTATCAAACCAAGCATTTTAGCGAATTTCCAAAACTGGGAATACGATATTACAGCCACTGTCATGACGCGACTTGAGCCCGGGACTATGGCAGAAATTTGTTTTGAGGTCTCTAGAAACCGAAAAATGTCCGCACGATATCTCTCGAACGAAATATCTTACTTTTATGAAATTTGGTGTAAATATTGGAAGTCCCAAACCGTTAGACGAGTTCGTTAACCAAACACGTCCGATGCCCGGAACATGGTTTTTTTGGCAATTTTCGTGAAAAAAATAGTTTTTTGCCAAAATTTTCCCGTATTCAAAAATTTTTGCGACATTTCTTTATATCATTGAAACGGGGAGAAAAAATCACACAAAAAAGGTCTTTAAACTATTATTCTATGTCCGCTAGTTTCCGCGGAAAACTAATTTTTGTAAACGGAAATTCGCTATGTTATGCAGGATGCTCCGACAGGGATGTTTACTTATAAAAGGTAACTTTACTAAACCACATTTTATATGAACTTAAAATTTCATAGCTCATAATGTCTGTAACATTTTTAGTGACTAGGTAATTCTAACAAATTTCAAATTATAAGTATTTTCAAAAAAAATTCATATGGTAATTTGAAGAAATTGTGGCTGCCAATGCCAAAAATGCTTAATATCATTGATTTATCACAAATGCCCCTGTCACTAAAAAAATGATACAGACATCATAAATCATTAAATTTTAATTTGTTTAGTATAAAATGTGGCTTGATGAAGTTACTTTCAATAGGTAAAGTTGTCTGATTTGACGGTATTTTAGTTGCATTGAATAAAAAATTCAAATTTTCTCTCGAAAACTAGTTTACACAGCATCAAGTTTCAAAAACCTTTCATATGTGATTTTTTCCGCTCTTTACGATGGTGTAAAAGAAATTTCGGCAAAAAGCAAATTTTTTGCTGAAATAGGCTCAAAATATTCGATTCCCGATTGATGTTTGCGTGTAAAATTTCCTAGTTGGGCTTACTTTAATTTGTAAACTGACAGGAATTTGTTACAATGTGTATACACATATAAATATTACAAATGTACGTGTATTAATGACCCGCTGTTTTACATGATTTATATTTTAAGAGATTTTTATTTCCTGATTTGCTTTTATTGTTAATAAAACAAATTTTTATACATTTTTTTTCTAATTTCTCAATCGCCCCTTCGTTCAATTTATTTCAGAATTTCATCAAACAACAATAATAATTATGGCTATGAAAATATTCAAATTGAAGCAACAATAACAAAATTGTGAAGCGAAAAAAAATGTCCGAATCTTCCGAATCGGATATAAAAACACAAACGGCAACCAACTGTGAATCGTCGTGCGAACGTGATAATCGTGACGCGGGCATATGTCGTGATTTTCAACGCGGACACTGCGATCGTGTACGATGTAAATATAAACATGAAAAGGCGGGCGATTCAAACGCCGCGCAACCGACACTGCTGTTTTGTCACGATTTTCAAAATAATTGTTGCCCGCGGCCCGCATGTAAATTTATACATTGTTCAGTGGCGGAGGAGGAACAGTACAAACGAACCGGTGAATTACCGTTACATTTACAGTTGGACGCTGTGCGCAAACAGCAAATTGTTATTGGCTCATCGATACCTGTTTGTAAAAATTATTTAAATGGTGAATGCAGGTAAGACATTATTTTTGTTTTTGAGTTTTTGAATAAAAAATAAATATAATTTTTTTTATTTTATTTCAATTCTACATCATAAATAATATTGATAATCGATACGAAAAATTTTTTAAAAATAATATATAATAATTAATAAATTAATTAAAACTTGAAAAATTTTAAAAAATATCATTTGGTTAAAAACAGCACTACAAAAGATCACGATGTCTGTGACGTCATAAAGGTAATATGTCAAAAGTGTCAAAATTATTAAAATTTAGTAGGAAAAATTATTGATGGTTGTTTCATTGATTTCGACGTTCAAAATCTTGAGGGACATTTTTTCCGGATTTATTTTTGTATTGCTATCACAAAGTGGTACAAAACAAGCTCGATATTTCTTTAGTTTCGATATTTCGACAGTCAAGTTTATAGCAAGCAATAATTTGGATAGAAACAAGAATTTCAGAGCAACAATAATTTCATAGTAACAATAATAGTAGGAGAGCTGCTGGCCGATTTGCAATAGTCATTTCAACACGCGTTAAATTGAGAGGATAGGATCTTGGATACTACTTACTCTACATAAAAATTCAGTTCTGGCAAGCCTCTTCGACTCAATCGGCTGAATAGGCTTGCCAGAACTGAATTTCTGTGTAGAGTAAGTATCCAAGATTCTATCTTCTTAATTTAATGCGTGTTGAAATGACCATCGCAAATCGGCCAGTAGCTCTTGGTCTATAATCTATTTGAAAATAAAAAGACACTAATAAAAAGACACTAATGTTCAGGCCATATAACCTTTATTACGTCACATAAACGCTCGTGAACTATCGGTCCGTTATCGGTTCTAAGTTTGAAAATGTATTTTTAATTTAATATAACTTCTTAATTATTACGTTTAAAAAAAAAAATAAAAAGAGTTTTCTTATAAAACTTATATATGATCTTTCCATTTATAACAAAAAAAAAATTTTGAAAAATATTTAAAGTTCGTTTACTTTGTCTATTTCACGAATTAAAAGTTATTTTTACTGAACGCGTTTTCAACCTTTCGGTCATCCTCAGAGTAGAAAGATGAAAATAATGGGAATTTATAGGTAAGAAAGATATATAGGAGGGGGGTAATATTATTGAATTGGGAAAACCCATAAAATTTTTATATCGAAGCAACTAAATATACGTGTAAAGAAGAAAGCAATTAAACTAGTTTGTAGGTACCGATATGAAAAAATTTTTATTTTTACCTAATAATATGACTGTTCAGATAAATGACCTGTTTATGAAAACTAAAATAGGGGTGTCCAAAATTATTGAAAGACTGAAGTGATTATATTCGTTCAGAAATTTATTTTTAATAGAAGAGAATTATTTAGATCATTTTGATCGTTTAAAACTTCTATTTGTGGGTCACTGTTTAATCTATTAATTTCTAGAGCCTCTAAAAGATTCAATTTTAAACCATTATGGCAAACATGTAGAACTTTTGGTTTATGGTCTGTTTTGGGAAAATGACCTGTTTCCATTTTATTTTCCCAAACAGGTCATTTTCCCAAAACAGACCATAAACCAAAAGTTGGTTAGACCGTATGAGATAGGTAAGTTTGTATCCGTATGTATCTCTCCGTATTATATCTCCTCTGGTGAGTTCCGAGGAAATCAGAGGAGCAAATTTCAGGGCACTTTTGACATTCTACGAGGGACTGGGTGTCTGGAACTGAACGGGACATCCCGACCCACAACTGTCATTATTATTATATCCGTAATCTGTGGTATTTACCTATGGTCAAATGGTAGGAATGTCTTAGTTCTTTTGTACCCTATATAAACCCTAACCAGTATTATGATAATTAGTTGTTTCGTTTTTGCCCCGCCCCCGACCAGATTAACCAATCGACATGAAACTTTGCATAAACATTGCTGGTAAAACAAAGAAGGGCGTAGGCTATTTTTAGCTAGGGAAAACATCTGATTCTCGCGGGAAAATATATTTCTATCAAATTTTTAGTGAACAGAAAAGTCGTAAGAATTCTTTCCGATTGTAAAATGTATGTTTAACTTCATTATTATCAAAAAATAAAAAAGAATTATAAAAATAAACAATTCTCACTAGTGACATGTTACTATATCTTTAAGATATTTGACAATGTTATAATTTTTAAGCACCATGAGAGCGAAGCCTCGGATAAAAGCTAAACTGAAAATATACGTTAAATTGAAATTAATAGATATGAAAGTAGAGGCGAATAGATACTCCTGTGAGGTCAATAGAAACACAAATTGAAGGGTTAATAGGAACAAATTAGAAATGAATAGAATTTGACGTTTCAGGACTGACCAAAGTGTTAATGATCATATTTTAAAATTTTCTGACTACATAAAAAAGACAGTTTTTATAATATCATATATAAAGTTTAAAAATTATACTATTCATTCCATTTTACGGTACTAAAATATAGATTTTCTATGTAATATCCCGAGTTTAATATGTTTTAGGCGATCAAATTCTTGTAAATATCGACACTTAACGCCTGCACAGTACGAAGCGGAAATTTTACGATTAATTAAAAATAGTCCAGAATTTAGTAGATTTCAAAGTAAGATGAACAATTTTGAAAATTTTCCACCGAGAGATTATCAAAATCACCTACGAAATGGTAAGAATAAATTAAATTCGAAAATATAATATATTAATTTTTAGGATTTCGTAGTTTTAACAAAGAAATCCTTATAAATTGGTCATTTCTGGGTTCATTGCCAGGGCTGGGAAAAATGGTTCATAGAAACCATTTAAAATAGAAAATGCAAAATGGTTTTCAAAATTGCATTTAAAATACAAAATGTAAAATGGTGCCGCGACTAAATAACTGTGGACAAAATAACCGTGGACAAAAGAACCGAACGACAAAATAACCGCACGACAAAACAACTGTAGACAAAATAACCGAACGACAAAATAACTGTACGACAAAATAACCGAACAACAAAATAGACATCGTTAATTATTCTTTTGAGTTAGAGTACATGCGGCTGTGATATGATTAAGATTTTTTTGCTCCCAATATATAAAAGATAGCTAAATTGCAATAGACCTTAGCTTAGATGTTGGTATTTAAACTATTGCATTTAAAAACGAACGTTAATGGGTGAAAACTATAGTATTTAAAAAACTAACATAAGCTTGGGAAACATTATTTTTAACTAGGTGGTGAGGTAAGTTAAGGTTAGGTTAGTTTAGTTAGTTTTGACAATATACTTCGACTTTGATATAAAAACTAATTAGGTTAAGGTTATAGGTAGTGAGGTTAGTTAAGGTTAGGTTAGTTTAGTTAGTTTTGACAATATACTGCGACTTTGATATAAAAACTAATTAGGTTAAGGTTATAGGTGGTGAAGTTAGTTAAGGTTAGGTTAGTTTAGTTAGTTTTGGCAATATACTTCGACTTTGACATAAAAACTAGGTGGTGAGGTTAGTTAAGGTTACCCTTTGCCCGAAGGTTAGGTTAGTTTTGACAATATACTTCGATTTTTTATATAAAAACTAGGTAGTGAGGTTAGTTAAGGTTACCCTTTGCCCGAAGGTTTTTAAAATGGATTATAAAATGCAATTTTTTTTTTTAAATTTAAAATTCTATAAATTTTTTATCATTATTTATATTAATAAAAAAAAAAGTTACTAAAATGTAAAATGTGCTGAAATTTAATAAGGGTAGCTTTTTGAGAAAATTTTATGTTTCCATGATATGAAAACTAAATTTAACTCTTGAAATACTGCTACCCAAAAATATTGTAAAATTTAATTGAGCCTTAACGTATTCAAATCTTGACTACGCTACGACTGCGACTTCTAAATTACGAAAATCATCTACTCGAAATACCGAAATATTTCGTATCGACGTGTCCTAAAGATAACAGCACACAACTTGAGTCACAAAAGTTTAACTTAAGAGAACTGCAGTTCTAGTAACAAATTTAACTTAAGTGACATTGCAACTCCAGTTATGAAAAATTTGTGTTAATTGAATTAACATTTAATTTTGACTACGTTCAATTCGAGTTCTATGATTAATATGAGTCATAAGGGTCATACATATACACTTAAATTTGAATATGCATGCATTTTCATTTTAAATGTAAAATGGATTCAAATTTTCATTTCAAATACAGAATGGAAAATGGTTCGACCAAACTTATTTAAAATAGAAAATGCAAAATGCCATTTTGTATTTTAAATACATATTTAAAATGAAATCATTTGAAATAGTTCCCATCCCTGGCCATTGCATTAGGTGATCTACCCGCAATTGATCATTTTGTAATAGTCAGTGTTGGATTTTACGCAATTTAAGAGACAGTGTTGTTTTTTAAAAACTATTATTGAAATTTTTTTAACTCGTATAGAAAGTAATCGTTTTAGATAATCAGTAAGAAATCAAAAACTAACTTAAATATTAATTAAAAGTAAGAAATATTTTAACCCAAAAATTGTGAAAAACTCTAGTTACTGAACTACGAAATCCTAATTTAATGTGTGTCCGACATGCACTTGGCGAATTTTTTACAAAAAAATTACCTTTTTAGGAAATAGGCGTTCTGCGGATTATAATGATTATGACGATTACGGACCACCGGAACCAAAGAGGCGATTTTTAGTTTCAAATATCGAATTCGTCGATGCAAATGGTTATAGAATTCCCGATTCTGATTTAGATAGTAGATCGTTACATTTCAAAAACTATTTTAATGCAACCCAAAATCACGATCCAAATATTAGTAAAGATGCTAGAATTTTATTATTAGAAGAGGAAAATGTGATGTTACATAAACAAGTAGCCGAATTAAAGAAACAAGTAAGTTTCAATCAAATAATTTCGCTAAAAAAAAAACTTTATATTAGTTTTAAATTTCTCGCTAAAACACTACTTGACGTCACGGCTTAGTATTGTCAAAAAATAGATAATAATTTGTTAGTAATATCGTAATATTTAATTTACACCTAAAACTAATATTTTGAAATTAATCAAAAACAGATTCACCAAATTTTTTGGCGTAGATTCACTGTAAATCAGGGGTTTCCAAACTGGGGGGCGCAGATTAATTGCAAATATCGTCGTTTTGATAAAATCATTTTTTTAAGAATAAGCGCTCAAACATACTTACCAAATAATGGCAATTTTATATTAAGGAGTTACATGAGTCTTTTAGAAAAAAAAAAACATTTTTTCGATTTTTTTTACAATTTCAACTTTTGGCATATTATTATATATTATTTTGAGACACTGTAAAAAAATTTTTATGAAAAAAAAATAATTTGCCATTGGTAGAGCGCTAGTTTGCGGAAATCGCTGATTTTTCGCCGTAGGCAGAGTAACTCGTGAAATTCTTACCTAAAATAAAAAACAAAATTTTTTCTATTAGTAAATGCTTATGGATTGTACTTGAACGAAAAATTACTGTTTCCGTTTATTACATCTCATTTTATAAGTAGAAAATTAACGAAAAACACGACAATTTTTACCAAAAATCAAAATTTTTTGTTAAAAACACTATCAAAAGTTGAAATGTTATTTTTTTTTAATCCTTTTGTTCAAGTACAAGCCATAAGCATTTACTAATAGGAAAAAATTGCCAAAAGTTGGAATAAATTAGGTTTTTTTGCTAAAAAAAGCCATGTAACCCCCTTACCACTGATTTTTCTCGCTACTGTACGCAATATTTTAACAATAACAATTCTCAAGCGGTCAGAGTCATATTAGCGCGTAAGTATCGAATACTTGTCTGATCAACAGTTTCCTCTCAAGTGTCGTATAGACCTGTTGTTCGCCAAGAATATGAGTTTTTCAGTAACAAAATAATTTCGAAATTGTTTATAAATTTTTTCAAGAGGAGAGGCGGGCGGCAGAGGTAAGATTTTTTTGTAGGGGGGCGTTAGTGCACAAAGTTTGGAAACCGCTGCTGTAAATTAATGATTACGTGATTAGTGACGTATTTAATTTAAATTTATGATTTTAGGTGTCAGATTTAACAGCGACTAACGAATTCCTGTTGGATCAAAATGCCCAATTTCGGGTGTCGAGTAAAAGAAATCAACCAAATGTAGCGTCTGTAACCGTTCCCGCTGTAACAATTACAAATACAAGTGTTCCTCAAAACAACACTCCAGCACAACCTCCACAACAGGTGATACGAACTGTCACCGCCAGTGTTGCCACGGTTCCTGTTTCAATAGCAACGGTTACAACCGGAAGTCCTGTATCTATATCCGGCGTTTCAATGGCACCTATACAAGCTTTGCCGGCTGTGAGCATTGCACAGCCTGCAGCGCAGCAAATTATCGCCCAAAGTCAGCAACTTTTAGGTAAGATTTAATCGAAAGACTTTAGAAAATATGAGAATAATTTTTTTTGGTATCACTTTTTACTATAATTAAATAAATTTAGAATTACAGTTGACTTTAAGGGGGACCACTAGTGTGACATTTTGAAAAAATTGGAAATTTTTTTTTGCATGTATTGATAGTCTATACCTTTAAAAATAACATACAAAAATTTCAAGTGCGTATCTCAAATAGTTTTTGAGTTGCAGGCATCCGAAGAGCGAATTCTGATTTTCATTGTTAACTTTGAGGTATTGAGAAATGTATGAAGGTTAATAGTTCGGGAGTTTTTGGATGTGGCTGCCAGTACTGCTATATAGTTAGCAGTCTAAAAATTTCTTTTTAATTGAAAATACTTTTATTCGATTGGGAATCATTTGGGAAAATTTAGGAATATAATATTTTTTATTTAGGACATTATAATTAGTGAGTAATCTTAATTAGTCTTTTTTAGCGTATAGTTAGCAGATCATGACGGATCATTGGACGGATTTTAATAAAATTTGGTGTGGTAATAACTTATTACCTAGGGCAACATTTAAGATACTTTTTACTCCGGGAAAATGCCTCATTCACACGGGAAAATAGAAAAACCATTTTGGCATTACACAAAAATTATTATTCTTTACAAGTTCTGTATAATTATTACACTTACATACTTCTCATTGAGTTGATAACAATGCTTTGCGCGAACAACGTCGCGGGTACGGCTAGTGTACAATATATTTAATGACTGACGTCACTGACTAATATGGTGGCAAAATTCAAACACTTTTGTATGTTAAAATTATAAAGAATTATTTTTCGAATTACACCAATACCTTAATTTGCGTCGTGGTTACGTTCCAAAAAAATACGACGCAAATTGAAACGACGCAAAGTGAATTATGATTTTCTATAGCAAAATTCAAAAAATTTCGAAAAAAAAATTAAAGACTTGAACCCAAAACAACGCAACTTCGAAAATCTAACGACGCACAGTGAAAATTAGTACTAATTCAGCAACGACGCAACTTCGAAAAAACGCAAAGCGAGGTATTGGTGTAGTATGTTGTATATAACATAACTTCAATTCATACTTTCCGTCAGTTATGTAAATATACAATATACTAATGAAGTACAATTCGAAAAATAATTCATAATTTTAACATATAAAAGTGTTTGAATTTTGCCGCCATATTAGTCAGTGGCGTCAGTCATTAAATATATTGTATAATTAATTAATTATGAATTCTTCCCAAATGGTGTGATTAATTTTAATGTTCTTCCCAAACTATTTACTATCAAATAACGTAAAATAAAATATTTTTTATTTTCATGATCTGCTAACTATACGCAAAAAAAGACTAATTAATTACTTACTAATTATAATGTCCTAAATAAAAAAAATTATATTCCTAAATTTTCCCAAATGATTCCCAATCGAATAAAAGTATTTTCAATTAAAAATAAATTTTTAGACTGCTAATTACATAGCAGTGCTGCCAGTCGTATGTTGTGGAGCAGCTAGACTCTGGCACATTTAAACGACTCATCTAGTTTTACTATGACCGTTATAGTGAGTACATCATAAATAATTTTAGTAAAAATTCTCAGTGAACTACATTTTTAAAATTTGCTGCAGTTATAACTCGAAGACAAATCATCCGATCGATTTGATTCTTATTGCAGCTTCTTTTATATATGTTTCTTCACGCCATGAACCTCCAATTTTCCGATCGAATAAAATATGTAATTTTTGGAGGCCAAAAATCATCAAATTTTCAACTTTTTTTTCGGTTCACGGCACGGGCAATACCTTCTAATTTAATAGGTTTTTTGGTTTTTTTGATTTCAGGCACTATGAAGGTCGCTATTACTGCAGCAGTGGGGAAACTTTTTTTTTGGAACCTTGGGAGATCTCGAATAACTCACTGAATTTTCAATTTTTTTGTCCAAAAATTTTATCTTGAAGTTATTATATATCAACGAATATATCCTTAAAATATTAAAACATTCCATACGGTAGTTTTCTTTAAAAAAATTCCCAAAAATCACCTTTTTTTCAGGCGGTCACACTAGTGGTCCCCCTTAAACTGTTTATTAGAAATGGTTTGTATGTAAGATGGTTAATATCTATTAATCTCTGTTCCAGTTTAGAAATTTGATTTTTGCATATTCTTATTCTCAAAAGGAAATTTTAAAATTCTCAATATTTACGAAGTGACAGAAAAAACATTTTCATATTTTCAAAGGACTTTTTGTAAAAAAAAATATCTTTATTTTTTAATTTAAAATTTTCCAGCAAACCCAACATCTCAAATCACACTGGCAAATAATTCTCAGGCTCAGTTAGCAATCGCCCAACAAAATCTAGCAAATAATCTGGCAGCAGCTCAACAAAATCAACCAATAACCAACCAACAGTTAACCTCACAGGCGCAACAGCTAGCGTTAGCCAACAATACTCAACAATTAACATCGCAAGCGCAACAATTGGCGCTTGCAAATAACACGCAGCTAACATCGCAAGCACAACAATTAGCGTTGGCCGCCAGTACACCACAATTGATAGCACAACAGAATTTAGCAACGTCACAACAGATGGCGTTAACGGGCAATAATCAAATGAATGGCGCAATTAACACATCGCAGGCAATTGCAATGTCGAATGCGACACAACCGATGGTTTCGTATCCGATAATGACACAAAGTGTACTACAGAATGCATTGCCACATTAGTGAAAATGTTTTTGTGTGATATAAAAACTTAAAGAAAAAAATGTTATATATTTTGTTATATAAATTATTGAAATTTTCAATCAATGTTTTATGAACAATTTATAAGTAGGGATTATTTATTTATTGAAAAATAACGTCATAATATTATGTAGTTATTAAATGTATGTTTCAATTACTACAAATTTTCTACCTATAAAGTACAGCCTCAAACATATATTGTAATATATATTTATAATAATAAAAATACCAATAGTCTAGAAGCCAGTTGTCAAAAAGGAAAACTGATAACAAATCATGAAAAACTGAATAAAAAAATTTTTTAAGGGGAGCAGACCTCAATTTTTTTTTTAAATTGACTTTTTATTTTTATTGATTATTGTAGCTCGTTTTCTGCTTTTTTAAAGTAGTTACCTCGACATTCAACTTTTCGACAAAATAGTTTCAAATTTGTTATAGTATAAAGAAGAACACTATATCTGATTGTGCTTGTAATTTGGGAAAGATTGATCGCTTCTGAGTTAAGATAATTAGGGTTAAAGTTTGTATCTACTCCATGTATTAGATCTTAAAATTCTGACTACGTACCCTTATTTTGTATTTAACAATATAATGACGACAGAATTCAATAAAAAACTAGCGAGAGAAAGATTAATAAGTTCTGAATATAAAGAAAAAATTGAATTATTTGTTGATCGTTTTGAATTGAAGATATCATCAGAGAAATTATAGTATTTTAATAAATACACCAATTTCAAGCAACTGAACCGAAGCAATCTGGCAACTTTGTATATTAAATAACTGGTTTATTCGTATTTATTGTTTTAACAATATTGAAAATTGATATATTGAAAAATAGCGTTTTAGGACCTTTCACCGCTTACGTAGCGAAAACGGTGATAGATACATTAAAAAGTGTTAAGACCTTTTTTGTAGAGAATCGAATTCTCTACAAAAAAGTCCGCGATAGCACCCGTCTATCTTGTACAGCTGAAAAAATAAAGCGCTCCAAACGCATATGCATATCACTTAATATGTTTGTTGAGTAAATTAACAATGATGTCAAAGCATTTATAATAAAAAAAACTTTGATAGTATAAGTGTGTATACACAGGCTGTTTGAAAGTATGCATATATATGTTGGTATGAAAAGTACATCATCAATATCTATCCACTAATACAGACAATAATGACATAAAGTAATTTTGGTTTGCAATTTTTTCTACTAACATGTCACAAGGTAACTACCTTAAATTGATATATAACATAAGACATATTTCATTTGTATTAGATAAGAGAAAAATGTTTTTCTGATACCATGCAAGCGTGATGTAAATAAATCCATTTCTCCGAAAACAGTGATTTTTTTTTACTAAATGTACCTTTTTCTCAATAACCGTTAAAGTTAGGACCTAGAAACTTTGCACACACATGTACCGCATTATTATACATAATTATTCCCTCCAATTGGTTTTTAAAAATATTTAAAAACAAAAAAATTAAAAAATATTTTATGGGTACTTTTATATTTAAAAAACCTATATAACTACTCATAAAAAATTTTTACCAAACAAATAAATTGAGCTAAACAAAAATCATTTGGAGAAAATGTTGAAAAAGGATGTAGGAAATAGTGGTAAAACTTTCAGATCTCTATCTCTAATGGTTTTTGAGAAAAAGGTACATAAGCTAACATGGCGGAAGATAGGGAGGTCTGCTCCCCTTAAATCACCGTTTGATATACAATGTGTCTACTTAAGTTGGAATCATATGGAAAACTTTTTTAACTTTACGAAAAAAAGTTACTCTTTATAAAAATCTCTGCATGGTCTAAAACCTAAAATGAAATCATCAGATATTGAATTTTTTCAGTCCTTTCTCAAGAGTAAAGTATCAAATATGTAATTACATCAAATTACCAAAAATAGGAAAACGAGGTTTTTAATAAACAAAAGAGATAAATGGTCGGTACTGAAAATTACAATAATATAAAATTCGAAAATCAAAAGTTCAATTTTTTAACCGTAGTTATTTTGTCGTTCGATTATTTTGTGGCGGCTCTTTTATTTCTGAATATTTAATCGCGGCACCTTTTTAAATAAATCTTTTGAATTAGCCATTTTCTCAAAATATGGAATAATCTGTCACCAGGGCGGCGACACAGGTATGTGTGATTACATCTCTATGATCGAGATATTACTTTAACCAACCAAAAATAATCTTCTGTTAATTTCACTTTAGCAACGAAATTTTCTAATTCGGTTACCTAGGAATATTGTTTATTTTTTTCATGGAAGAAGGAGAGGTATATAATATTGTAAAGGAAGGAGCATTCCCAAAATACTGATCAACATATTATGAATATTAAACGTGCGTATTATGAATGACGTCATTTTGTAAATATACAGTAACAGTTTTAATTTAATTAAAACATTGCCATTGCTTTTAAAACAATATATTTAGTATATTTTTCTTATAATTGTGATTTCTATATAAAAACATAAATAATTAATTAATTATATTTAATATCTGTTCTATTTAATTCAATAATCAACTCCTTAAGAATGTTGTTCGACTATTTTATCAGTTAATTTTTCGAATTCTTAATTGTCTACTAAATTATTGTATTTTTTAACGGTGCTTAAAGAATATTATAAATTACCATAAACTGAAAACAAAAATTGCTCAAATTAATCAATTATTTACAATTTATAACAATTTTTGTAAAAAGATTACGTTTTGGTTTATAATTTTCCATCACTAATAAGACATATTTTTTGATAAAAGTAGACACAAACATAAATAAAACTATACAGTTATTAAATTATCATTTTATTAATAAATAAATAAATACAAACAAAATACATAATCTTGAAGTTAAATTTTTATATGCTCATTAATTTTACTTATAAGACGCTACTGAAATGAAGGGTCAATCTAACCTATATTTTAATTTTTACATAATTTTATTTTTTACAATATTTTTAAAATTTTTGTCGTTATTATCACATATTTTAACTAAAAAACGAATTCCTTATTTACGTAGAATGATTCCTTTTTCGATATTTCCTTTACTTTGTGTAATGTCAAAATTGGTATTTTTCCGCTTATTATAAACCTGTTTTTTTAAATGAAAAATGTAGAAAAATTAACAAATTTTCGCTAGAAATGGTTGCATTTATTGATCAATACAATATTTACTTACCCAAATATTATATTTACGGTGTATTACGTTTACTAATTTTATTTTAAATTTAATTTTTTGTAGGACTGGATGTTTAGTGCTTATTTGCACGTGTTATAGTGTATATTTACTCTTTTGTTTTTTATTTTTTGTGGTACATTCAAAAGAATCTACGTATTCATTCTAACATATCATATTAAACTATATCTTGTCCCTCTCTTAAGAAATAGTCTCCATCCATATTCTTCTATATCAATGATTTTTTTAGAAATTAATATTCCAACTATAGAGATATAGTTCCGAATAACCCGTGGCGCCGCCCTGGTGTTAAACAATTTTTTTTATGCGGTTACATAGCAATTTTTAAATTAAAATTTCAATCATAGAGATGTAGTCCCAACTTACCTGTGTCGCCGCCCTGGTGTTAAACAATTTTTTTTTATGCGGTTAGATAGCAATTTTTAAATTAAAATTTCAATCATAGAGATGTAGTCCCAACTTACCTGTGTCGCCGCCCTAGTGTCAGACAGTTACATATTTTGAGAAAATGGCTCATTATTTGAATGTTTAATTTTGGGCTGATAAAATTAAATTACATTTATGTGTTTGATAATGGTCATATGGATCGAAGCATGTCATAAAATTAATGGGGAATTTGACTAATTTTGGGAAATTATTTTAAAACACAAATATTTATATATTGTGTATGTACATGTTTTTAATTTTTAAAAATAATGCCGAAAATCGTTAAAAAAAATTATTTTAATATTTGTTCTCAAAATTTGCGCGAAAATGTTCATTAGCTGTTAGTTACGTCACATTCTCTAGATAGCAACAGGTGTTCTGTAACTAAAAAAAAAATTGTTTATTTTTCTTATAACTGGGAAATTAAATTCCTGATTATTTTTTTAAATTAATTTATTTAGATTAATTTCCCTAGTTATGTTTTGTAACCGGAATAGAATACTTGACTGAAATTGAAAAATGATTTTAAATGCTTTGTTCTTACGTATAAATTAGTTAATTTTTTTTAAATCTTGAAAAAAAACACTGTTCAATTTTAAATGAACAAATTGGCGCGAAAAACGACTTGGTGTAGTGACGTATGCAATGATGTCACGATTTAACTTAAACAGGTGTCACTTTCATTCATGTCAACACGGTTTTAAATTTGTACACAATATTCAGCAGTCATCATGCTCAGTTTTAGCGGTATTTACAACTTTGTACTTTGTTATCTTCTTCATTTATCATCACCGTAAGATTTTCGTGAAGCCTTACAATTATTAAATGCACTTTAAGAAAAGTTTTACGTAACTTTAATATTGTAGCAAAAAATAAAAGCATTTTTAACATAATATTTAAAACAAGTTGATACGAATATTTTACGTATTAAGTGACGGTGTATTCCTTCCATCAATCTGATTTGAGTGCAAAATTAATTGCAAACCAAAAAGTTCAACTTCTCTTGGTTAGTTAGATTTGTAAAAATGTCAGAATGAAAATGTAATTTGTCATTGACAAAACGTAACTACGGTAATAATATTTGCTATAAAAAATGACGTCATTTTCAAATATCACCGCGTTTCTAGTCATTTAAACGAAGGTTAAAAATTTATAATTTTCAAAATAGCATTTTTAAATAACTTTTTTATTTGTCACTTCTAAAATTGAATTTATTTAAGCATAATACATAAATTATTCAACACTTAAAACAAATTTTGAATACAGTCAAGTACCGTATTTAAAGTAGTGATCCTAGTGGCGATAGTGTTGAAATATAAGAGAATGTAACGTCACAGCTTCTTTCTGTTTACGTGGATTTTGGCTAAAAAAATACTTTTTAGCTTCCCACAGGAAGTTATTGTAATGGGTCCGATTTTACGAATCGCTAATTTTGACATATCTCCACGTTTCAAGGTCACTAGAATCCGAATCCATCGTTTTTAGCGTGATGTCTGTGTGTGCGTTCGTTCGTTCGTTCGTGAATTTTTTTTCGTCTCGCATATCTCGAGAACAAATGATGATATCAACTCCGAACTAATTTCATTAGATGCGTAATCAAAAAATGAAGACCGGATAAAGTTTTCAGCAAATTCAGCGGTTTGTTTTTTGTGGTAAAAAAACGGAATTAACTTTATTAAGATAACATAGATTATATGGATTTTTTATCATAACATTATTATATAATGGCCTAAGAACCTTCCTTGATGTTAAAAACGCAAGTATTTTATTACAAAATTAAAAAAAAAAAAAAAAAAAAAAATAAGAAAAATTGAAAAAATTAGTTTCTTGCCAAAATATATTTTGTCTCGCATATCTTGAGAACAAATAATGTTATCATTTGTTTGATAAGGGTGGAGCCCACACTCTTAGATACAGAAAGCGAAGCCCCAGGTATGTTGCGAGAGGCAAAGCCTCTATCGGAGGCCCAGGGGAGGAGTCGCCTGAAATGAAAAAAGAATTATTTATGTACAGTAGTCTCTAGTCTTTAAGGACACTCAATGGGAAGTTGACAGTGTGGGTAGACCTGTCCCCCAAATATTTTTAATTAATTTTTTAATAAAAATTAAATAATGATAGTTACGATGAATTAGTATAATAAATTGTTGTCTTTTATTATCAATTTTTATTATAATTTGTTTTGACTGCTTTTCTTTGATACTGTCAAATACTCCATTAAATAAAGTGGTAAAGCGGTAAGCGCGAATAGTGATCAAAAAAATAATGCTAGCAGACAAAATTTGTGTATTAGGTTTTGACAATTCAAAAAATTTGTGCTGTTTACAAATTACAAAAAGTCGTATTTCTTCAACTGTCAACTTTGCCTTTTTCAGACTAGTATTTCCATTTGTCACCAAATGGCTAAATTAAAACATTAAACTAAAAACTGAACTAGTGTTTTTTGTTTAGTTGTTCATAAACTATTACCAATTTTAATTTTTGACAACCGAATCATCCTGTATATATTTTTTTATAGAAATTTATTTACTTTTAAATGTCCGTTGAGAAATTTGTTGAAAAACAATGCTTACGAAACTAAATGTTCTGTTACTTAAAATTTAAATAAAGAACTGTTTGTTATAAGATTTAGACATAAAGGACTCATCTAATTTTTTAAATAGTTGCAAAACAGTATTTTTATTTGTATATTTTTTATTTATCCATTTCACACTACTTAAAACAATATTTATTAGTTTTTCAGAATTATAAAACTGAATGTGACAAGTGGAACTTCTTTACGCATGTCTAATTATGTTTCATATAATAAATAACAGCGTTGAGTGTAAAGAAGTTTCACTTCAAAATTTTGTAATAATATATTTAACGGAATTGATTAAATCGAATTTTCGATTCCACGAAAATTAAATACTGTTGTTTTGGAAGGAATTTATTATTTTGAAAATGGTGAGATAGGATTCATTCGTGAATTAAAAATGCATCTTAATGTACCTTCTATTGTAATTAGTAAAATTATGAAAAAAAAAAATATTTTGCTCTTTTAAAATTAGTTTATTTTTATTTAAATTTATTTGTGAATAATGTATTTTTTGATACGTTTCAGTTTTCTTAGCAATAAAAAAATTCGATAAAATAAAATTTTTTTGTATAAATTATCTTAAGAGGGTATTCTAGTCTAAAATTTTTTAAATTCTATTTGTTTTCTTTTTTTTTTGATAATATAATCTTTAAAAATATGTCTTCAAAAGAAAATTGAAAAATTTCAAAAATTTATAGTTATCGTCATTTTAATACGGTAGGCTCCAGTATCACGTATAATACATCAAAACTCTAAAGGCATTTTCCTGGAAACTACTTTTTTCAAGCTGGCGTGAATGCTATGTCAAGTTCTACTGAACCGATTTATTTGAACCTTCTCTATACATCCCTCTATGTCGCCTAGCAGATTAAAGATAAAATTTAAATTTTTGATATTTTTAAAAAATTAAAAAAAAAAATCGTAAAAAAAGATTACTGATTAAGAAATTTTTTTGTTTTAGATAACCAGAAGGGTCGTTAGGACATTCCTTTTGTTTGGACCCCCCACTTTATCAGCCGATAATTCCTCAAGTTTAATTTTTTTTTAAATTTTTTGTGTTCTTAAAATATAAATAAATGAACGATAAAAAAAATTGATAGTAAAAATATTCTTAGTTTTTTTTTTTAGACTTCGAAAAAAACGCTAGAAATTTGTGCCTCTAGACTAGAATACCCCCTTAATTAATATTATTATTTACATTTGGTAATGTTTCAATATTTTTCTTTTAGTCTTTAGCAACCATAGCGAAAACTGGCTTCTTTTATCACTTATTTAGTAGTTTAAACATGCGTTAAATGCTGTAGTTTAAGCAGATGATTCAATTGCCCTTGCAGTCACTCCACACCTCCATTTCGCTACTCGATGAATCTTCTTCCGTTTCCGTTGTTAATGTTTTTAATGCAACACCTACAAAATTTTTTTTTTTTTTTTTACAATAAATAGATCATGATAATTGGTGACGTAAAAACGCGCGCGCCTCTGGTGGCAAAATTAGAACTAGTATCAATTAAAAAATGTACGTAGATGTTCAACTGGCCTATAAACCCTATAAATATATATTATACAAATTTTGTGCGGATTACTAGATTTTATATCACCAATTAAACGCGAATTTTTATTTTATTTCCACATATCTCCACGTTTCACTAGAATCCGAATCCATCGTTTTTAGCGTGACGTCTGTGCGTGAGTTCGTTAGTTCGCTCGTTCGTGAACTTTTTTCTGTCTCGCATATCTCGAGAACAAATGATATCAACTCCGGACTAATTTCATTAGATGCGTAATTAAAAAATGAAGACCGGATCAAGTTTTTAGCAAATTCGGATTAGCGGTTTGTTTTTGTAATAAAAAAACGAAATTAAAAACTTTTTGTGAAATATTTATCGTATCGCATATCCCGAGAATAAAAAATAATATCATTTGTTTAATACGGGGTGGAGTCCCCCACGAGATACAGGGTGCGAAGCTCCCCAGTTGGGGAAAGGGGCAAAGCCCCTTTCGGGGGTTCGGAAGCAGAAGCCCTCTGAAATGAAAAAAAAATTATTTATGTACAGTAGTCTCTAGTCTTTAGGGACACCCAATGGCAAGTTGGCAATGTGGGTAGACCTGTACCCACAATTTTTTTTTAATTTTATCACCAGAGGCGTGAGTAAGAATCATTGCGTCGCCAGTAGATTATGGAAAAACTGAAAAAAAAATTTTCTTTTTCGTTTTGATCGCTACCCAAAGTGATGAGTATTGCAGGATTTGTGTAAAAATTAAAATTTTCCAACAAATTCCATAAAGAGAAATTTATTTTGTTGTTCAATATATTTCGGCACATTTTTAACAATTTTAAAAGTAAGAAAAAATTTCTTACTTTTAAAATTGTTAAAAAATGTTGTTATTGTTATATTGTAGATGTATGTTCTTGAAAATGGCGCCAACTGTGCCGAAATATATTGAACAACAAAATAAATTTCTCTTATGGAATTTGTTGGAAAATTTTAATTTAATTTTTACACAAATCCTGTAATACTCATCACTTTGGGTAGCGGTCAAAACGAAAAAGAAAAATCATCATGAAAAAAAAAATCCTAGTAGAATTTCTCTGTACAGCGCATATAGATTTCTAACTCAAATATTTAATAAAAATTAAAACTTACCTGATAAATTTTCATCCTGTGATCTTGGCAAAGTATTATTCTGAACTTGGTTGTCAGTTTGATCAACATATCTGGAATTGGAAGGTTCTGTTTCATTGGACTTTTTGCCTTCTGTTGTTGCTGATGTTAATGTTGTATCTGTATTATGACCAGAACTTTCTTTATTTAAGTTGAGTAAATCTTTTTGCTGTACAGAAGGCTGTAATATCTGTGATGGTGCTACTTGTTCTTTAGGAATATTACCGCTCTCCTTTAACGACTGATCCTAAAAACAAAAATATCTTTGGTAAAGTGCGGGTTAACCACCTCTATGACGTCAGAAATCATAAATTCATAAGAATTTCATTGTTAGAACTACTACGAAATCCGAAAATTTTTATTAAACAGTTTATTAATGCTGTATGTGTTTACAGTAAGACAAATATGGTCTATTTCAGTTAAATTTAACCAAAAAGAAAAATCAAAATCGATGCTTCGTAACTTTGAGTTTAAATAATTTCCGTTTTCTTGGCTTTATCTCTTTTATTATTGCATTTATGTAAATTTTAAATTTGCAGTTTATTTTTAGAAAAGAATAGAAGATCGATTTGTTTCAAATATAAGAATTATTTAATTTTTTAACGAAAACTCATGATCAATTTTATCTGAAAAGAGGTATACAAGTAGTTGTTACGTTAATAGCGGCCATTATTTTGAAATTAATCTTACAATACATGGTGATTTTAGACAAGGTGACCCAACTCAATGTATTCAAAAAAGTGTCTAAATAAAGGACATTCGTGTGACTTAGATACCAAAGCGGTACAGTACTTATTCTCAAATGGAAACGCGAGCTTCTATATTATCTTTATTAGCTTTTGAATAGAATCTTCTGGAATCTTTTTCAATGTTCAACTCAGTTATAAAGTGGGTTTTTCGATCGTTTTTAAAATAAACTTAACAATTTTTATTTTGAGTCGCATCATTTACATTGTATATTATATAATTCGCTGACGTCACTATGTAAAATCGGAGTCAGTACCATTGGATATTCGCCGTATAAAGTAATTTAAACTATAAGAGTTTATTTCATACGTATGTAATTTCTATGTATTTCCTTATTATTAAATATCATCAACCGACATTGATAAATCTCAAATGGAAACACTCACTTGCCCAGTCCCGACGTGTTTCCATTTGAGAATAAGTACTGTATTTACATTCTGTTTTATCCGTTTAATGTTTTTTAAAAATCCGTTAATTCGCTATATTCACATCAGTATTTTGAGAATATTAACGCCACGAGTGGTAAAAAAAGAAAGCCTAATATATGCCATTTTCGTATTTTGTCAATTCTTCCCATATAAGATATAAGTAAGATATCCCATCTTATAATAGTCCATTTTACAATAACATCAGGTTAAAAGTTTAAAAACATGTTATACCTGTAATTTACTTTCTGACGGTGGAATCATTTCAATTTGTTCCCCTAATTTCGAATTAACAACGCCATCTGGTTGCATCATTTCTTCCGAATGACTTAATACATCCGTTTTTGGCACTTGTAGTAGCGGATGATTTGGTTCATTTTTCAGATCATCTATCCGACTTATTGACGGCTCCGTTTTTTGAGAATCTGACGTAATTTCTACTTGAGTGTCAGGTTGCGGCGTTTCACGAGCACTTGATTCATTCGAATTTTGAGGTGCTGATTTATCCCCGTCGGACAATTTTTTTAATATATTTTTCCCTATAAAATAAATAAGATTTCGTTAAATATCAAACTTTTACTGAAGAAAATTTCTGTGAAACAGGTGGAAATGTGTTAAATATCTGTGAACGTAAAGGTGGCTGTACACCGAAAGTAACATTGCTAATAACACGTATTTTTAGCAATGTTTTTAACATTTTTTAAATATTAGTTAAATTAATGTTAATAACATTTGCAATTAACATGTTAAAATTTGCGGAAATATTTAATAACATTTTTGCTATTAACTTTTGTTAATAACATTTGCTTTCCGCATTTGTTATATTTTTCACTAACATGTTAAAAAAGTTGTTGATAACATTGTTAGCAGCACAATTTTTGCTATCGATCTGGAAGCGGTCTAGATCAAAGGATGTCAATAACAAAATGTTAAAAACAAGTTAATTGTGAATAAAACATGTTAACAACATTCTACGTGCATTTTTCGGTTAGTTAATTAATTTGTAATAGGCGATTGCGTACATATCAGCTGTTATTATTTTATAGATATATTTACAAAATATATGTCTCTGCACATTTCTTGTAAATTTATTTTTTTATTAGTTCTTGTAAAAATAAATTATAATATGATAATGTTTATGACTATTAATTATGCAATGCTTGACATTCTAAAGAAAATGAAAACTCTCAACTGACAAGTCTCCTAGTTTCATTTATCATTCTTTTTTTTTTTAAACTACTTAATATAATTCGTCCATTATGTGTGTCTCTTTTTTGAAGATACGGACGAATCCTTATTTTTTTTTTCATTTTACTTTAATAATCATCACAGGAACTACTACAATAGCAAGCTAATTCTTCCTACGAAATCACTTTTAAACTAAAAGTACTAACAGTTCTATTAAAAGTATAGAAAGACAAGTATGTTAATAGCATATGTTTTGTTTCTAACTAACACCGTTAGTAAGGATGTTAGTAACACTGTTATTAACTTTGTGAATAACAATGTTATTAACAATGCCACAACTATACTCATTGAAGTAATTGAAAATGTTACTCATTTTATATCAAAAACATTGTTATTAGCAAATGAATGGTAACATTTTCAAAAGATATTTAAACAAATGTCGATAACATTTTTGTTTTCAACATGTTTTTGCTATTTTTTCGGTGTACAGGCACCTTAAACTAAAGAAAAATCTAAAAAAAACGTTTATAGAGGGTGGTCCAAAATTTTGTTTCAAACGCTTTTGAATAACTGTTTCGTTACCACTGAAAAACCGTATTTTACATTAGGATAATTGAATTTATGTTAACACGTATTCCACCACTTATGATTAAGGGATGATTTTGGGTGGTACATGCAAGTTATTAGGTCTTTTCTTTTTTTTTGAATTTGAGTTATTTAAACGAAATTCTTGAAAATATGATTCTCCAGAAAAGTAGATTACAAATATCTATCTCAAAATTATCCCTTAACCGTAAGTGATGGAATAAGTGGTACCATAAATTTAATTATCCTAGTGTCCATACAAATCACTAAAATATGAATCCATTATTCAAAAGCATCTAAAAAATTTTTTTAAAAGTCAGTTTCATTTCACCCCTTTACTCTACCTCCCTTCTTATTCAGTTTTGAAAAACAGTGTACATAAAAAAAAATATAACCATTATTTTTGAACGTATTATTAGTTCTAGCAATTACGGTACAAAATTCTGGACCACCTTGTATTTATAATAATCCGAAACTACTCTCAAGAGACGTCAATTTATTCGTCATTTTAACCGAGGTCGTTATAAATAAAATTTATTGTAGCTAATTTTAATAATGAAAAATTTTAAAGTACAGCTGAACCTTTTTATATGCGGTCTTTTTTTGTGCAATTTTTTTTATGCGGTTTGTGAAAAATGGCCATAAAAATGCATAATATGAATCAAAATCAAGAGACAGTAAAAAACCTAAACATTTACTATAATAACGTTCTTTAATAAAAATACTTTTTAACGGCTTTTAAGCATTTAAACAATACATTACATAAGAACATAAGTTATTGCATCATTTAATTTTTTTACAGATGTATTTTTCAAAATTTTCATAATATTATAAAATTGAAATGAAATGTTTCTACGTCTAAATTAAGGCTTTATCTTGTTTAGAAAAGCAACTTCTATTAAAATTGTGAGGTTTTGAGCGTTTTGAGTTATGTATTTGTGATGAAACATTTTTTATGCCGTCTCGATCCACCGCATAAAAAAAGTTTTTTTTTTACAATCTGGACCCAACTAATCTTTTTATATACCTCATTTCAAATACAATTGATCATGAGTTTTCGTTAAAAAGTTAAATAATTTTTACATTCGAAACAAATGAATCTTCTATTCTTTTCTAAAAACAAACTGAAAATTTAAAATTTACATAAATGCAATAATGAAAGAAATAAGGCCAAGAAAACGGAAATTATTTAAATTCAAAGTGACGAAGCATGGTTAAATTTAACTGAAATGGACCCGTAGCTATTTATGATATTTTTGATCTGCTGTACGTTTTATACCTGTTGTGGGATCAATTAGAGGCATAGTATCAGATCGGTCAGTCGTTTTAGGCACAGTTGGTTGCTGTATTTGATTGGGATGATTCATAGGCACTGTGGCTACTGGTTGATGTGGCCGCTGAGGTCCAGCAGGTGTTGATTGTGGCGTTTGAGCAACTGAATACATTAAAGGTTTTCCTTGAAGTTGAGGAAAAACTGAAAGTACCAAATATTTTCAAATCAGCCTGTATATACAATAATATAATACTATTTTATAGAGTATTAGATACTTACATGGTTGATGAGGCTGAGGCTGATACATATATGGCTGATTAGAATAATTATGATAATAATTAGCATACATGGGTTGTATGGAAATAGGTTGAAAGGGTGGTTGATAAAAACCCTGGGTGGTGCGTGGTTGAAATGGTGTTTGGTACGGTGCCGGAATTTGACTACCACGCATAACCGGTTGCGTTTGCTGGAAAAAGGTATTTTGATTGCCCCGAACACCGGCTCCTTGTTGTAAAAATGGCTACAATTTGAAAAAAATAATATAAATTAGGCTGCGTTTATATTGGATACGAATTCGTACGAAAAATGATTCGTACGAGCTCGTACAAAATTCATTCGTACGACTGTGTGGTTACATTGGATACGGAATCGTAATACGAATTCATATTTAAATTTAAACTGAAAACCGTTAATACATATTGCATGATATCAAACAATGGATTCAGCTACCGAATCTTATTTATTAGAAACATCGTTTTCAAAATTTCTAATTATAGAAAACAATTCTGGGTAAACGATTATTTATTATTCATGTAGAGCAAAAAAGCTGAGTTCTGGAATTGCTTTGAAGAAATTTTTCAAGACGAACAGAAATTTTTAGAGTATTTGAACAAGTCACATTCAGTTATATTTTAAAATCTACTGAATTTTAGCTTCAATATTTAGTTAATTAATTTTTCATTACACATACTTAAAATGTTTTTGTTAGGTTAGGTTGGTTTTATTATATCGTAATATATTTAATTAAAAAATTATCTAAACATTTCCTCTACCATCTCATTCCACAATTTTTTATTTAACTTTCTTTTATGATAATATTTAGGTTTTTAATCCCTTAAAGACCGCCTTTGTTCAACAAAAATAATAATTTTTTCTAAATCCATCATTTTTTTTGTACGAATTCGCATCAAAAAACAAAATATTTTGGTCGTATCAAAAAGTCGTACGAAAGAGTCGTAAGCAGTGTAACCACGCATGTCTAATTGTATGCATTTGTTTAATTCGTATTAACTCGGATAAACTCGTACGAATTCGTACGAATAAATTTTCGGATGAATTCGTATCCAGTGTAACCGCTACCTTAGAATAAAGAAATATATCATTTTAATTTGTTTGTTTAAGTACCATTGGCATCGTTGATTGAGTCTGCATTGGTGGAATTTTCATTCCATCGGTTTGCGATGATGCGGACGCTTGATTTGGGGGCCCTGTGGGAGCCATGGCGCCTCTCGTTGGTACTGTAATTGTTCAAAAATTAGCTATACAGCTAAACTTTTTTTTATGCGATGGATAGGGGCCGCATAAAACAAATCACACAAAAAAATATATTCAAAAACATATGTAAATAGCTATAAAAAGTTTAGTTCGGTCCAGATTGTAAAAAAAACTTTATACGGTGAATCGGGACCACATAAAAAAAGTTTCATCGAAAATGCATAACTCATAACGCTCAAAACATCACGATTTCCTTAGAAGTTGCTCTAAACAAGATAAAGCATTAATTTACACAAGAGAGAACATTTTATTTCATTTTTATAATATTATGAAAATTGTGAAAAATACATCTGTAAACAAACTTAATGATGTAATAACATATTCTTATGCAATGTATTGATTAAATGCTTAAAAACCATTAGAAAGTAATTAAAAAGTTTCTTAACTGTCTCTTGATTTTGATTCATATTATGCATTTTAATGGCCATTTTTTTTAAACTGTATAAGAAAAGTCGTACAAAAAAAAAAACGCACAAAAAAAGACCGCATAAAAAAAGGTTTAGCTGTACTAAAATTTTAAAATTTTTTTTATTACTCATGCGGGAGAAGTACTAACTTGGCGCACACATTTCTGTACGTAAAATAGCCGTTTGCCCACTGTACCCTTCCCGCATACTTTTTTGCGTGTGGAAAGTTACTTTCCACACGCAAATTGACAATAAAACACGCAAAATTTAATTAAAACACGCAAAGCCGCCTCTTAATTTTTCATTTAATAATTAGTTCATAATTATTTCTATAGAAACCACCAAAAAAGTAATTTAAACGATAATTAATTCAGAAAAAAAAGACGAACACTTAAAAATATTATTTTAATAAAAAGTAATAAAAATGTCAAAAATAGTGATAATAATAGAAAAAAGTATGTGAAATTCGTAATAAAAAATAGTATGTGCAACTCGTGCGGGATTGTCGATTGCCCCACTCAAGCGAATGAACGCACTCACTACGTTCGTGCGCCCAACTTCGCTTTCGTGGGCAATCGACAATTTCCCGCACTTATTGCACAATATACTATTTATTAACGCCTTAGATAATTAAGACGAGTTAACTCGTCCAGTGATGTTGCAGTGTCAGTAACAAGTAGAAGTACCGCCATCTGTGGGAGGGTTTTCGGAATACTGTATAATTATAAACAATGTCCAATTTTATCGGACAGTAGTATAAATTATAGTTTATAATTTATACCACTAATTTATATTTATATTATGTAAATTGATAATATATGGATAACCGATTTTCAGTGTGTGTAGAGTACTATGTTGTATAAAAATAACGTGGATTTTTCAACAACGGTTGTATACATATTAATTTGTGTATAATAATATTGATACAGACTCAGCAGTTTTGTATTGCACGATATTAGGAATCGTAAAATTCAGATACGCGAACTAGTGACCAAAAAAATAACTACTGCCAATAGGCGAGGTTTATTTATTACTAGCTGTTACCCGTGGCTTCGCCCGCGTGGAATTTAAAATTATGGCATCAGTTAAAACATATAAAGTGTATTTTCATCACGTCGCTATTACTCGTCGAGTAGGTATTATTACTTTTTTCTTTAGAGTTTTCCCACAAAAATACAATATTTTGCCCGGGAAAAAAAAAATAGACTATAACATTCCTTTAACAACATGCCAAGTTCCAATAAATCAATGATTCTTTTTTATACTGTTGTTTTAAATACATATTTTCCCACGGGAATAAGACTTTCCACGGGAGTTAGAAACTTTCCCGGGATAGAAAGTAGTCTGTGTCCTTTCTCATCGTCTCTGTAAACAATATGCAAAGTTTGAAATCAATTTTTTTTTTTTTTAATAGTCAGTTGTTATTTCATTGTTTCGTTTTAAATACATTTTCCCTCGGGAATGAGATATTTTATCGGGATAAAAGATAACCTATGTTTATCGCTGTATATCGTCATATTTGTCTATCATCATTTTTTGTTTCATTTAAAATATATTTTTCCACAGGAGTGAAATTTCCCACGGGAAATTTCCCGGGGTATAGTTTGTGTCCTTTCTCATCCCTTCTGTTAGCAATATACAAAGTTTGAAATCATTTATTCGTTTTTTAATAGTCAGCTGTTGTAATTTAATACATTTTCCCTGGGGAAGGAAATATTTTCCCGAAATAAAAAGTAGCCTATAACCGTCTCTGGCCCGCAAGCAACGTCTGTGCAAAGTTTCAAGTTGATTGGTTAAGCTGTTGAGGCGTGAAAGCCAGTCAAACAAACAAACAAACTCACTTTGGCATTTATAATATTAGTAAGGAAGTAAGGATTATTAGGTTTAGACAATTCACAAAATTTATGCTACTTAGTTTACAAAATATAAATCGGTATATTTTTTTGTACGTTATTCTTATTATTTTTCATTATAATTTACTAATTTCAATAAAAATGGACAATTCCAAATTGCTAGCATTTTTGTAAGTATCACCTTTTGCCATCTGGTGACGAATAAAAAAACTACTACCAAGAGGCTAAATAGTTAACCACGCCTCCATTTGATTTCCTAATACAACAAACAGTGCGGATACTTACATGATGTGTGTGGTTGTGGTGGACCTTGTTGCGATCCAAATGTTGTCGGCGATGTTGAAACTTGCAGATTTCCTTCTGTTCCTAGAAAAAAAATTTCAGAATGAATAATATTTTTTGATGTAAAAACTTCTATAGGGACCGTTGAGCAATTTTTGATAGGAGAAAATTTTATGGATTCGTGTCCCTGACATGCTAATGTTAACAGTATATTTGTAATTATGAGTATGAGGTTGAACGTTTCAATCAGACAGGATCTTACAATCGCAGACCAGGACAAGGGCGCAAACGGTCGACGAATGCAAGAGACGAGCGCTTTTTGAGACAGTCTGCTCTTAGAAACAGAACAGTCACTAGTAGAATGTTAAGAAATGAGTTGGTAGTTGCTCGCAATGTCCTGATATCGGCTCGAACTGTGAGAAGACGATTAAATGATTCTGGATTGAGCAGTAGAAGATCGGCGAAAAAGTCTTTGCTAACCAGAGAACATAGAGTTGCAAGACTACGTTTTGCTAGAAATCATCAAAACTGGACAGCTGATGATTGGAAGAGAGTGCTGTTCTCAGATGAGACTAGGATCAACTTAAAATCTTCGGATGGTCGTGAGCATGTGTGGCGAAGGCCAGGAGAGAGATTTGCGAGCTGCAATATTGTTGCAAAAATTCCGTTTGGTGGAGGCACTGTAATGTTTTGGGGAGGAATCTGTTTTAGCGGTCGTACAGAGTTGGTTCCTATCCGGATGAGATCCATGAATGCGAATTATTATCTCGAAAATATCATAGTTGAACATGTAATGCCGTTTGCTCCCTTCATAGGGCCTAATTTTGTACTCATGCAAGATAATGCTCGTCCCCACGTGGCTAGGCAAGTGACTGAATACTTAATTGCAGTTGATCTTCAGTTAATGGAATGGTCAGCTAACAGTCCCGATCTGAATCCCATAGAGCATCTATGGGACGCTCTTAAGAGAGTTCGCAGTCGTAGGCCCTCACCTATTAACCATAATCAACTGATAAATTTAATGTAGTAATAGAAGAATGGGAAAATATTCCCCAAGATGTTATCGAAAATTTGATCTCCAGTATGCCAAGGCGGATGAATGCGGTAATAAGAAGTAGAGGAGGCCATATACGGCATATACGGTACTACAATCAGTTGAAACACATTAATTTCATTGTTTACGTTTTTTTGTATGCCATTTATGTTCTATAAATTTTTTGCATTTAATAAATAATAACTTAAAATAAGGTTTTTTTTGTCGATTTTCTATTCAAAACAATTTCCCTATTTCATTCACAAATTTCTATGAATTTATGAATCATATCACTCGAATGCAGGGAAACTTGTGCTTATTTAATTAAGTGGTGCGTTAATTTTGTCCACGAGTTTATATATATATATATATATATATATATATATATATATATATATATATATATATATATATATATATATATACACGATATATAAATTTTAGTGAATGTCATTTTCGGTTTGTAGGGATCTCAAAACAAATTTCTGCCATAGTCCCGGACTGAAGTCACGTCATGACAGTGGCTATAATAACTGAATTTTCGATTCGAACATTCGCTAAAACAATTTAGTACAAAGGTTATCTTATAATAAATATGAGTATACCTGGAGGATTCTCTAACTTATGAAAACATGCTTGCAAAGCATGTAAGCACTGCACTTTTCGGTCCGGTTTATTATCGATATATCGGAATAACAAATCTAAATATTTCTTGAAAATATCCTCATTAAATTTCATATTTTGAATGGAGTGTTCACAGACGGCCGTAACCAATGCGCGAATAAACTCCTTCTCTTTCACACCTTCCTCGCCAATATTTGTCTGGAACAATTAAATCACAAATTAAAATATGAAATTTCGAAATTCACTGTGTGAAATTCATTACCGATATCCATTCGGTGATATGATTGAACGACACATCATTCCTAAAGAATTCTAATAATTTATCACGTATTTGATCAAATGTAAGTTTTACGTTATTGGTTGTTGATGCAATTTTACCGCCAGTTAAATTTTCCAAATGCTAAAACATAAAAAGTTCATTTAGGAAAAGGTGAGAACTATATATTGGCTCAAAAATCTTACATGATCTTGAACCAAACTGTCAACTTGAGACTGTTTAGATCCACGCTTTAGAAATAAATTTTGTTTATGTAACTCCTTATTTTCTCGTTCAAGTCGTTCTACCTCTTTTTCGTGTTTTATGTCCGTTTGAATTATTGCACCTTGAAGTTTTTCTATTATCTGTTGAATCGTTTCTAAAATTTATATATCCGACTACTAAAATTTTCACTTTAATCGTGTCTAAACCTTTAAATTACCTTGTGGATAATTTTTGTCCTCAGCATTGGCTTCTTTTTGAATTTGATCAATTGCTGTCGGCTTCAAATCTTGATTAAGTGGTATCCACCTGTTATTCCTTAAATCGATCACATCTTGTAACATGCTAATCTCTTCGTATTTTTTGTCTACAATTTCTTGCACTGTTTGGAAATATTGTTGTAAAGACATTTCCTTATCAATTTCCAAGTCTTTTCCGACTGTTTTGAGTAGTTCACATAAACATTCTAAGTTTTCCTCTTCCATTGGTGGAGTTAATAAATTGTTTAAGCAACGCATCATCACATTGGCTGTTAACATTTCTTGCTTGAAAAGTACACCAATAAATTTAACATTTCTTACAGATCTTAAACGAACTCTTCGATTATCTTCTTCCAATAATATCTCTAATTCTTTTTTCTTCTCCTGTAAAAAAAATTTAATTTTTGTAAATAAACTAAAAATATGAAATTTCCAAAAAAAAAAAAAAAAAATTAAGACCAATATATACTTAGCCCTAGAATCATACGTTTGTCTACGAGTCAAGTTAATCATACATCGGCGTCGTTTCGACGAATGGACTCTTTACGGGGAGTTTTAGAGTTTATTTGCAAAAAAAATTTTTTTTTACATAGCAGTACTACAAAAGCGAACAAAATATTTAAAAAAATTGGATTTGGAAAAATTTCTTAATATAAATATTTATTAATTTTTTTAATCTTTTTATCAAAGCATATTTTCACTATAAAAATTAAAAAATAGATAAATACATTAGTTGTATCATAAAACATGTCTTTCAAATAATTAATTTATGAACTATTATGAATCAGTGGACATGTGTGACTTTACAGAATGTGAAATTTCTCAGTCATAAATATTCCTATAGATATGTAGTTATTTCCCCATTAGGCACATTTGTAAATTTTCTAAAATTTGTTAGTAATTTTTCGAATAAGATCTCAAAAAATAATAAAAATTAAAATATTTCCACAAAATAAATTGTTAACCTTTTATTAAGTCACTTGAAACGCATTCTTTAGTTTTCGATTCAATATATTAAAACTTCAGTATTATGTCGTCTCTATGGGCCTATTCGTATCGCTGTTAGCCAAAGTGGCTTGCTCTTAAGAACATTAGACTTGTTTTGAAGTGTACTTGCCTTACTTTTGAGATATTTGTATATTCCTGTCTCACTTTCCATGTTCTTGAGAGAGGGGTGAAGGTATGTATACGATGTATACCGAACGCTAAGGTGAAGGTACGTATACGATGTATACCGAATAGCGTTCAGTATATATCGTATACATACCTTCTCCCTTCTCTCAAGAACATGGAAAGTGAGACAGGAATATACAAATATGTCAAAAGTAAGGCAAGTACACTTCAAAACAAGTGTAATATTCTTAAAAGTAAGAGCAAGACACTTTAACTAACAGCGATACGAGTAGGCCCTATAAGTCAAACAGCTGTAATCATCTTTCACATTACCATAATCATTGAATAAATTAATTATAACATGCATATCTTTAATAAATTTTAGAAAAATTAGGAAAACTTTTATATGTGGAGTACAAAATCTTTAAAAAAAAATATAGGTTAATCATACATCGTCGTCCTTTTGACGCACACTATTTCAGTATAAAAAAAACGACAATAGCTATAAACAAAATTTATACATCTTATGTGTTATAATAACAAATAAGTTAGATAACAGAAGTTTCACTGCAAGTAGGTACCGACAAGTTTAGTATTGGAGCAGGTAGAGAAGTTCGTTCGTCGTTTTGACGAGTACGTATGATTCTAGGGTTAGTGTTTACACATGCGTAGTACTTCTATTACTGCTATTGCAAATATCCTCAAAATTTGAGCGAAATCGAACGAGTAACAAGCTATTGGCGTTTAACAGATTTCACGTTTGCGCAATTTGGATGTCTGAAAATTTCAGCTTAATCAATCTAAAACTTCCAGAGTTATACGCGCTAGAAGGTTTTACGGATACAACCAGAAAGACAGACATAAAACCAAAATAGAGAATATGCATGTATTTTTTTATTACTTAAATCGTTAGAGGAACTAATATTATCTCTAAAAAAATATTTAAAAAAAATATCAGTACCCTTATGTAATTTTAAAAAATAATTCTTTTTATTATTATAATCTAATGTAGTTTAAACAAGATTGCATTGCGCGCGCCGGAAATGACGTATCCTGGCATAACTAGTACTTAATCTTGACACTAGAGTTGCTAATAGATAAATATAATTAAATATACAAAGAAAATAAAATAAAAAAGAAATAAAGGAAATTTAAACAAAGTAAAAACAACCAACCTGCACAAGACATATCTTTATGACGTTTATTAGTAAATAATGAAAAGAAACGAAGTTTGTTTATCTATTTCCGTTGTTTCTTTTGGAATGTGCTTCCATACCGAGTTACGTCAGCAAATTTAGTTTTATTTAAATTCCATTTAAAATTTTATATTTTAAAATATTTTTTTTTATTAAAACTTACGAACTGAAAGGTTTCTTACTGTCACAATTAAGTTTCCATATACTATTAGAATACAAAAAAAATATTTAATATTTATTTGAGTTATATGCATATTCCCTATTGTTCAAAAAGCTTGAAAACATGACACGAGAGTGGAAATTTTAGATTTTAGAAGAAAATAATCTATTATTTACCGTGACTACATTTCCTGGTAGTCTTAGAATATTAAAAGTAAAAGGAAAGACTGCATCCGGGGAAAAGGAATCAAAAAAACAAAGACACAAGAATTCCGCTTATTACAAGTTCAAACTTGGTCCCACAAAGTGGGACCTGGCGGTGTCAATTATATTGGCATCCAGACAGAGAAAGGTCTCTTTTATATAAAGATTTTAATTTTCTCAGTTAGTGCTTCAATCTTTTCAATGCTAGCATAACAAATTTTGATAAGAACTTACTGAATCCGTCTCTTCTTCAATTTCTTTTAATCTTTTCATTTGTGCTGTTTTATCTACATAATTTTTTTCAAATTCCATCTGACATCTTGTAATTAACAATTTACTAAAATTAACGTATTCGGACTCGTTCGAATTTGAATTTTTACTTTTCGTAACAGGTACTTGCATTGATGCTAATTCATGACACATGTAAGCTAGTAAGTAATTCGTTTCATCAGTAGCCTAAAACGCCAAAATATATTAATAAAAAAAATAATAATGACTTATGTATTGAATGTATTACTTTCTCGAAGATTAAATCTATTACACCTTGTAATCTTTCACAATTATCTATATCGAAATTTTTTATTTGACTGACCAGTGTATCCACATTTTGATGAGTAAGTTTATTTAAAACATCTCGTACTTTTTTATAAAGCTCCTAGAAAAAACAAATTAAATTATCAAAATTTCAGAAAATACAGTAATAATTTTAAAACACATTTAAATTACCTCAGTTTTAGCATCTTCTTCAGAGTGTCCTTGAACCGGTTTAAAACTTGCGGGTTTCTTATCGTTTTCAGTTTCATTCAATTTGACATTTTCCGTCAACGATAATGTGACATGTATAATTGGTTTTATTCCAGCCTTAATTTTACCTTTTTTTGGACTATTTTGTTTAGATAATGGCTGAAAAATTGAGCAAAATTCTAGTAAATTGATCAGCTGTTCGGAAAAATATTGAATCATTGATGTTTTATAGTTCAATACACATACACACACAACAGTAAACATTAGCTATCTATCTGGTTTGCCCGCTCATGATCATGTAACACAAACAAACAATGAATATTATCTAAGGAAATATAATCGATTATACGTAGCGTTACATGTTAAAAAAATTTGTTTATAAAAAATACTTACGCCCCGTTGAGACACTGATGATTTACCAAACTCAGGGAACTGTATTTCGCCCGCATGTGGTTTATCCATACTAGAAAATCTATTAGATTCAGCCAACCGATCCAACCGATATTGCTAAATTCCCCCAAAAAGCAAAAATTAATATTTTCCTAAAGATATTTTCGAAATATTTTTAAACATACCTTGGGATAATTTTTAATCACATCTAAATCTAGAGAGAGTAGATTCGGTTTCCTATTACTTTTTGGATCTTTTGAAAGTGCAACTAATTGCTCTCTGTCATATATTTTTCTGCCATGAGGATTATTAGGCGACCATTGCCCTAAAAATGAATTAAAAACATAATTTTTGTAAGATGATTTTTGGGTAATTTTAAGTTTTTTTAAATAAGCAAAAAGATAATTTCCCCAAAATTAATTAAATTATAATCTTATTTTGAAAAAAAATTAATTAAGCAGAAAATTTTTCTGATTTCAAAAGTTATGATAATTTTCTCTCCTTAATTTGTTATTCTTTAAAGCTTCTTTTTTTATCACGTGTATCAAATATTCTCAACCAGTTCTACCTTATTTTACCGCCCCCCCTACTTCTACTCTTTCCACCTACTACTATTGTCTCTTTATAGGATGTATATAGTATATAATTTAGACCTGTTTGATAATGATCATATAGATCGAAACATATTGTCACAAAATTAATTTGAAAAAAGTGATATTTTGCAAACTAAACTATTTTACATAATAAAATAAATAATTTTTACCTTCTCTGTAAATAATCTGTACTGGCGCAGCAACTGAAGATGGCGTTGAAGTTTTATTGGCACAAATTGGAATTTTATCACTAACTGAACTTACAATGGAGGCGTCAGTATTTGTTTCATTTTTGGTCTCTACCGCCTGAACTAATTTATCCTTTTCAGACATCGTTGATTTATTATCAGTTTCATTTTCTTTATTAATTATCTGAAAGAAAAAAAAAGAAAAATTGTTAAAACAAGTATTAAAACTAAAAATTAAAATTCAAAACTAAAACTTTTTTTTCATAGACTATATTTTGACGAAAATTCTGACAGTTTCCCAGCACATTTTAAGCCATATTTTTATAACCCAAAAAAAAGTAAAAATATGTTTGAAATCCACAAAAATAACTTTTTCTAACAATATCCTTCACGATATTTTTTTAGAGTTGTAATCCTGCAGATTTCTTAACGTTTTCGGTTCCAGCCTCATGTGATTCATTCATACTAGCAAATCTAACAGCTAGTCGATAATTCGATATTGATAAATTTTAAAATAAAATTTTCGTAATTAAATAATTTTTAAAATATTTATAAATACCTTGGGATAAGTTTTGATTATATCTACTAAATCTTGAAATAGTTCCGATTTTCTATTACTTTTACAGTCTTCTGAAAATGCAGATAATTGCTCTTTGTCATGTGTTTTTCTGTCCTGAGGATTATCCATTGCCCTAACAATAAATTAAAAACACAATTTATATAAAATGTTTGCATACAAATTTTAAGAATTCTGAACAATCAAAAAGTTATTCCTATTTTTCATTTTATAATTAGAATTGTGCTTATTATGATAGTTATCAATCTTATCAGCAAGATAAGTCATTTATCGACTTTACTTATTTATCGACGTTACCAAAAATTAACAACTTACGCATGCGCAACGTATGCGTATATGATAAAAATTTTACAAATAATGTTCGTGGGTGCATAATTGTTTACTTTGAGGACTTTGAGTAACTAGTTTGAGAATTATAAATATGAGGGTCGCCATTCCAAAGTCTGCAATCTCCACCTTCCTCAAATTTTGGGAAATCACGAAAAACTGATTTAGACTATTGGAGTTCGAATATACTAACAAAAATTAGTACGTTTATAGATTTAGATCATAAAAAAATATTCCCGGTGTCAAAATCCACGTAATTTTTAAACTTTCTGGGTTATTCAGCTCTAAATGTTGGAGATTGCAGATTATGATTTGAACTAGTGGATATTGCTGACTTCGTTCCAAACGAAATTGGATTTTGCTTATTTTGATCTAAATGGTCATACAATTTGAATTTTATTTCACACATTAATTTCTTACCATATTGAAAACAATTACTGCAATTTAGAGGTTACTTTTAATTTAGTATACAGAGGGTTCGCATACAGAAGGCCTAGGTTCGAATCCCGGTTGGATAGAGATTATTTTCTACTCTGTACTTTGGATGTCCGGGGTGCACTCATACTTTGTGAGGAATAATGAGTAATTATACTTGTATGAGTGGCGGCATTACCAAAGTAAAAAGAAAATAATGTTAAGGAGTTAGAAAAATGATGAGGCTCTTTGTGATACCCATAAAAATTGTGAAGAAGCTTTTCCTTCACCACAAAGAATTCATAGTTTACTTACTTACTTACTTTTAATCAAAAATGATGGAGATGAAAAGGAATTGAAACAAAATGAATACAATAATAATGTTCAACTTTCTGAAGAAGTTAGCATTTTATAGATGGATTTATTTTTTACAAAAGTTACAAGTTAACAATAGAGTGTGTAAATTTAACACAGCCAAACAACAAACTCGGTCAACTCAGGACATGGTTCGCACAAGATCTTATCAACATTATTTTCTTCTTTATTATGATTGGCTGATATTGAATATTGTCCAGCACGGAGATTGTAGTATTTGAAATGAACGGCAATGTTTAGGCTTAGATTTCACCAGGACCTAGAGTAAAAATATTATTATCCACTTTTATCTCAATTTTTTTTTTTTAAATTGGTGATTGCTGACTTTGGAATGACAGCCCTCATCTGATAAATATAAAAGAAAATCTACCTGATAGCAGTTCGCGCAAGGATAAAATAAATTTATTTGAAAATATCTATGTACATTATAAGGACAAGAAGTTGGGTAGTTAATTTACTAATCAAGCAGTTAATTATTTTATTTATTTTCTTTATTATACTAGACATTCATGATAAATTCTCATACCTAATTATAATATGTAAAAACAAATTTAATTTATTATAAATCTAAAATAAGAAATTGCCACTTATTTGAGGGTATTGGTCCTATATATTGCTTTCTATTAACCGGTGCACGGTCACTGACGTTGTCAAACGTTAAGTGACCGTGCACTAACTGAGACATCACGCTGTACGACATCAACAATTCCATATAAAGTGTATTCACTGTCACAACAGTGTACCAATTGGGCGTTTTGTCATTATAGCTCTTATAGGTTATGTCCACAACCTCCACAACGTGTCAATGAGGATTCGATTCATTTGATTGGTCCTTTGAAACGTCGTATATAATAGTGATAAATTAAATAGAAAATATTCCGATTCAAAAATTAACTTAAGAATTAATAGATCAATAATACTGTATAATCCCAAATTTTTTTGACATTTGTAGCCGCGTTTTCTTCAAATTACACTCGTTGAGAGCTAATAACAACACTAACAATTTAAAGAAACTGAAGAAAGAAAATTTATATAATTTATGTATAGACATAATAAGACACTGACTTTTGTTTGACGCTTTGACGCAAAATGTGGTTTGGTAAAGTCATTGTCAAAAGTAAAGTTAGATACGGTTTGACGATAAATCATAACTATATTTTACCACGGTGATTTATTTTCTCAATATTTTTGTTAATTTTATTTGTAATATCAGAATATGACTTACTTTTTCAATAATTATGTACGTATCCGAGGTATTTTACCAGTGAATCACACACAACTGACGTCACCTTTCTGTTTTCGCTATTTTTATTGTTTTTGTCGGCGCGTCGGTCCTCCGCGTCTCTCTTCCAGGGAATTCTGCAGTTACTTGCGTTACTTGTAATCACTCCACATAACCAACATAATTATGTACCATGTACATATAAACGGGGAAACCCAAATTCTAAGCGTATGTGTAAAAAATTGTGGATAGCAGTGTGCCTGAGTGTGCTTGATACCGGTTAAGGCATTTAGTTAGGCGATGTCCGTTACCGAATACACAACACATTGTAATGTATTTTTAGACCATTGTTAGCTTGGACCCCACCTTGCTCTGTCCGACAATACGTGTTTTGTAATTGTGTGTGTGACAACTGACACAGTTGCAAATATCAAACCAACACCACTATAAACAGTGCAGAGATAGCAACTTGGCTTCTGATTATTCTGTGGGGAAACCCATAATTACCACCGAGAGATGTCGCTCAGATAACAAAATAAATAGAGTCCCTATAATAAATAGAGTCGTGACATGTGTGCTGAACGCTGATTGGTTTCGGCATTTTCTGTCCACAGTTTCCGTAAAATACATTATAGGGTAAAAGACCCCATTGTCGATCGGGGTTATAAGTCCGATCAGTTTTGACATTTATATCTTAATGAAGTTATTTCTGAAAGAAACCTTTGATAAAAAAAATTATTGTTAATAGAATGATTATTTTTCAATTTAAATTCACCTCACATTTAATGTCTCCTCACTTAATTTAAGAAATACATATATATATATATATATATATATATATATATATATATATATATATATATATATATATATATATATATATATATATATATATATATATATAACAATTTTTGTTGAATTTGTGAATTTTTAATATGGTGGATGATCATTATTCAAAACACATGGGTTATAAATTGTAACATTTTTCACCGAATTTTTAAAGTTATTAGCATAATAAAAGTATACAAATAATTGTAATTAGTCCACTTAAGAGATTAGGATAGCTAAATTAAATTTTATATGTGTTAAATATTATTTGTATGACTGATCCTTGTTGGGATCCAAGTTTTAGAGTTGGGTATTTTGAGAATTATATATTCCATATCTATTTTATAAACATTTTTAATTAATTTTTGGGTTTAAAACACTTAACTAACCGTTTTTATAATTTCACTTTAATATTTTATTTATTTCAGAACGTAAAATCAATTGAAAAATAATTAATATTGAATTAAAACTTCGAAATTGAAATAAAAACGTCAGTCATTTAGATTTGAAACGATATATAAATATATACGTCATCTATCGTCATATACTTCAACGATGTTTTTTAAAACATCAATAGATCACACTAGATGGCGAAAATCGTAAGCAGAGTAAGTAGAAAACGGAATCTGTATTAATTTTTTAAACGTACTTCACAGACGGAACACTTAGTGGCATTGCAAGCAATTTATGGAAAGTTTTTCCCCGTGTATTTATGTGATAAATATATTTTGCATTGGCATAAGATGCCATTTTGCATTTTTAAAAAAGTGAAATAAATATTGTGAAAAAAAAAAAAACATTTACCTAAGTAATTCTAACAAATGGTAACGTTTAAGAGTATCAAACATGTAAGTATTGTTTATTGACTGACATAAATATTATTTCAGTTTTTTTAACAGGGAAAAATGAACGAAAGTTGATGGAAAATTTCAAAAGTAAAAGCGGGGTAGCATATCCTACTAATAGCATTAATTCATAATTTAATGAGCAAGAAGTGCATTTTAAATATTAAAAAAATTTAATTTGACATTTAATAATATTATACATACATAAGATGTATGTATGTCATGCTCGAAATGCTTCTCTAAATCTGACACCAGGTGGCAATAATGTCGTCAAGCTGGGTCCTTATTACATCAAAGCAAATATTATAATTATATACTATACAGATGCATCAAAAGATGTCGCTCTGTGTCTCGATATTTTAAATATTTACTATACATAATCACTGTTATTCACTTTATACATATCAAAGTATATGTAGTTGAGTTATACGTGAAAAGATGGCAGAAGACGTGTATGATATATGTCTAGTATCTCATGTACATAAATGCATGATCTTTGTTTGGGGTCAGTATATTGATCTTTCAAAGGGGGTTAATATATTCTGTCCGATCTTTCATACACGTCAACAAATTATAAAAAAAAAACATTAATAAATCAAAATTTTTGGGTTATATTTTCTTAAAAACATATCCATTCGATTAAAAAAACTTGGTTTCATACTTATTAAGAAAAAAAAATGGGTGTTTTGTTTATTTTTTAATTTTTTTAAGCTAATTTAATGATACAGCTAAAAATAGTGATCGGTCATCGGGTCTCTTACCCTAAGTAAATTAAATACATATTACCAAAAATCATTTAGATTAACCTAGAAAGAATAATTAAATTAAAAATTTTTAATTGTTCATTAATTCATAACTTATTAACAGTAATTATGTACTCAAAAATATTTACTCAAACATGTGATAATTAATTTTGAAGCTTCCCGCTCTATTTTGGACAGAATATGAATGGAATGTCACAACTCTATTTATCATAGGGGCTCTAAAAATAAATCGTTCCTAACTTCCTAATACATAGGTTTCATAGGTTTGTTCCCGTACTTCTTTTTACGTGCTAATTTCTTCAAGTTCCTACTTCATGTACTCGGGATGAAATATGAAGATAAAGAAACGACTTCCTTCAGCTTACTAAATTAAAACAAATTTGACCGTTTTTTTAAACTACTTTTATGACAACTGTAAATGGCATAAGCACTATGGTGGGGCATAAGCAGTAACAAATATGAAATAACTGCAACAATGCTGGCGTTCGTTAGATAATATTGTAAGTCTAACGGAGTTTGCACCGTTACAAAGCAGAGGACTCTGATTCAACAAATTAATGCACGTTATTTTTCATTGGTTTTCATAGTTCTCTCAAATTTAATTTATCAAAATAAGCACCCTAACTAGAAAAAAACAATATTACCAACCTACAAAAAAAATATAGATCTGTTGTATTACGCGACTTCATTTCTATTAAAGTAGATTGAAATCCATTGATGTTATATATTAAAGTAGATCAAAAAGGTTGATTTTATGTATGATTATTTCATATTGCAAAATATGTCAAAATATACAAATTCTTAACACAAAAGATATTCATAATAAATGGTAATGAAATATGTTAAGGACAAATTTATTACACATTAATTTCTTTTGTACTTGCATTTTATTAAAAATACATAAGTTACAATACTTTTATCACACATGTTAGCATTTACTATTTAAAATTATGAAAAATTACAAGACTCTTGTTAGTTTAATTGTTTATAAAAATACAAATGATTTTCTCTGATGAAATTCTATATAATTACAATATTTTACAATATATAGAAATGACATTTTATGTTACATTTTAATATTAATAATTATACAGAAATGACATTTTATGTTACATTTTAATATTAATAATACAAATATTTACTACATGGACAGGTTTTCCACAAATTGTACTTTCCACGATTTGATTTAAAAATACATATTCCATCAGGTGCTAAACTGGTGTATCTGCAAAAAAAGTAGACAGAACTACAGAAGGTAAAGTCATTCAATATAACAAATTTGGATTGTTACTTCCCTTTTGTTAGATAAAAAAACTTCTTTTTTGAATTTCTTTTCTTAAAAATTTCAGTTACTATTCTCGCTGTTTTCTGACTCAGAAGAACTCGATTCCATATTAATTACAATTCGTTCGTTGTCATCAAAATCCAAATTTCCCATTTCTTCTTTCCAACAATTTTCAATCAACTCATTGACGTGTCTAATAGAATTAGCCCAATTTTCAGGTGTTATCTAACAAAAATGTAATTTTTAAATAAACTTATAGAATTATGTATAAACTTACGCTGTGTTACCTGAGCTAAAACATTTTGCCATAATGTTTTTACATTTCCTTTTGTACTGTTGATATTTTTATTATAATAATTCTTACACTGACTCCATATTAATTCTATTGCATTAAAATGGCAATGATACGGTGGCAGCCTTAATACGCGGTGGCCATGTTCTTCTAACACTTCGTCTATAACAAACCTGAAAAATAATTGCAATTAAATTTTAACTAATGCGGAGAAATGTATCATTTTTGTATGCATCGATTGTTCAAGACTAAATGGTAACAAAAATAATTGTATTGGCAACAAAAAGATTATGCGTACGCTTCTAGTGGTGAAAATTGAAGCTCTCTCAAGTAAAACATGTATATATATTTTATATAAATTTATAAAATTTATATTTATATAAATTTATATTATATTATTTATATTTATATAATTTTATATAAATTTCTATTGCACCTATAGTATAGTCATTTGGTTCAAATAAAAGGGGTTACCTGGAGTTTTGAAAATGGGTGATTTTATAGATTTTGAGGTGTTCTTTTCGAATTTCCACTTTGCCACCTCGTATCTTTGCCGCTCGCGCCGCCATATTGGAAAATGGCGTCGAAAAGCAGTTTTTTAACGATATCATCTTTCCGAGTCATTTTACGAGGAAATTATTTATATACAAAATTAAACTAGAGAAAATTTCCTACAATTTATGTCCTAATAATTTTTTCGTAAAATCAAGTTTTGGTGAACGAGCGCCGCAAAATGTTACCAAATACGCGTTTTTGCGGAATAACTCGTTTCTAGACCACCTTGACGTAGAGGAAGCGGAGCGTTTTTTTAATGTGGTTTCCCCAGTAGGCCTAATCCACTTGTCATGTATGATTCGGAAATTTAGCGTAATCTTTTTCGTTTAGATCTTCTTGAGGGGCCAGGTGTTGACATTTCATCGTCTTCAGTACCTACCAAGGTTACCATTCTAGTAACCTTGATACCTACAACTCATAGTTAATATTTCGTAAATATAAGAAAAATGTGTTATCGTACATGAATAATAGTGTTACGTTCACTATTCCTCCAGGTAGTGTGTAAACGAGTTATTCAGCATAAGAGGTGGCAAAATGGAAATTCGAAAAGAGCACCTCAAAATCTATAAAATCACCCGTTTTCAAAACTCCCGGAAAACTTTCCAGGTAAAACTACCAGATGACTATACTACTAGCGAATACATATAATTATGTTTTACTCAATACAGATTCTTATTTTAATAACAGAAGCGCTTATGTACAGGGCCGGTGAGAGAAATGACGGGCTCTCGGGCACAATAAAAAATTTTCAAACATTTTTCTCCAAAAATTCAATTGACGAGCAAAAAAAATCGTAATCTTAATTTCTCCGGGCTCCTAATCGAGGCTGCGAGCCCCCGGACAATTGCCCGACACGCTCGCCGGCCCTGCTTACGTAATCTTTGCGTTACCAACACAATACTGATTGTTTTTTAATATTCTGGGATAAATTTTTTAACGGTGTTGCGAAAAAAGTTTTAGAAGAGAAATTATTTTAAAAAAATATGTATACCAAACATTTTACCTTTTTAGTTTATTTTTATGTTCTTTCGTCAATGCTATCAATTCTCGTTTCAAAACATTACTAGGAACGTTTACTCCATTATCTTTCAACCATTCCTAAATTATAGATAAATAATTTAATATTTAAAAAAAAAAAACACAAGAAATGATTTTGTATTGCCCAAATGTTATAATATTATTTTACTCACAATCAAATCTGCTTTACGCCACGTGCTAGTTGGGCTCTTGTCCTTTAGTGTACTGTGATAGCTTGCATTATCCATTATGATAATACATTTCCCTAATTTTTCCCGTTCTAATTCTGGTATTAATTGTTCTTGGACCCATTTCAGGAAATTTTCCCCATTCATTTCTCCATGATAGTCGTCTGATTGTCTTGCTGAAGAAAATAACAAATCGGCACCTGAAACAAAACCAAAATTAGAACCTGCATGAACAATAATAAACCTTTTCCCTTTATTTAATGGCTTATGCGGCATGTAGTCAATATTGTCTTTCTTAATCCAAGTCTTCACAGGTTGCCCATTAGCGAATATCCATGTTTCATCTAAGAAGATAACGTTTTTCGGTTCATTGGAATGTAAATTGCTTAAATATTCCCTCATAAATCTAAAACAGAAATCTAATATTAATCTATTTTTTTTTTAAAAGACTTAATATTCATAAATATAATATTTACTGTATTCTCTGTCTAACTATGTGTGGTTTTTCAATTAAAACCTTTCTAGAATCAGGAGTAGCCCAGCTGAATCCCATCGTCTTCAATAGTTTTCTAAAGGATGCTATTTGTCCTTCAAATTCTAAATTATCCTTAACTTCTCTAAAGATTTTTGAAACTGTTACATGTTCACCTAGAAATCGTAATTGTAAAATTAAAAAATTTCCCGCCTTTTCCGAGTTTCTGAGAATTTTTATCATGATTAAAAATATTTAGAATAAATGAATTTTAAGCAATTTCCAGACGATCAATATTGACAATACTGTCATTATTTATTATAAAATACGGATAATATTATTGACTATACAAAATGATTGACCGTAATAGAAGTATGTTAAGAATATTTAACACGATGACGGTTATGAAGAATCATGACGAAGTGACCAACTAATACACTATTTTGATAACTAATACACTTTTATATGGAGTTTTTGACGTGGTATAGCATAGTGTCGGAGTTAATAAGTTTCACTTGACGTCTTACAACGTCAGTGACCGTCAACCGGTTAAGTAACTATACTGTATAAAATTAGTAATATGAATCACTAATGACTGATAATATTGGTCATCTTATGACAGTCAATAGAGTATTAAAAGTAGTAGACTGTACCTCGAAGATGGTAACCCATTATTAATCTTCCAATAGCTTCCTTGGTAAAATCGTCGACCTCCTTGTACGGACCTCTTTTTCTTCTTACTGTATCCTTAATCTCGCCATATTTTAAATAAGAATTTATTATTGAAGTAGCCGTATTTATATTAACCTTTTAACATGTAAATTCAAATTATTAGAACAAAAATTTAATTACATATTGGATAATTTTTTGTAGATATTTACCTTATGACGTTGACAAATTCTGTTAATAAGTCCATGTTTTGAAATTATAATATTCTCTTCTTCAGCTATTTTTTTTTTTTTTTTTTTTTTTTTGTTTTGTTTTGGCGCGCAGCGACTAGGCTATATGCGCCTTAATGTTAGCATAAAAACTATATAAAGTTCATGTATGGAGAAATTAGCTCTTCGTAGGTAGAATTAGCAGTTCCATATTCCGCTGTACATCTAGAGAATTCACAAATGTTCAGTTTCAATCCATTGAGTTAACCAACACTGTTGTTTTTATTTATTTATTTATTTATTTTTTATTTTTATTTATTTTTTTTTTTTTTAAATTTTGTCTCTTAGTTTAGCATAGTTTAAGAATTTTATCACTATATTCACTTTATTTTGGTCATCTGATAATAATATACTTATGTCGTTTGGGAAATTTAGTAGATTTCTAATACTGGTATATTTGGTACAATCTAGGAGTATGTGTGATATCGTTAATTGGGTATTGCATGTGGAACAAATTGGAGGGTTTGTTCTTTCTATTATATAAGAATGAGTCAAGTCTGAGTGTCCTATTCTGAGCCGAGAAAGGAGGACCTCTTCTCTCCTATTTGGTTGTTCTGAAGTTATCCATATCTTTGTATTATGTTTGATGTTTCTTAATTTGTTGTTTGTTACTTTTTGCCATTCTTCATTCCATTGATTATTTATTTTGTTGGAGAAATAATATATCAGATCTTTTGCTGGTATTAGATTTGTTTCCAGCGTTGTATTCTGGGTTACGCTTTTTGCTAAAAGGTCTACTGCTTCATTTCCAACAATTCCCACGTGTCCGGGGATCCAACATATTACTATTTTATTACTGTTTTCTGATAGTATTTTGATTGTTTTTATTATTTGGCTTGCTATTGGATTGCTATTACATTTGTTAGAGTTTAGAGCCGCTACTGTGCTCCAAGAATCGGTAAATATTATGTATTTGTTTTTTGGAGTGTTATTAATCATGTCAACTGCTTTCAAGATGGCATACATTTCTGTTGAGAGTACACTATATTCGTTTGGTAGGAGCATTCTATGATTTTGGTTTGGTGTTTTTACCGCTGCACTTGTGATTTGGTAGGTTTTTGACCCATCCGTGTAGATTTGGTGATATTCTTTATATGTCTCACAAATATTGTAAAATTCTGTTCGATAATATATGTTAGATGTGTTTGTTTTAGTATGTTTGTGTAATTCGTCATATATTTCTATATATATTTTATTCCATGGAGGCGGTTCAGAGGTTCTTTTTACTGGCCAAATTTTATAATTTTTTATTTTGTTATATATTGTGACTAAATACGGTTTCGGAAATGTTTTCTTTTTATTATATTGTGATATATATTGTGGATGTACTATTTTTGGATTTAACGGATGGTCGGTGCAACTTGCTATTCGAATCGCTTGTCGAATGCAAAGTAGTTCTCTTCTATATTTTAATGGTAGGATACCAGCTTCTGTGCATATACTGTTAACTGGGCTAGAAAATTGTGCACCAGTTGCTAGTCTTATTCCTAGGTGATGTATAGGGTCCAAAATCTTCAGCGTAGATTTATTGGCAGAACTGTAAATTTGGCTGCAGAAGTCTAATCTGGATTGGACTGTTAGTTTATATAATTTTAATAATGAATTTCTATCTGCTCCCCAAGTTGTCTTACTAATTGTTCTGATCAAGTTCATATTTGTGTTGCATTTGGCTTTTAGTGTTTTGATATATGTTTTCCAGTTAAGTTTATTGTCATATATTAGCCCTAAGTATTGTACTTCATTTTTAAAGGTTAGATTGGTGCCATTTAATGTTAGTATAGGATTTATAGGGGTGTCGTTAGTTCGTATTCTATTAAAGTTTACGCATATTGTTTTTTCTTTTGAAAATGATATGTTTTTATCCATTGCCCAATCTTGTAGTTTATTTAAACAGTTTTGTAATTTTTCTGTTGCCCAATTTATATTTGATGTACGAATGTAGATCACCCAGTCGTCGGCATAAAGACAGTATTGAATTGGAGGATCGATTTTTTCTGAAATATCATTTATCGCTATGTTGAAGAGAGTAGGACTGATTACTGAGCCTTGAGCGATCCCATTATCGAGTGTTTTCCTTGTTGATATTTTAGTTTTGACATCAATTTCCACCTTTCTATTTTTTAAAAAATTCATTACAAATTTTGGAAGATGGCCTTTTATATTCCATTTTTCTAGTTGTTTTAGAATCGCGATATGCCATATTTTGTCATATGCTTTTTCTAGATCTAAAAATACGGCTATAACAGTTTCTTTATTTATAAAAGCGTTATAAATTTCTGTTGTTAATAGTGTATGGGCATCTAGAATGGAGAATCCTTTTCGAAAGCCAAATTGCCTAGAACTTAGGAGGTTATTGTTTTCTAAAATATAATTTAATCGGTTTGTTACTATTTTTTCAAATATTTTACTCATTACACTTGTTATAGCTATTGGACGGTAATTTTCAACATTGATTTTATTTTTGTTGGGTTTTAATATTGGGAGAATTTTTGCAATTTTCCATTGAACCGGAACGTACTCTTGATTCCATATTTGATTAAACGTATGCAATAAATATAATGTTGAATCCGTATTTAAATTTTTAATCATCGCAGGATGTATGTTGTCTGGTCCAGGGCATTTTGATTTTATGGATTCGATAGCTGAGGTTAGTTCTGTTATTGTAAAGTCTTGGTTGTAGTCTTCTGAATTATCTGTATGAAAATTCAGATTATGTGCTTCGGTTTCATTCTTTCTTTGTTTGAGTGATTGACTCAATTTACTGTTACTTGATATTGAGGCGAAGTATTCTGCAAAAGTTTCTGCTATTTTTTCGGGGTTTGTATAGATATTACCATTGTCTGCTAGTGCTGGTATTATGTTATTGTTTGGGCGTTGTTTTATTTTGTTTATGTTGTTCCACATTACTGAGACTGGTGTGTATTTATTAATTGTTGACACAAATTCCCTCCAGCATTCTCGTTTTGTAGTTTTAATTACATATCTAGCTTTGGCTTTTAGTTTCTTATATTCAATTTTATTTTCAATGGTTTTGTGTGAGATATATTTTCTTAATGCCTTTTTCCTTAATTTGATTGCTTCACCTATTTCGTTTGTCCACCAAGGTACTGAGTGTTTTCTAATGTTATTTAATTTGGGGATAGATTCTTTTGCAGCTTGAGTTAAAGTTTTGCTGAGAAAGTCGTATGAATTTTCCGCGTCATGAAAGTATTTGTTTAATTTAACTAAGCTGTTGTACTTCTCCCAATCTGCTTTTTTTATGTTATATTTATTGTCTCTAGGTGGTAAGTGTATTTCATCGTCTAAGTATAAGAGAATCGGGAAGTGGTCACTGTGATGGAGATCTGTATCTGTTATCATTTTTAGTTCAGGGGCAAGAGATGATGATATTATTACAAGATCTATTGTGGAAGTTTGTCCGGTAGAATTATTAAAATGAGTTGGTTCTACGTTATTAATTAAATTTAACCCCGGATTATTCCATAGAAATTCTTCTATAGCTTTTCCTCGTTGATTATTAAATTTGCCGCCCCATAAAGTATTATGGGCGTTGAAGTCGCCCACTATTATATGAGGTTGTGAGATTTGTTTCTTGATATTTTGTAAATCATTGACTGATAGAAGTTGTTGTGGATTAATGTATATATTTGCTATTGAAAAGTTTCTTTTGTTCATTTTGATTTCTATTGCTGTGACTTGTAAGTCAGAGTTAATGGTTATAGAATCGTAATGTATTGTGTTTTTGATAAATATCATTACTCCCCCTTTTGCATTGGGTCCTGTTGTGTCATCTTTTCGTATAGAAGTGTAATTTCTCAACTGGATATTTTGAGTAACTTTTAAATGTGTTTCTTGTAGTGCAATAATACTGGGGTCATATGTGTTAATTAATATTTCGAGTTCGGTCCTATTATTATATAAACCATTTATGTTCCACTGTAATATGAACATTTTTTTTTTTTTTTTTTTTTTTAATAAATTAGTTTGATTCTTCGGAGAGGTCTTCTTGGTCTTCTTTTCCTATTAGGGCCATAAATATTTTATTTAAGATTCAAGTTATTTTAGCTTTTGAAGTTGAGTGTAATTCAGGGTGGATTTTTTTCAAAGCCTCTTGTATATCAGTGATATTCAGTCCCTGTATATGTGCTATATTTAATGGATTTGATGATGTTGACAATTTAGATATGAATCCTATTAACTGTTCGTATTTTAGAGCAAATTCTTCTGGATGGTTTTTCATGATTTCTTTTATAATTTTAAGTTGGTCTTCTGGTAATCTGTGTATTTTTGGTGGGTTAGTCTTATATTTTTCACTTGGTTCCGCTTCCTTTATGGTTGAATTGTCTTGTTTTTTATATTTGTCTTTTTTGTTTTCTAAATTTACTTTGGGTGTTTTAGTTTTTGCTGTGTCATCTGAGGATTCTGTTCCTGATCGAGCACGTTTTTCGGGACGCTGCTGTTCTTGCTTTTCAGTTTCAATGTTTATTATGTTTTGGTTTGTGTTTGCCATATTTTCTATATTTTCTGTAGGTTCTTCTGTATTCGTTAAACTATTTTGTATAATTTCTTCATTACCTTTTCTAACATTATCGGATTGGTTGATTTGTGAAGTTGTAGGTGTTTGATCTATTGTTTGTGAGTTATCATTAATAAGCTCTATTTGGCGGCATCTATTTGTGGAATGTGTTGGTGATTGACATTTTTTGCATCTATTTTCTTCTACTAGAATATATAAAGTTATTGCTTCACCTTCGGCAATTATTTCTATTGTTTCGGGAATATTATTTATCGAACTGTCAGGATCTATGAACACCTGACGTCTAGCCGAAGTATATGGTTCCAGGCAGGATTCGAAGTATGTATTTTTATGTCTGTTACTTCCGATACTAGATTAATTTTTATTTTTTTCAGTTCATTAGCTATTAATTCATTTGATATAAATGGGTGAACTCCACTTATTATCATTCTTTTTGATGGGCTAATGAGACTACGAATAGGAAGTATTTGATCTTTTATTACTATTGTAGGGTTCTGTTTTACAAAATTTTGGGCTATTTCTTTGCTTTTTAGGTATACGAGTATTCGTTTTTAGGATGTTGGAAATATTGAAATAACATTTTCTGGATTAGTTTTACTCATTACAGCAGCAATGTAGTCTATTTCCACATTTTTCCATTCTGTATTTATAGCTGGTATTACCACAGCACATTCTTTTGTATATTTGGGTTTTGTTATATTGGCATAAGTTTGGGTTTTCAAGTTTGATGGGAACATTTATGGAAAATTTTAGAATTGGATTGTTAATTAAATTAAGTTTTATACGATATTTGAATTAAATATATATAAATTAATAAGACTGTTTAATTGAATGTTATTGTAAATGTGAGAAATATTAAACATAATTTTTTATAGTCTATGTCTATTGATTTGGCTTACCACCTTACTAGTCTGCTATTAAGCAGACTAGGTTTATATTGAAATTTGATGCACTGACACTGTTATTCGGTGTGCACTATTACATAAAACGGTAACAACAAACTATTTTTAATCAATTAGATTATGTAATTTCACATATAAAAATTAATATTTTTCAACAATTACTGATCTTGTTTTGGCAAGAATACAACATCGACTCGTCAGCTATTTTCTTCTCGTATAAATAACTGTTGATTAACATTTGCTTAGCCGTTTTATGTAATCGTTGATGTGGTTTAAAATCCATTTTGTACCTACAAAACAAACAAACAAACAATTAATACGGAAAATATAAATTAATATTTGATTTAAAAAATATATATGAATTACAAAAATAAACATGAAATATTAATTTAATATTCTTAAATATCAGCAGCGAATTTTGATTCAAACAGCGCAATGCCAAGAGCAGTTCTGTTGATTTCAAATTCTGATTGTTGAAATATTATCTAGTAACTTTTTTTAAATTCAAGCTAGTGTGGCAATGGTGTACATACCTGTGGTGCTATCTGCTTGAAGACGCTGACACTAATGTAATTATCCATCACAAATATGAGGTTTATTTAAATTTAAAAAATTTAAAAATAATAAAATTATTAAAAATAATTCTAATTTTATTCAATATTTAACGTTATCTAACGTTTATAGCGTTTACAGTAAATTTTTTCATTTAAAAAAATTTTAAATTTTCCCACAACTTGTTACCAACATAAAAGAGACAAAAAATTGAAAATACCCTTAAATTTCATAATAAAAAAAGTTAATTTTAAGCTGTTAAGTTGTACAGTTGGTTTGTAAAATAAAAGTGTACCGATTTATATAAATAGTTTTGCTTTTGAAGTACAGCCACATTCAAAAATTATGGAACAAAAACAATCAGGGCCATGTTAGAAATTGTTGTTTTAATATCTAATGCATGTTCATTTTTTGAATGCGGGCCCTCTGATTTGTAACAGTATAAGCTCCGTTAGCTAACGTTAGGCGGTTAGGCCAACAAAATTTTCTGGCGAACGCGAGCAACTGTAAAACTGTCATATCTGATTATTATTGCTCAACTTGTATTTGTACAAATTCGTTATTCTCTGATAAATTTCACACACCAAAGGCACCAAAGACTAGCTTAAAATATTCAAAAACATTGATCGTATTCCATTAGCAAAACACAAACGACGTTAGGTCTGTTCCCATACCAGTAGGAAAGTGAATGTATTAGATGAAAAATGTAGGAAATCGTTCCTGTATACTAAAATTTCAGGTAGTTAGTTGTTCACTTCCTCTCCAGTAGGTAAATGTAGAAATTAGCAGTAACTCTGTCCCCGTACTTTTTTTCATCTGCCAATTTCTTCAAGGTCCTGCTTTATGTAGTGGAGATAAAATATAAAAGTAAAGAAACGACTTCCTTCAGTTTACTGCGCTTACTGAATTAAAACAAAGGGTCTCGCAGACTTACCATATGAAAATACCACTGACTTCGTTGGACATAGTTTAACCTTTTAAATATTGCTTGTTTGCCGTAAGTACTGATACTCGTGATTTTAGATCTCTGCTCTCATTTATAAGGGAGATATGGGGATAACAACCTCTAACGATATTTCCTTTTTTCTCAGAAACTATGATAGATATTTGAATGAATCAAACGCCAAAAAATAGATATCAATCAGCTCTATATTTAGTATTTTTTTTATATTTTTTGATTAATTTTCAGAAGTGTAAAACACTATATTTATTATTTAAGGGTGGTTTTTTATATGAACCACTGAAGATACACCAACCAAATAAATATCATATAATCATCTGAGAGTCTGCTGTAACATATTATAAATACAAAAGTTTGCATTTGGTGGAACATGGTTAAAAATAACAACGAATATAATATTATGTAACTGAGGGCTCAGCGGAAAAGTGGTGCAAGTGTATATTGCTGATACGGAGTTATTGAACTTAGCATATTATGGAATGATAATATCATTTCATAACATTCTAAATTCAATAACTCAGTATCAGCAATATACACTTGTACCACTTTTCCACTGAGCGCCTCAATTGATATTATATTTTTATCACCTTATTACATCAATATATCTAAATTATACATATGGGGCATTCTTTCTGAACGGGAGATCTCATGTTGTCTCATGACCTCATATGTTACTTAAAATAGGTCTAAAATATCTCAGAATAAAGATTATGAACCCTACTTTTCAAATATGAGTGGCAAAATTGACATACACAATAATGCCTTCAACATGGCGGCTGAAAAGTATAAACTCATTTTTTTGCGGACAATAAACCTACTATAACGTGTTAAAAACTTTTTCATAAAACTTTTTTTAGTTAAAAATATAAAGGTTTGTACGTATTCTAGGCGTACGTATGTATGTATTACATTGTTGCAAGTGGTTGATAAACAATGACCAACAATCTATGTCCGCGATGTCTGCACCGCTATAACTGGTGCGCACGACTGAATTACCTAAGCTGTGACAGACCAACAAATGGCTCCAAAGCGATCTAAACTTTTTTTATTTTAGTTTGTTTCTAGTGTTCTATGGTGTAAATATTTTTTCTAATGGAATACGGTCAATAATTTTTTTTTAAATTTTTGTACAATAATTTTCGTTAAAATTATCAATAAATTTAAAAATTTAAATTTGAGAGTTGTAAGAGTTTAAATTTGAGAGTACTCTGAAGTTACTGGTAATTTCTACATTTAACCTACCGTAAACGAAGTTAACACCTCACTGAAATTTTGGTGTACAGCAGGGGTCGGCAACCAAGGTCCGTAATAGATCTAGACAAACCTTGGTCGGCAACATGTCCCTGTCACTCTCCATTTAGTCTATTATAAAAAAATGGACCGTTTTATGACGTCGCTGTAACTAATATACCAGATGGCGTTGATTTACTAGGGGATAAAATTAGAGTCGAGACATGAGGTTTAATAGTTCGCTATTTTTCATCTAAAATAAATTGAAAATAAATTAAATATTTAAAAAAATACTTTAATTCAACCTAGAAAGATTAATTAAATTGAAAAATTTTAATTCTTCGTTAACACATAATTTGGTGACGATACTTTTGTGCTCAATCATATGGTAATTAATTTTGACATCTATTTGATGAAAAATGCTCACATGTCCCAACTCTATTTAGTATACCCCCTATACCATTAGCGCCACGTAGCAAACGTAGCAAACTGTGACATGAATAGGTCCGTCCTTGAAAACAAGTGGCAGGGACATGGTCGGCAACCTTTTTTGGAAGGCGGCCATTTTTAAAAATAGTATATTATTCAACAAGCTGGTAATGATAGCTATTACTCACGAAGATGAAATTGCGACACGAGCCGAGCTTGCGAGGCGAGTGTCGTAATGCATCTGAGTGAGTAATAGCCATTGCAAGCGAGTAGAATATGATATTTTTTCTACGACTTTTTTTTTTATTTAAACAAAATTGAATATTTTTAAATCAAAAGAATACAATTTTTAATCTATCTCTAATTTCATTAAATGTTTATATATGTACAAACGATGAAAGCAAAATACAAGCTACATTGTTTACTTAGATTTTGCTACGCAACATATTTGAAATTAAAAATTGATATGTATATTATACACAAAACAAAAGCCAGCCCATTGAATAATGGTTAATACGGTGACTCCGTTGGTCAAAAAGGTAGTGAGTAATGAAAATTCCTCCACACCTTTGAATAATGCCTAACTTTCTCAACAATTAACGGATATGTAATGAGCGTGTTCTTCAACAGGAGTAGAAAAAAATTATTTTTAGCGGGCCGCACTGTGAAATATTTTGCAACGTAATATGTGGCTTAGTACGTTTTTTTTAACAAATTTTCGAATCGAAGTGGCAAATAGCTGAGAACGTTAAGACAACAACTGTAACTCCATAGCTAGATACAGGGAGTACGTATGTTCGAATCTATTTTTTTTATATATTTAATTTTTTTCCAATTTATTTTAGACGAATTTGATAAAAAATAGCGAACTATCGAAACTCATGTCCCGACTCTAATTTTATCCCTGTACATCAACGCCATCTGGTATATTAGTTACAGCGGCGTCAAAATACGGTCCATTTTTTTTTTATAATGGACTATACGCAGAGTGACAAGGACATGGTTAATAGTAATCAATATTATGGTAATTTTTATTAACATGATTAATAAATTTAAAAATTTAAATTTTAGAGGTGGAAGGAAAAAGCAGGAACTCTGAAGTCACTGGTAATTTCTACATTTTCCTACTGGAGGGGAAGTAAACCCCTACCTGACTTTTTGGTGTACAGGAACGACTTCCTACATTTTCCTGCTAATACATTCACTTTCCTACTGGTACGGGAACAGACCTTTAGATTCCATTGTAGTATTAAGATTTCCATGTGCGGATTAGAATTTGTGGACATTATGCGTTACTGGATTCATCAGTTGAAAGGAGTTGGTCAGGATTCTCACTTGAAATGATTGTTTTTATACGAGTGAATTTATATTTAAGAGTTTTATTTATCTCAGGTCTAATTTTATCCATGGTATCTAGTAGATCGTTAACATCAAGATTCAGCCCACAGAACAAATAGAACGAATATAACTGTCTCTTTTCTGCAATCACTTATGTGGAAGTATGTGCATCTTAGGCTGCTTAGGTGTCAGTTGCTCGTACCCGTCGTTCAGTGTAAGTCAGTCAAACAACAATAAATTTGATTGTTGAACCGGCACAAGTAGCGTTGTGGTATCACACACATCACATACATGTATGTGAACCAAAGGTCACGTGACGGCTATCACCACTCACACAAACAAAGTTTAAGGTGCATTTTCATGCTGTCGCTAGTCGCTGATTTTTAGCGACAAATGCGGTCACGTGATGAAAATTTAATATGCGCGCCATTGAGAATAAATGTAGCGATAAAGCTAAATTTTGTTTAGCTTTTTCGCCAATATATCAGCGACCAGCGTCAATGTTATTTAAACAATCGAATCAACACTAATCTAGTTAGGTAACTGATTTTAAAAACCTCTTTTACCCTTCTGCTACTTTTTTTTTTAGATTCGTTAATGTTTCCTTTCTTTTATTGATACATTTTTAACATTTTTATCTTTAGACAACCTACAACAATCTTATTCCACGTATTCTGTCACAGTACAATGCATATAAACAACATGCGTACCATATCTAATGCTCATTTTAGTAAATTTATGGGGCAAATGGTTTTTTTAAGGGCTTGTTTAATTGTGTGATACACAATTAAACATAGTAATTCTTCAAACTGAGTTGCCGACATATGAATATAATTTTCGAATTTGTCAGAGTATGAAGAAAGTGCCGGGAATACAGCTTCAAAAAATCCATGTTCTTGTCGCAATTTGTAAGTGGATGAACCCAAAATCTCTTTTATACTGTTTTTTTATTCACAGTAGCAATATGATTAACTAAAAGCGTGAATATAACCCTACTTCGTCGAATCCTATTAATTTGCGCTTGCCGAATAATTTTTTGACACTGATAAATCCACATTTGATAATCATACAAACTAGACATGGTTTTCTCTGTTAATATATTTACAAAAACAGTATTTATTTATTACTTTAGTCAAATCTCTGTATTTGTTACTTATAAGCTGAATGTTTAGAAAGAAGTGTCATTTATATATCTAATATCTATAGGTTATATTGATACATCGACTTTTGATACATTTGTCGCTAAAATTTGACGCTAAACGCTGAAATTTATCGCTGCACTTATTCTAGATGGCGCGCATATTAAATTTTCATCACGTGACCGCATTTGTCGCTAAAAATCAGCGACTAGCGACAGCATGAAAATGCACCTTTACCGCACAAATACAAAGTAAACACCGTGCACGTATACAACATATTTTCTATCTTAAGTGGTTACACAGGTTCCAGTAGTATAGAAATATGTATTTTCTCTCTAGATGCTCTATGATTCAGCCCTTTAGCTATTTCACTTGGATTCGATTTTGGTTTTAGCGCGTTTATGAAATTAATAAGTTCATTGAATGAAATTGCTTACATTTTTGGATTAGTGTTCATTACTTCTTTTGCTTTTTTTAATTGTTCTACCAACTTGGAATTTTGTTTGGATTGTTCTGATGGACTTACGAATGTAGATTTGACAGTGTTATTAGTAAATTTATTTGTTTCGCTGCTTTCCTTAATGGATTTAGGCGTTCGACGTGCTTTTGCAATCTCATCTAAAGATTCTGTATTTCCTCGGGACCGTTTTGTACTTCTTGGTATGGTATAGTCATGGTCATCAATTGATTCGTCACTTGATGAATTATCTTCAATTAATATATCTGATTTTGATGATGTACATGGGAGGGTAATGTTTTTTAATTCGTGTGTAGTGATGTTATCTTCAGTATTATGTATTGTAGTCACTACGTTTGAGTCTTCAGATGCAGGTTTGGAGTTGATCTGGGATCTTTGAGAAGTAATTGTATTGTTAGTGTGAGATGCAGTATCTATAAGTGTTACATTATTTTCTTGGTTAGAAGATTTAATTGAATTTCTGCACTGTTGCGTTGAGTGCGTAGACGCATTACAATTTCTGCATTTATTTTCATCTACGAATATATATAGGACGAAACTTTCCCCATCTGCTATAATTTCTATAGATTCTGGAATAGTGGCTGTGTTAGATGGGTCAACGTATACTTGCCTTCTTGCGGTAAGAATGTGTTGATAAAGTGGATTTTTAGTGTTAATATTGATATTGGTGACGTCTGATACTAGTTTAATGTGTAGATCTTTTAAACGATTAGAGATCATATTGTTTTCTATGACTGGGTGAACTCCAGAAATAATTAGACGTTTGGCGGGAGAAATTAGGCAACGCGCAGGTAAAATTTTATTGAGTACTGTGATTGTAGGGTTTAAGGTGACAAAATTTTTGGCTAGTTCCTTCGTTTTTAGGTAGACAGCAATTCGTTTTTGGGACATAGGGAAAACTGCGATAATATTTTTACGATCTGTACGTTTTGCGACTTCGGATATGTATTCCAGTTCAACATTTCTCCATTCAACATCGTCTAAGGCTGGAATGACGATGGCGCATTCCTTTGAATAGGTTTGGGATTTTTTTGTAGCGTTGGCATATGAGATAGAGGAGGAATTCATTTTGGGAAAAGTTTGAGATAGGTTTTACTGTCTTCGGAACTTATTAAATATTAAAGTATTGTTTAGTTAAAAATAAATTAATTAGAAACTTTATGTAATAATATTGATTTGTAATAAAAAATAAATAAAGTATTGTACGTATGATTGCTCACCGCACTGTTAGTGAGCCACGACGTGGTCACCTGATGATAAGCACAATGTAATTAGGCACCAACCTGTTTTATATATTAAATATTACACCACAAATCCAATTTTACGTAGTGGTCGGTGCAAATTTAAGGGGAAGTACGTAAAATCGGAAGATCAGGGGCGTCGGTAAACTTTTGTTTTGGGGGGTTGGTAAATTGTATTTGTCTGAATTTATTTAAAACAATATTATCTTAAGAGACAATTTACACTTAAAATTCGGTTGTGTAGACAAAGGAAATCGAATGTTATACTAATGAATATGAGTGACAACTTTTAGAAAACTGTCCAAAAATCAACTTCACTATCGCATTCATCAGCGTAAAAGACGCCAAATAGCGGAAGCTGACAAAAATTCTAGAATATTCTACTCGTGAACTGGCAAAGATACCAAAAAACAAACTTCACTATTGAATTGCGCACTAAAAATTAGATTGAGCAGCGCATTTTGACAAAAATTTTAGAATGTTCTATTCGTCAACTAACAAAGATATCGAAAAATCGATTGTACCATTTAAGTGGTCATCGAATAAAAGACGGAATAGCACATTTTCATAAATGTTCTAGAATATTCTATTCGTCAGATAGCAAAAATTGTTTGTCAAAATCGGACATTTGGTTCACATTAGTTTAATTTCGGTTGGACAATTACGTAGTGCAGTAGATTTTCCAATATCTTTGTTAGTTGACAAATAGAATATTCTAGAACATTTCTCAAAATATGTTATTTGGTCTCTTTTTTGGTACTCAATTCAATGGCGACGTTTGTTTTTGAATATCTTTGCTAGTTGACGAACAGAATATTCCAGAACATTTGTCAAAATATGTAATTTGACCTCTTTTTCAATGGACAATTAAATAGTACAATTGATTTTTGAATATCTTTGCTAGTTGACAAATAGAACATTCTAGAATTTTTGTCAAACTACACTATTTAATCTCATTTTTAATGACCAATTCAACGGTGGAGTTTGTTTTGTGATATCTCTGCTAGTTGATGATTAGAATATTCTAGAATTTTACGTTACTCATTTTGCATTTGCATTTTGCATATTACGTATACAGAATGTGTGCATATATATCTTCAGTGAAATTTTAAAATTTTTAAAGGCTACGAGACCCTCAGACAATATTACCTACGGCCCTGACTCGGGCTTGGTACATAAATTTTCACCAACACAGACAAACAACAACATATCTGTGAGAGGGGAACCCCACTAAATCGCTGACGTCACTACGTAAAATCGGAGTACGTACCATTGGATGGCCACTGTATTATGTAAAAATTAATTGGCAATTAGAATGAAATTATTAGTAAACAGTTCACAACAATTAGGTACACTATTAGGTAACAATTATACGTCTGAACTCTATCAATTCTCACATTCTTTCAAAAGTTAATTAGAAAAATAATGACACCATGCGATGTTACCCTTAACACAACTTGTAAACGACTGGTTAAGAGCTTGTATAACAGGGCACAAAACGGCCCAATACGAACCGCACAATTTTGTATTTACTTTGCTTCTGGTATTCTGTGGTGTAAAGCATGGATCAAACACATACATTTGTATGTATGTATGTATATAGCATGTACATATATGGCCAATATCGTATATTACATATGTATAGTGTCACTAAAATACATAACAATAGTCCGAGAGCCCGCCGTATACAAAGATATGTATAAGATACATGAACAACTTTTTGTCCGTGAGTAGTACTATTACAGACTTAAAGGGAGCCACCATTCATTTAAGCTAATTTTGCCTGCGTCACAGAATATGACATCATTTCCGGATACGATTTTTAATATTTACTTAAGTCATGGAATTATATAGATGAAATATACATCAAATTGTAGATTTCAGCATATACAATGAGATAATAGTGAGATTCCAGGCTTAATTAACCCAAAACTCCGTGACATCCTCGATTAATTTGCTTGTGTGGTTAAGTCTTAATTAAGCCTGACACTAACAATAAATGTATATTTCATCCATGTATTCCATGACTTAAAAAAAAAAACATTAAAAATCATAATCGAAAATGACGTCATATCTGTGACGCGAGCAAAATTAGCTTAAATAAATAGTGGCTTCGTTTAACAAGGGGAAGGCACGGGTTGGGGAATTGACTTGGGGATGAGACTTCGTATATTAATAGTATACCTTTAAGGTATTAATATACTAAAATAGTAAAATGTAATAACCAGCTGTTTTCGAGAAAAAAGCCTTTCAAGTTTTCAATTTTTTTTTATTATATTATATCTAGCCGGAGCCAAATGGTTGATCGTCAGCGCGGCAGCTCCGTGTCCTGGAGGCTACGTGTTCGAGGCTGGGTTCATGCAGTGAGTTTTTTTTAAATTTCTTTTTGAATTTAATTTAAGAAATTACTAATATAATATATAAATGCTAATTGTCACAATGTAAAATAATTTATATTTGGAAATTAATGTTTAATTTTGCAATATATTTTTAATAACACCGAAAATTTAATTTCTAACAATAAAATATAACTATGAAAGTACGTTATTACTATTCGCATTAAAAAATCATTAATATTAATTCTTATAGCTCTTATACTCCAAGGTCTCCAAGTATAGGGGTAGGTTAATTCTAGTGAATTCCAGGTAGATGGTCAAACATTTTAATGATTTCTGCATATTTTAATTCAGGACATGGAGCCGCCGCGCTGACAATTAAGCCATTTGGCTCTGTTTGGATATCATATTAAATTCGTATAAACGATATTAAAAAAAAAAATTTAAAACTTTAAAGGTATTTTTCTCGAAAACGGCTGGCTATTGTATTTTACTATTTTAATATATTAACACCTTAAAGGTATACTATTAATATACAAAGTATCATCCCCAAGTCAATTCCCCAACTTGTGCCTTCCCCTTGTAAGTCATTTCTTTTTAGGGTGGTGACAGTGACATTGCTAATTCCCGCCAATTCTCACACAGTTTTTAATTAGTGTGCGCATGTGCCTACATCATTTAGAAGTGATGAGAACAACGAATATACCTAATGAGAGGAGTTAGGACATTAAGAAGACGTCTTTTGATTGGTATTTGATCCACCATGATATGTAATAGCGAAAAAGAGAGGGGAAAACTGAAGATAAATTATTAACGTAGAAAATTATTTTATTTTTTGATAAAAATAGAAATATCATGTAACAATAATAAAATTTTTATGAACATAATCTTTATACATATAATCGATAGTGCATCTGTTAGTGCTCAAACTTCTGAACGACTTGGTCGATGGAGGTTATATTCATATAATACATTTGTTTTGTCGAGACAATGATTGATAGCTTAAAAAAATGTATAAAAAAACTAAAAAATTTATATTCACAATAATATGTTAGTTTTAGTACCAAAAAATAAAATCACAAATTCAGGAACTTTGACCAAATTGGACTCATCGCGCCATCTACCGGAAAGGGCAGAACAACGTATGTCGGGCCAGCTAGTTATTTAATAAAATCTAATATAAAATAATACTAAAACTTTTTATATAGAAGAAAGTAAAGGAAATGTAATTTATAAGAAAATCTACTTAAGAGCGAGGGGGGTGTAACGCACTAGATGCCATTGGACCTATTCGTATCGGCATTGCTTGCAAGCACATATCGCTCGTCTGCTTGTAACCCACTTGCGAGAAATCCGATGTGAAAAGGCCCATAATTTTAGCAAATGATCCAATTGTTTTGTAGTCATTCCATTAACGTCACTTGGCTACTCGATGAGTCTTCTTTCACTTCTTTAATAGCCGTAAAGAAAGTCGCTAATGTTTTTAAAATGAGACCTGTAAAAAAATACAATATATTTTAATTTAAACATTAATTAGTAAATAAAAACACTTTACTTTGCAAAATACCACTTTTATTGAATATTAACCCTTAACTACTGACGTACGTATGTGGTACATACGTCGCTTAAATCATTTTTCAATGTATGTAAGTTCGTTGTTTAAAAAATAATTTTTTAATCAACGAACTTACATACAAGTATAATGTTCACCCTACATAATTATTATGTTTCAGAGCACCTGTATATAGAAACATGTCATTCGTACGTCAGTGAGGAAGTAACAAAATTACACGTCAGTGGTTAAGGGTTAAAACTCTTTTGACATGTTTCGGTCAATATGACCATTCTCAAACGTGTAAAGATTACAATTCAGATACATGCCTTTTATTTTAAATCTTAACCTATAAATTGTAGCAATGCATGATGGGAAATTAGTGGGAATAGAAGTAGTGGGCGGAGTCAAAAACAAGGAAAACAACACAGAGCACTGAATCAAAAATATTAACATATGTTTCCTAGAGATAACACAGGCATTAAATTTTGAAGCATGACTCCATTTTAGTAAGCCCAAATTGTAACCACGGAGACTTGTTTATAAATATTAGATAAATCAATTAAACCATTAAATTAATGGTTTGACCGCCATTAAAGTAATCCCATCAGTCAATTTTTTTGCTCACATCAGTCAATTATTTGCTTCAATTTCCTAATGTATTTGTAATACACAGCATTCTCTCTAGTCGATTCTCTCCTCAATGGAAAACAAGTATAAATTGGTTAGAAGCATATGACATATAAGCAAATAAAGTAGGAAATAGAGTCGTAACTATACAAAAATTATAAAACAGAAAATAAAGTAGAATTGTAAATATCGGTATAATTATTTAGTATTTTTATTTACTAATTAAATATGGAATACCATAGAGTAACGCTCAAATCTATTAAATTTAAACATTGTCCACACAGAATAATATAGCAGATAATAGTAACAGAATATGAAAAACTAAATCAAAATTCTTAACAAAATTTCTCTCTGCAGTGGGTAGTTTTCAAGAAAATCAATACTGAAATTTTAAATTACCATTTGAAGTCACTGATATAAATACTGTAATACCGACAATTTAACGAAATCGGATTTACAGTATGAACAATGGCGGATTTACCCTAAGTGCCGCTCTGACTCAGTGAAAAATGCCGCCCCTGAAAAGCTAAAAAAAAAATTTTCTGCCCTTTTTGCCAAATTTGCCGCCTCTAAAATCTGCTTCCCTAGGCTCCAGCCTACTCAGCATGCAAGATAAAAATATGAATTATAATTTCTTTTTCAAATTTGAACCTACTCTTCTAGAAACTTGTAAAAGATATTTTCAAGGGAAGTCCAAGTTCTTAAAAGTATGCCTTAAATTCTTACAGTAGTTCAAAACTGGTTTCCGTATATTTGTCATTGAATTCTTAACCTTTTAAACAAACCATATGAAAAAAATTTTTTGTCTCAAAATGCCGGACTTTTTACTGCCAATGATAAGTACAATAGATAAGGTTACAAAAAAAGAAAAAGAAAAAAATCAAAGATCCCAACATCAAAAAAGTGAACCCTAGGAGTTTACAAAATATAAATTATACTAAACTATGTTGATAAAATTCAACATTATTTAGAATTATACCGTATTGTCACAAATGGCGGCACCTGTACCAGTGAATATATACATATCATAGCATTTTGAGCCGCCATATTGCAGGATGAGTTAACTCGTCTTAATCATTTAAAGAGTTAAATATAAAGGTTATAAAAAATATAGGTACCTGGAGGAAGCCCTAACTTATGAATATAAGCATGCAAAGCATAAAAGCATTGCATTTCTCGATCTGGTTTATTATCCATATACCGGAATAAAAAGTCTAAATGTTTCTTGAAAATATCCTCATTCAGTTTCATATTTTGAATGGAGCGTTCACAGATGGCTGTAACTAAAGCGCGAATAAATTCCTTCTCTTTCACATCTTCCTCGCCAATATTTGTCTGAAAAAATTAAATTTTAATTTAAAATGTTGGAATTATATTTTGGCACAATAATCTTACATGATCTTGAATAGAACTGCCAACTTGAGGTTGCTCATGCCCGCTCTTTAGAAGTAAATTTTGTTTGCGTAACTCCCTATTATCTCGTTCAAGCCGTTCCATCTCTTTTTGATATTTCATTTGAATTTTATTTATTGCATTTTGAAGTCTTTCTACTGTTTGTTGAACCTCTTCTAAAATTCAAAATAAAATTTGCAATAATACAAAAGACACTGCTAATGATATGTGGACACAGCTTCCTCGTACTCATAAAAGACTTTAAAACAGTATTCTACCAAATATATATACCGTGAAATTATATTTTCGCCTTAAAGTTCATAAAAAAATTGTTGTAACTCAAAATACTTAAAGGCTAAATTATAAAATAATAGCAAAAATATTTTAGAAACTAACCCCCAAAATACCCTTAAAAATTTGAACGAAATAGGACTAGCAGTAAACAAGATATTGACATTTAATGGGATTTCACGGTAGCGACGTAGCTACCGTTACTCCGATTTCGATTAAATTCATAGGCGACCATCTAGGAACCAAACTACATCATTTCTGAAAATTTCATAAAAAAGAATTGGATAGTCCAGCGGTTATACCACTTGGTGCAATTTTGGAATGGCATGGTTGCGGCGTTGCTACCGTTATTCCGATTTTGATTAAATTCATAGGGAACGATCTAGAAACCAAACTGCATAATTTCTGAAAATTGCATTAAAAACAATCAAATAGTTCAGAAGTTATGCCATTTGGTGCAAACTGGCGCCAGACAGATGGACGGACGGACAGATACCAAACCAAAATTTTTCAGGAAGCTCTAAAACGTAAAATGTGCGTAAAAAATTTGATTTTGGAGAGAAAAAATTTTTTATTTTTCAAAAGTGATCACAATGCTTCCGCTACTTTAGTAGTCTCGGAAGCAAAATTAAATTTTTTAATTAAAACTGCTTATGTAAGTGGGTTGTATGTAACTCGATTACTAAGAACTTTCCTCTGATCATGCCTGAAACTTTAAAATACCCACCCTGTGGATAGTTTTCGTCTTCAATATTGGCTTCTTTTTGTATTTGATTGATTGTTGTAGACTTCAAATATTGACCATCGATCACATCTTGTATTTCATGTTGAAATCTTTCTATTTTTTGTTCATTCGTTTCTAAAATATAAAATAATTATACAATATTACATATCTATACACATGTATAATAAAACCGTAACGAGACTGTTTCTGTATATGGAATATTTTTTGAAGATTGTACTGGTACTGTAAATAGTTATCGATGTAGACACCAAAACAGTAATTTTTAGAATTTTTGTGTCCAGCAAAAACTACTGGACGGATTTTAATGGAATTTGGTGTGATGAGAACTCATTATCTGGGTCAACATTTAAGATACTTTTTACTCCGGGAAAATGTCTCATTGCCACGGGAATATAGAAAAACCATTTTGACCATGTGCACACATTACGTAAAAACTATTGAACAAATTTTTATGAAATTTGGTGTGGTGATAACTTATTACCTGGGTCAACATTTAAGGTACTTTTTACTCCGGGAAAATGTCTCATTCCGACGGGAAAATAGAAAAACCATTTTCAGCATGTGCACACATTACGTAAAAACGATTGAACGGATTTTTATGAAATTGGGTCTGATGTTAACTTATTACCTGGGTTAACATATAAGATACTTTTTATTACGGTAAAATGTTTCCTTTCCTTGGGAAAATATAAAAACCATTCTAAACATGTGTATGCATTAAGCAAAAATTATTGTTCTATGCAAGTTCTGTATAATTATTACCTACACCTATATATACTTCTCATTGATTTTATAACAATGGGCCGATTCGTATCGGCGTAAGCCAAAGCCGCTTACGCTCATTTGGAATCAATTTGCACTTGTTTTGAATCACATTTGGCTTGCTTTTGACATTTTAGCGAATTTCCAGAATGGAATTCAGCTATTACAGCCACTGTCATAACGCGACCTGAGCTCGGGACCATGGCAGAAATTTGTTTTGAGGTCCCTAGAAACCGAAAATAATATTCGCTAAAATTTATATATATATATATATATATATATATATATATATATATATATATATATATATATATATATATATGTGTGTGTGTGTGTGTGTCCGCACGATAACTCTCGAACGGAATGTCCTAGGTTTACGAAATTTGGTGAAAATATTGGAAGTTCCAAACCGTTGAACGAGTTCGTTAACCAGACACATCGGATGCCAGGAACATGGTTTTTGTTCTTGCAAAAAATTAGCTTTTTGCCAAAATTTCCACTTAATCAACAATTTTTGCGAAATTTTTTTACACCATTTAAAAGGGGGGGGGAAAAATTACATAAAAAAAGTCTTTAAACTATTGTTCTATGTCAACTAGTTTCCGAAAAAAACTAACTTTTATAAACGGAAATTCGCTATGTTATGCAGGATGCTGCGACAGGGGTATTTGTATATTTCTGTCTCACTTTCCATCGTATGCTTATACGATGTATACCGAACGCTAATACTTGACCCTTCTCTCTAGAACATGGAAAGTGAGACAGCAATATACAAAAATGTTAAAAGCAAGCCAAATCTGATTCAAAACAAGTGCAAATTGATTCAAAATGAGCGCAAGCAGCTTTGGCTTACGCCGATACAAATCGGGCCAATGTGTCGCGCGAACGACGTCGCGGGTACAACTAGTTTATAAATAATTATATATTTTGGAACTTGCCTGCTGCAGCTGACTGTCTCGTTCTTTCCGTTTCCGCCATGATTTCTAATGCTGAGTACATATTTGTGGTGGTTATTGGTTGACTACTTAATGGTGTGCTGCCTCTATTCCATTTCATAAACGGTGATCTAGATCCTAATTTTTCATCGTCAATGGTGGTCTGAAACACAAAATACTACGTTAAACCGGTTTCATTAATCCATAATTATATACAGAGTGGAACACGTACTGGTTTAGTGCTTTTTAGTTTCGAAGATTCTACAGAGAAGGGAGTGCGACCTCGACTAGGTGTTGGCGACCAACCATCTTCAGATACGTTGCTCCCACTACCACCAGATCCTTGATCGTTTTTTCTCGATATATTGAGCGGTGCTGAATTCATTAATTGAATGTTAAGCTGTTCGGTATCGGCTTCTTTTTGTATTTGATCGGTTGCTGTTGGCTTCAAGTCTTGACGTCGTGGAATCCAATTGTTATTCCTTAAGTCGATCACATCTTGTAACATAAATCGAATTTTACCACTAATTCTCCCATGTTTTTTTTCAACAATTTCTTGCATCGTTTGGAAGTATGATTGTAAAGACATTTTCTTATCAATTTCCAAGTCTTTTCCGACTGTTTTTAATAGTTCACATAAACATTCTAAATTTTCCTCTTCCATTGGTGAAGTTAATAAATTGTTTATGTAACGTATCATTATACTGACTGTTAATATTTGTTGCTTGAAAAGCTCACCAATAAATCTAACATTTCCTATAGATTTTAACCGAACTCTTCGATCATCTTCTTCTAATAATATCTGTAATTCTTTCTTCTTTTCCTGTAAACAACATTTCGTTTTTATTTACAAACTAAAAATAATTAGACTTGGAAAAAAAAATGTCTTAAGTATTGAATTTATACTGCCAAGAGGTGTGTAGTACGATACATAGCTTTCTCGTACTAGCGTCAACTTTAGGTTCCCGCATGCGCAATGGCTAATATTACTTTTACTGTAGCTGCAATTACCCTTAAAATTTGCGCAAAATCGCCAAAATTAGACAAGTATTTCTGTACAACTAGAGCGGCAAAAGACTAACGAACAAACAAAAAAAAAGGTCACCGCTTTTCGTTTTGGCGGGATTTTTTGTTTTTGTCCGGGGCGGCATAGGGTCCCCAAACAAACTTTCTGCCCCGGGGCCCCTGAAAACCTAGTTACGGCCCTGAAGAACACCGCTCTTTCATATTTTAATTTTCTCAATTATATGTAAATATTTTTTAAATAATAAACAAATATTTTACTTCGCAAAAATACCACTTTTAACGCTCAAATCTATTAATATTATAAAGATTTTTTAATTAAGGTTCGATTAACTTTTTTCAAATTCAATTTGGCATTTAGCAATTAACAATTTTCTAAAATTAACGTATTTGAAATTTTACTTTTTGTAACAGGTATTTGTATTAATACTAATTTACGGCACAAGAGGGCGTAGACTACCGAATAATTAGGTCCATCAACAGCCTAAAAAAAAAAAAAAAAAACGAAAATTGTTAATCATAAAAATAATATTCTAGATTGAATGTAGGAGGGAGGGGTCAAAATTATCTAGGGAGTTTTAAACTCACAGTTCAATACGGTATTTGACTAAAATTCAAAAACTATTCTAAATACACTACTTTTCCATATTAGCACTTTACAGTCCGCGTTTTTAGCAGATGAAAACACCCAGAGAAGCCGTAGAGGCCGATCGCGACCAGTGATTACACATGTGTACGCAAACAGGTACATATTGACTTACAACAAACACACTCCGTGTGTGTTGGTATTTGTAAACGTTTACAGAAGAATAACATAAACATAACACTTAAAAATATAATTTTATATTATCATTTATTTTTTTGTTTTTATTTTTATGATTGCATTTTCAATACAATCACAAAAATCAATGTGTGTGTGTGTATGTTATTGATATTATTTTTATTAAAAAAAATGTATGATTACACATTTCGTGAATTTATTTATATATTTTTTTTTTTTAAATGTTGCTGATTTCTGAGTAAGTTTACTGTGAAAGTGCACGGACTGTGTTAATTTCCTTTTTTAATTTTTGATAAATTTTTTAAAAATTATCCAAAAGGTAACTGTTCAATCTGAACCCTCACTGTATCGACGGCACTTATAAATCCAACTTTTCTTTGGTGAATCCATATACGATAGGTCTGCCGTGTCATACTAATCTCACGTATCTTAGAAATGATGCACAGTTTTTAATTAGTATGCGCATGTGCCTTCATCATTTAGAAGTAAGTGATGAGTGCAACGAATACACTCATTGTTAATCTTTATAACCTCAAAACTTTGATTATACATATTCATAATTCATAACATGTCAAAGTAAAAGCAGATATTTATTTAAATTCTGGTGGATTATTATTACTGTTTATTCAAGTTAATAGAAATATTAAAAATAAAACATAAGTTCGCTTTGCAGATGAAATTATCAAAATCAAAATGCTTGTTTACAAATTGTGACGTCATTTTGAAGTAATGGCGCATTTTTTTAAATAAAATTTCTAAATAATTTTGCCAAACATTTTTGCGTTACACCATTAAATCAAACATATTTAATGATAATTCATAGAATTATTTAATATTTAATGAAAATTTCAAACACAGTTACTCCTTCAAATCCTACATTATTATATTACCTTTTCGAAGATTAAATCTATTACACCTTGTAATTTTTCGGAGTTATCGATAACTAAATTTCTTATTTGGCTAACGCATGTATCAACATTCTCAGGAGTTTGTTTAATTAAAACATCTCGTATCTTTTTATAAAATGTTTGAAAAAACAATATTATCAAAATTTCAGAAAATACAACAATAACTAAATAATGACTTTAGAGTAAATTTGAATTACCTCAGTTTTAGCATCTTCCTCAGAAAGTTCTTGATCCGGATTAAGATCTGCAGGTTTCCAAGCATTTTCAGTTTCATTCAATTCTTCCTTCAGTGATGAAGTGACAAGAATAACTGGCTCTGTTTCAGCTTTATTTCGTTTGGGTAATGGCTTAAAAATTGATCAAAAACTTAAATACAACTTAAATTAGTAAAAAAAGAAGAATTATCTGTATGGATATGTTTTATAATTCAATATACAGTACTTATTCTCAAGTGGAAATACGTCGGTACTGAAGAAGTGAGTGTTTCCATTTGAGAATCACCAGTGTCGGTTGATGATATTTAATAATAAGGAAATACATATATAGAAATTACATACATATGCATAAAATAAACTCTTATAGTTTATATTACTTTATACGGTGAATACCCAATGGTACGGACTCCAATTTTACCTAATGACGTCAGCGAATTATATAACATATAGTGTAATTGAAAAACCCACTTTATAATTGAGTTGAACATTGAAAAAGATTTCAGAATATTCTATTCAAAAGCTAACAAAGATATCGAAGATCCATTTCACCATGTAATTAGTCATCGAGAAAAAGTCCAGAACATTCTATTTGAAAACCTGCAATGACATTAGAAAACCGACTTCACCATTTGATTAGTCATTCAAAATAAGGCTAAATAGTGAAATTTGACAAAAATTCTAGAATATTCTACCCGTTAACTAGCAGAGATTTTGAAAAACCGATTGTTCCATTGGATTGGTCACCAAAAAAAAGAGACAAAAAACCACATTTTGACGAAAGTTCCAGAATATTCTATTCTTCAACTAGCAAAGATATTTAGAAATCGATTGCATCATTCGTTTGGACACCAAACAAGAGACAAAATAATACATTTAGCAAGAGTTCTAGTATATTCTACTCTTCAGCTAATAAATATATCGAAAAAAAGATTGCACCATCGGAATGATGATTGAACAAGAAATCAAAGAACACCTTTGGAGAACTGTTGCAGAATATTTTATTTGGCTACCAAAAAAGTTACCAAAAATTGACCTCTATAACTTTTGTGTAAATACGCTCGTTGGCCTCTTTCTTGGTAACCAATTCAATGATGAAGTCTATTTTTCAGTTTTTCTGTTGATTGACGAATAGAATGTTCTAAAACGCTTGTTAAATTATATGGTACTGGTTTCTTTTTCGATGACCAGTTTAATAGTGTAATCGGTTTTCTTATATATTTGCTAGTTTAGAATAGAATATTCTAGAATATTTGTGTAGTTTCGCTATCTGGACTCTTTTTCGATGGCCAGCCGAACTATGAAGTCAGTTTTTTGGTTTATTTACTAGGAGACGAATACAATTATTCTAGAACAATAGTTAAAATGTGATGTTTGATCTCTTTTTCAATGATCAATCCAGTAGTTCAATCCGTTAACTAGCAATATCTTTGCTAGTTAACGAATAGAATATTCTAGAACTATTGTCAACTTCTACTATTTGACGTCAATTATAATGATTAGTAGACTGGTGATGTCGGTTTTTCAACATCGTTACTAGTTTCCGAATACAATGCTCTGGAACTATGTGTTCAATTACTCCTTTCGACACCTAAATTTGTAAACATACAAGTATTTTAGATATATGAATGTTATCACATTTTCAAAATAGACAACCTACTTCTCAAAAATAAAAATAATTATTTCAATTTGACACTACGTTATACAATGTTTTAGTTCTAAAACATTGTTGTGATTTATATTATTTCCATTTTTTTATTAATAAACATTTAAATTTCCAAATTACCATATCTTTTTTATATTAAAAATATTTCAAGTAATAATTCAAGTTTGTGGGTTGTAATGACCGCAGTAAACTTTTATGATACCGCTCCTGCTTAGAGCAACAGCCACAGTTATTAGAGGGAAACTGATGATGTATCTATCAGTTTTTAAGTGTGGCGTTGGTAGTTCGCGTTTCTATTTGGGAGTGTTTCCATTTGAGAATAAGTACTGTACATACATTCATACAACAATAAAGATTAGCTATAATTTATCTAATTTATTCATTTACGATCATGTAACACAAACAAACAACAAACATTACTTAAGGAAATATGACAGCACTAGTTAGTTACTGCTACCACTTATGTAAACCAACTATTAATTCTTCTATACCCGAGCCCCAAAAAAATGTCCAAGTCAAAAAAAAAAAAAAATATTAAAAGTTCATACCTGCCGTTGAGACACTGATGAGTTACCATGCTGAGGGGACGGTATTACGGCCTCGTGTGGTTTATTCATATTAGAAAATCGATTAGGTTCAGCCAACCGATGTTGCTGCTAAATTCCACCACACACAAAAAAAATTAACATTTTCGTGAAAATATATTTGAAATATTTTTAAATACCTTGGGATACTTTTTAATTATATCTAAGTCTTGAGGTAGATTCGGTTTTCTATTACTTTTTGGATCTTTTGCTAGTGCAAATAATTGCTCTCTGTCATATATTTTTTTGCCTTGAGGATTATTAGGAGACCATTGCCCTAAAAATGAATTAAAAACATAATTTTTTGTAAGATAATTTTTATATAAATTTTAAAAGCTGTTTTGAATAATCAAAAAAGTGACTCCATCAAAATTAATTAAATTATGATCTCTAAATGTTCCTTTTTTGTTACGTGTATCAACTTATTTTCTCTCCCTCTACTTCTACTACTACTGTCTCTTTATAGGATGCATTCAGTTATTCAGGTGTAATCCTAACTATCCTAACTAATATTATAAATGCGAAAGTGAGTTTGTTTGTTTGTTTGTTTGATTGGCTTTTACGCCTCAACAGCTTAACCAGTCAACTTGAAACTTCGCACAGACGTTGTTTGCGGGCCAGAGATGGTTATAGGCTACTTTTTATCTCGGGAAAATATTTTATTCCCGAGGGAAAATGTATTAAATTACAACAGTTGACTATTAAAAAACGGATAAATTATTTCCGAGATTTTTTTTAGATAACAAATTTGGAAGCGGGAGGTTTCGCCTTACTTGACGGTTTGCCTTTTGTGGTTGTTAACGTAGTATCTGAATGATAAGCGGAACTTTCTTTATTTAAGTTGGAAGAATCTTTTCGCTGTACGGAATGCTGTGATATATGTGGCGCTACTTGTTCTTTAGGAATATTAGTGCCCTCTCTTAACGACTGACCCTAAAAACAAAAGAAAATTATTAGAACTTACCAAATTTTATATGTAATATATTTATTAACAGATTCACTGCTGTTATGGCGCCAATTGCATTATTAGATGCATCATGCTTGTTCATGATGCGTTTTTCATCCACCAGGTGGCAGTGAACGTGTTAAATGATTTATGAATACTAACCTGTTGAAGTACAGGAGGTTTATGTTGAATATTTTTTGATTCTAATTGTGACATTGGATTTACTAAAGGGGGAAGAACGTCGCGGGAAGTTTCATTTTCGCGCATTAAATTTGTGGTTGACTGCACTAAATTTGATTCGCGTTGTACACTTGAATCAGTTCGTTGTGCATTTTCACATGCTTTTCGACTTTTCACTGGACTTTCACGTTCTTTACTAGATTTATTACAAACGAATACTTCGATACCATCAGAAGCGGATATTACAGGGGTTTCTCGTGGAGGCGGCGGTGCAACTATATTTTTATTCATTTCCGATATAAACTCCTTTGTGCCAGCCTGTAAAATAATTAAAACAAATTTAATAAATTAACTCGTCCAAGGTCTAGTGAATAAATAAAGCACGGTTATTGTAATCGGGTATATATCCGGTTAGGTACGAAAATTTCAAACCCCTAGGTAAATTCTGGGGGCTGTGGGTGTGTCAGACCCCTTAAAAACACGTTTCCCCCCTCTACTCCCTCCAAATCGCCTTAGAAAACTGAATTTTGGATATGTTGTAGATAATTAACCGAAACTTTATATCCAACTGGCTTGGAAAAGTTTTATTGTTTTGGCAATCCCACCACATCCTTAAAAGTTGTGTCAATCCTAATTTTACCTAAAATTTGACCCCACTTTCATGATATTGTTGTGTATCGGAAACAGCCCCGGTTACCAAATTTCAGCTTATTCTGTCCATGAGGGGCTCTACACACGTCAAAAGGTACCAGGATTTATATATAATATATATCGCGCGTTCTCTGTCCCAACCTCGTATATGGTTTTTTGGCTGTTTTCAGTTAGAAAGTCATACATGTACATAATTCACTTTCCCATATGATGCACTAAGAAATATTGCAAAATAGTTAATGTAAAAAATTTTTATTCAGTAAAATTCAAACTCGTATATCATGACCTAATTTAGTTTTCTGACAAAACATCGTATATCATATATAAAAAAAATTTTTTGAAAAAGTAACGTTTTTATCCAGATAAGGCTGGTCGTCCATTGGATACGGATATGTGCGAAATTTAATTCAAACGAATACGCATGTAAACGGACGAACAAAGTGACGCTTTCAATGGACGAGGACGTACTGTTTCACAGCTGTTTGGTTCGTTCGTCCGTTTCCATGCGTATTACTCCGAATTAAAATTCATAAATAGCTGCATCCAATGGACGACCAGCCAAACTCGTATTTGATCAAAATACAACTTTCTGACGCTAGAGTTCGCAGGCGCAGTATGTTGATAAACACATACTGTTGAGAAGCGAATCGCCTGTATATAGGCGTCGCATTTATACACAATAATTTTGTAGGGCAAATTTCGAAATTATTGTGGAATTTGCGAACTTTGCTGAAATTGATTGCCAATCAATTAAATAATTGACGCGGTGGGGACAGGTTTTCTGACCCACGCGTGGCTAATTGAGGTGGCTATCAATTTGGGTAAGATCAGAAGTATTCGCGACGAGACACGGGCAACACTGGGGTAGTGTTCGGGTTTTCTATTTCTAGTGCAAGTAACATTGTTCAATAAAACATTTATTTATATGACTCATAAAATTTTTCAAATATTAAGTTTCGTCGTTAGCCGATTAAATACAGTGTTAATTAAGTGTAGCAGGTGAGTCCGCTCTATGTTCTATTATACTGGGTTAAGGGTTTCATATATTTCTTTGTTATTTGTAGACAATTTGTTATTATTATTTCAATTTTAGTTTATTATCTATATTTTTTTTTTTTATTTAAACTTTTATTTTATTTTATTATTTAAATAAATCCGTTTTCTTTCCGAACAACATCTTTCATTTATTTCCACGAATTGAGATCCCTCAACACACGGCACGGAACTCGAACCCTCCCGACACGCTATGATAGTCCTGGTCCTTTAAAGGGATTCCAGGACGTTGACATTGGTGGCAGCTAATGGCATGCTAGTTGAGCCTCTCATAATGTGGAAATGGATGGAATTTGTAACGAAAAACCACCCCTAGCAAGTACTATGAGTAAATTTACGTAGGAAAATTAGTAATCTAATTCATAAAATTCTATTACAATATCATTTGAAATAAATTTAAACAATTGGGTAATTAAACTAGGAAATTAACTAGGTCAGTTAGAGTCAGCAAAAAAAAAAAGAAAAAAAAAATTTTTTTTTCCATTATTAAATACATATTAATTTGATTTTTTTTTTTTTTCTTTTAACTGAAATGTCAGCAGTAATATTTCCGTATTTTATACTAATTAGATTTATTTTTTGGGAAACAATAAGACTTCATTTTGGGCTGGGTATAACAAGAGAAAATGGAACTAGTAACTTTACAGTACCTGGAGTTAGTAAATAATCGTAAATTTCAATTTTTACGCTATTTTATATTTTTCATTTAAAGAAAGGAAAAAAGAAATTTAATCTCCATTATAATTAATCACACTTTACATATTACCTATTATACAAAAAAAAAAAAAACAGAAAAAGAAAAAATACGTAAGCAAAATGCGTTGATACTTATTTTTTTTTTTTTGTTTTTTTCATGACATATGTACAGACAAACGTATATTAAATTCACGCATATATATATTCAAGCAATTAAAGGATCATATCGTTCATAAAATAATGTATGTATCCATGTATACTCGATATGTAACAAACTAATAAAAAGAATAATATGCATGTAGCCATACGCACCTGTGCAACCATATGATGTGTGTAGTATACATCATATGCATATGTACTGAATACACGGGACACACTATCACTACACATTAAAACATTACATAATATTATATTACACAGATAGTTGCAATACATACGGAAATACAACATGTATTTTAATACTTTTATTAATTATTATTATTGGAAAATAATTGACAAAATACCAGGGGTCCCAAAACATTTTGCAATAGGGAAGAAATAATAAGTTAATAGAGCTATAGGACGCTCCATAAAAATATTCAACTATAGGAAAGACTTAGGAATTAATTACCTATAAATTATAATATTCATTAACTATTGTTTTAGCATTTATTGGAAAAGAAAACGAATTTTTTTTTTCTTCTCACCTTTTGTTTGTTTTTATTATTGCTAAATTTATATCATTTCTGTTTTTTTCAATTGGTTTTTTTTTTTACATTACAGGAATATTATTTTTATTTATTTATCTTTTTTTTTTATAAGGAAAAAGAAGGAGAGAAAGACAGAATTGTGTGTAAACTGATCTCTTTTCTCTTTCCTTTCGTCTTGGTCGTTACAGTGCGTTAATTTTGATTGAATAAATGATATCATTATATATAAAATTATTTATCCTTTCAAATATATACATTTTTTTTTTTGGGGTACTTTATTTTTTGTTAATATTTGGGTATTTTCTTTGATTGAGCAAAATGACGCAAGACGCACCGCAGGCAACGACAAGTAGGTCAGTTGATTCTAAACCTACAATCAAAGTGGAAGTTCCTCGAACTAGTTTAGGGGCTTTCGTTCAGTCTATTGACGATTTCTCGGGAAAGGGGGATGTAAAAGAGTACTTTGACCGTCTCGAGCAGAGGGCTGCTCTAGAACAACTTACTGAATCACAGTTACTCAGCGTTGTCAAATGTAAGTTGGTGGGAGAAGCGTATCAATTTTTTAAGGGTGAAACTTCTCTACAGGGGGGTGATGTTGTCTACAAAGCTTTCAAAGCTAAATTAATTTCGAGATTTACGCCGCAAAGGGTACCGGGTGCCGCACAATTCAAACTCAGTCAAACGTTCCAGCGTTCCAACGAATCCGTTAGCCAATTCGTTACTCGCCTCAAGGTTATCGCCCAAGAAGTTCTCGAGGAGGACCTAAATCAAGCAACCGCCGCCGAAAGACCGGGAATAATCAAAAAACACGAAAATTTGGTACTTGCACAGTTTCGACAAGGGCTACGACGGGATCTACTACGAGTCGTCGGCATTCTTCTAATTAGGGAATCAAACTTAACTATAGACACAGCTACCGAAATAGCCACACAAGAGGAATTGAACCAAAGCATCCTCAATACGTCACGTCATATGACACAAACGTTATATGTATCCAACGATCAGGGCCGGAGTAACTTCAAACCAAGGGGATTTCCAAACAGAAATAAGTCGTGGAATCAGTCGAACAGGGGAGTAGCATCATCGAGCGCTAACAACAGAAATACTCAATCACAAAATCGTCAAAATTCAACCAACCAGCACGGGGGACCCGAATGTTACAACTGTTTTCAAAAGGGACATTATGCTGTCGAGTGCCGCTCTACACTTGTATGTCGGAAGTGCAGAACAACGGGGCATAGGGAAAGGGACTGCACACGCAACAACGAGTCACGGAACCGTTCAGGGAACATAACTTCAAACTCTTCTGGTAGGAACCCGAGACAAAATGGACCGTCGTCTCACGAAATTAATAATACAAAGAACCGGTCCCTAACGCAAACCGCCGGGACGGGAAATTCGAACCAAGTAAACTGGCGTACTGGATGGACACCAACAAACCAGGGCCCCGCAACTAATTTAAACTACGGCGGACCTTCGACTCTGTCCCGCCTCGAGGGCCCAACCAATCAATAATATCACACACCTCTACTATAAGGGACGCACCAAGTATCGTGACCGCTTATGTTAATAACAAACCATTAAAACTAATTCTCGATACAGGAAGTGCAGTAACCATACTAAAAGAAGACATACTCGATTTTGACCAATATTACTCTACAAGCGACTTCAAACTTACGGGAATTACAGGAGACGAACTGGAATGCATGGGGCATGTACCACTCCAACTTTCAATAGGAACACAACTGTACCATATTAATACTTTAATTTGTCGGGATTTACCAATAATAGCTGATGGTCTATTGGGGCGTGATTTTTTCGAATCTCAAGGGGCCATAATTGACTATAGCAAAAATATATTAAACATAAATGGCGAACCAGTACTTATGAATAAATTCAACCAGGATGGAAGTGATACTGACAACAGGGATATTCAGGAATTACGGGAATTCAAAACAAATATTTTAAAAAGGGAACGTCAGACGGGGCACACCATCAAGTCGGGGACTAAGAAACCCAAAAACAGCTCGCCGGTTATCAATTACAAAAGGACGAAGGATACTAAGATATCCTTAGGGAAGAGTAAGGCACGCCAGGAACAAAATGAAGCTACTGATTCTGATGTTCAATCAAAAACAGGATGGAAAAAATTAGTTAAGACTAGCAATGGGGGAAGCGATGGAGATACTGGATCACCCATAATTCGGCCAAAATTAGGGGGCGATCAGAAGCAAGTAGTTGGCCGCTACTTTGTTTCGCTAGTGGAGAGAGTTAGTATTCCTGCTAGAAGCGAATGTGTATGCAGAGCTAGTTCAACTAATTTAGTATCCGGAACCACTGTGCTGATTGAACCAACAGAAGTACTCATGCACGGCATCAATTCCGCAAGAATTTTAACAGAAGTTCAGTCAAATCAAGAAGTTCAAGTGTGCCTAATTAATGCTTCTAGTCAAGTAATTGAATTGAATACTGGGACCGTCGTCGGAGAAGCTGAAGAAGTTCTGGAAAATGGGTTAAACAAAAAATATTTCAACACACTGTACGGGAATAACAGTGATAATGGGAAAACGTATGAAACTAAGGGACATAACGGGGAAATAGTTCAAAATGGAAATATTTTTAATAATAAAAGTGGGAATTTACAAATGAACTACAAGTTAGGGAATGGTACTATTTACAAGGGAGTACCAGGGACAACAAAACAAACTACCTCAGAACGTACAAGAAAATTTTGCTACAACGTATCTGAACACAGGGGTTACGTGGAAAATTCAGAAACTTGGACTAAACTACGGGATAGCGTGCAACTTGACCACTTGGATGAAGAAACTCAAACTAAGATTTTACAAGTGTTAGTAGAATTTCGGGACATCATTTTATTGGAAGGCGACAAACTTGGTGAAGCTGTTGGAGTCAAACACAAAATCGTGACCGAAAATGTAATGCCTATTGCGAAGCGACCATACCGTGTACCACATGCACAAAGGGAAATATTGAAGAATAATATTCAAGAAATGTTGGATGAAGGGGTCATCAAACATTCTCAGTCGCCGTGGTCAGCACCCGTGGTAATGGTGCCTAAGAAGACTACAACCGGGGAAGTGAAAATGAGGGTATGCATCGATTTTCGGGGATTAAACCAGATAACGAAAAGGGACTACTATCCGCTTCCAAACATCAGTGAAACGATCGACATGTTGGGACAAGCTAAACTTTTCACTACTTTGGACTTGGCGTGGGGTTATTGGCAGATTGCTATAGCAGAAGAGGACCGGGAGAAGACAGCCTTCTCCACACCAGATGGGCATTATGAGTGCCAAAGAATGCCTTTTGGATTATCTAATGCGCCTAGTACCTTCCAAAGATTGATGGACGTGACCTTGGCAGGGCTAAAAGGGATCAAATGTCTAGCCTATTTGGATGATATCATCGTATTCAATGGAGGAGAAGTCAATGAACACATAGAACGTATAAAAGAAGTCTTTACCTGTATTCGAAAAGCAAATCTGAAATTAAAGCCTTCTAAATGTCAGTTCCTTCAATCAGAAATAAACTACTTAGGGCACATAATAGGCCGAGATGGCGTAAAACCTGAGGAAAATAAGGTGTCTGCAGTTAAAAATTATCCTAAACCAAGAAATATACGGGATATCCGATCATTTTTGGGACTAGCCAATTTCTACCGAAGATTCATTCCGCAGTTCGCACGTATTGCAAAACCACTAACAGAATTAACGAAAAAGGATGTTCCCTTTAAATGGACAGAAGAAACCGATAAAGCGTTCAATTTGTTGAAAGAAGCATTGTGCAAGGAACCAGTACTGCAGTATCCAGACTTTCACAAAAGTTTCACGTTAACTACGGACGCATCCGGAAGTGCTATAGGGGCTGTACTTAGCCAGGAGTACAATGGGTGTGAGAAACCAGTCGCGTATGCAAGCCGCCAATTATCAAAACCAGAAAGGAATTATTCCGTATCTGAACGTGAGTGCCTTGCTGTTGTATGGGCAATAAAACACTTCAGATGCTACTTGTACGGGAAACGATTCAAAATTGTAACTGACCATCGACCGTTACGATGGCTTTTAACCATACGGGACCCAAGTTCAAGGTTAGCTAGATGGGCTCTCACTCTGGGAGAATACGACTTTGAGATTGAACATCGGGCCGGAAGTAAAAATGGAAATGCGGACGCACTATCGAGGATTCCGGTACAAATGGTTAACTTAGAAGAAGGTTACGAACCATTCTGGGACCGTCAGTGGATCAAAGGGGAACAAAGAAAAGATCCATTATTAAAACCAGTATTCGACCGATTAAACACCGACCCGGATTATCACGAGTACTACCTAGATGATGACGGAGTACTATACAAAGCACGAGGCATTACGGATCGACACGACAAAATGGTTATTCCGAGAACTATGGTTAAAACGGTAATTAGGGACTACCACGACACGCCATTTTGTTCTCACTTGGGATACTTGAAAACTTTAAATCTTATTCGTAACAAAATGCATTGGACAAACATGTGCGCTGATGTGAAACAATATTGTGAAGAATGTGTTCCCTGCATGCAGCGAAAAACTTCACCACATAGGAAACCAGCACCGTTACAAAAACTTCCTTCTGTGAGCGAACCGTTCGAGCGAATTTCCATGGATATCGTAGGGCCTATGGTTACAACATTACAAGGAAATAAATTCATTCTAACTGTGCAAGATTATTTTACGCGATATCTGGAAGCTATCCCGCTTCCCGACCAAAAAGCAGACACTGTGGCCAGAGCATTTGTGGAGCATATTGTAACAAGACACGGGACTCCGAAGGTACTAATAACCGATCAAGGGACGAATTTTTTGTCGAAACTTATGAAGGAGATATGCCAACTATTGAGGATTCAGAAAATTCATACTACCGCCTACCATCCGCAAGCTAATGGAATGATAGAGCGTAGTCATAGGGTCATCAAGGATATGTTATCCCAATTTGTACGAGGTGATCAACGGGATTGGGACTTATGGTTACCATACATTCTCATGGCATACCGAGGGACCATACATAGCACCACCGGAGACACTCCATTTTTCTTATTACATGGCCGAGATATGTCACTACCGTACGACGACATTCTTAAACCCAGTAGAATGCGCTACGATGTAAGTGAAAACTACGCGGCTGAACTTATAAGAAGATTACAAATGGCTTACGAAAGGGTATACCAACACACGAGAGAAACCACCGAAAAGCAAGTACGAAACTACAATAAAAGTACCAAGCCAGTAAGCTTTGAGGTAGGGAATCTAGTATGGCTTTACAACCCAGCTGGTAAAACCGACCGCAGCAAGAAGCTACTTAAACCGTGGACAGGGCCGTACCGCGTTATCGCCGTTAAGGGACCCGTCAACTTTAAGATTAAGGAAGTTTACGGACCTAAAACTGAGTTGGTGCATGCCAACCGATTAAAAATCTACAAGGGGGAATTAAGTCAGTCAATAGAAGATGTTGGTGGACCTGAACCACCAGAGCAACCTGAACGTGGTGAACAGAGACAACACTTTGATATCTACGATTCGCCCGTAACCGTCGAAGTAGGACAGCCAACCATATCAGGACACCGGGAAGAAAACGACAATTTGGAAGCCGAAATCCAAAATGTATTAGACGGGAACGACCACCGTACGAACGAAATTGGAGACCAGTCAATCGGGACTATCAATGTCCCAGTCGACATTCACCCGCCGCCACCGGCAGAGCGTCAAATTCCGATCGAAGAGCCGCACGAAGCTATGCAAAACAATCAGAATTTGGAAGTAGAAAACGAACATGGGGGAGAGAACGAGGGTAACTCATCAGATAGTTACGCGAGTGCAGACGACGTCGAGGAAGCTGCACCTGCCAGTGACGCGAGACAGGCTGGAAACTACCGCACCAGAAGTCGGGGTAGAGTTTCAGACCATCCGTGGGTCCTACCCAAACGAATTTAACTTACCAAACAAACAATACCCACCGATCCGGATAGTGTCAACGAAGTCGAGGTTGGAACTGGCAGTGCGAGTCCAGGGCAAGGGGAACCACAACGGGACGTCACCATACAGTTCGAGACAGTGTGATCCTGAACTAATGGGGATGAGGAAATAATAAAAAAAAAAAAAAAAAAAAACTTTGAAACGATGCTATTTCTAGTTGGATATACGATTCAGTGGATACAGACAAAATAGTGAATGACTGAAAAAGTGTCCATTGTTTTTCTATAAATCCAATAAATTGTTCATAGTGTGTGAAGTGACTCAAACTCAGTGAAACCGCGGGTTAACCAAACACGGAAGAGTGTAGCATTCTCTAAGTAACAGACAATAAATAAAAACATTAAGTAATTTTCGCTAAGCTCATTCTCAATCTTTGTTTTCTTAAATCAATGCTTCTTTGTACTTCTAGTTAAGTTCATTTTGTAATTTATGTACGGGGGAATTAAGATGCTGGGATGGAAAGAAGGGAGATTTTATTTGTATATTTGTATTTGTATGTATGTTTGTATTGTATATTAAGATAACCTGATATTGTTTGATGATTCCAAAACTCTCACGATGGAGATATTTTAATATGGAATGATAAAACTTTTCCATCAGAAAAGGACAAGTATTCTACCTTTGGATCACTAAACAATTTCAGGAAAAGTATAGATAAGTTAGATTTAATTTTGATATTGTGGAGGCGGACTCACCATGCAACGGGTAATACGTAGAAAAGGCTGGTCGCTCGAGAGAGTGACCATCTTTTTCAAAGGGGGGAGCAATGTTGAGAAGCGAATCGCCTGTATATAGGCGTCGCATTTATACACAATAATTTTGTAGGGCAAATTTCGAAATTATTGTGGAATTTGCGAACTTTGCTGAAATTGATTGCCAATCAATTAAATAATTGACGCGGTGGGGACAGGTTTTCTGACCCACGCGTGGCTAATTGAGGTGGCTATCAATTTGGGTAAGATCAGAAGTATTCGCGACGAGACACGGGCAACACTGGGGTAGTGTTCGGGTTTTCTATTTCTAGTGCAAGTAACATTGTTCAATAAAACATTTATTTATATGACTCATAAAATTTTTCAAATATTAAGTTTCGTCGTTAGCCGATTAAATACAGTGTTAATTAAGTGTAGCAGGTGAGTCCGCTCTATGTTCTATTATACTGGGTTAAGGGTTTCATATATTTCTTTGTTATTTGTAGACAATTTGTTATTATTATTTCAATTTTAGTTTATTATCTATATTTTTTTTTTTTATTTAAACTTTTATTTTATTTTATTATTTAAATAAATCCGTTTTCTTTCCGAACAACATCTTTCATTTATTTCCACGAATTGAGATCCCTCAACACACGGCACGGAACTCGAACCCTCCCGACACGCTATGATAGTCCTGGTCCTTTAAAGGGATTCCAGGACGTTGACAATACCATATTATTAATGGCGGTATGTTTTCTTATTTGATCGGTTTGTATTTATGAAAAATAGTAAGTTATAAACAATAGTTAATACAATTTTAAAGTGTTCTTTTATTATTAATAAAAATAATATTAACATTTTTCATTTAGAAATTCAAAAGCTTTGCTGTTGGCGCCCTCTCTGAGGGTACCCGATTTACCAAAAGGTCTAGTGCTACATAAATATGTGAGGTTGAAAAAAACCAGATTAGAGATTACAGTATTATTTTATAACTAGTCACCCACGGCTTCGTAAGCGTGAATTTCGTAATTTAGTAATCCTTTTTAGGCAGTTCGCTAAAATCTTTTGCACCTATTTTCTTATCATAAGCTGAAAAGATAGGCTTCATTTATTGGTAAGCTCACTCATCAATCCTCTTTATTTTTAATTTCTCCCTTTGGCTAGTTATCTAGGAACAATTGAAAATTTTTAAAAACTAATTGGTCATTTCTTCAAGCATATAACATAGATTAAAAATCTAAAGTAAGCCTATTAAGAAGGTGTCAATGAATTTGGTATAGAAGTAAAAAAAGTATGTTGATTTAAAATACTCAAAATATTACATATTTTTAAAATACCTAATATTTTGTAAACTTTAAATAAGTATCCTCCCTATTCCTATTGAAAAATTTAAATCCCTACATCCCCTATAAGTCTCTTTGCATTACACTTGAACATTTCCTAAAGTAACTGACTCATTGTTGGAGACGCTAGAACAGTAGACGCTGAAAATGTAAAGTTTGAACTCTCCCCCATTTTTTGGCGTTTATTCCCTATTTTACTCTTTACAGGGTTAATTTTCAAAAAGTGATGAATCATCTATTCATTAATTTATTTTTGACCTCCTTTGACTATGCCCTCCAGTTTCATGCGGGTAAAATTATCTTAACTGTGAGTAAAGCTACTTTAAATCAATTATTCCGAAACAAATCGGACAGATTTAGTTTCAAATCAGTTCTTTAAAGTGCTTGGCTTCGCTTGCCAAACAGTTCAAAATTCTATAAAAGGTTAATTACATGTAATGCTTCGCTCCGCTCGCCAAACGACTCAGAAGTAACCATTAATAAATTTAATTTTCACACTCTGAAATCTTTCCATGGATTCCCATATTGATGGTTTTAAAATTAATTCAATTTTAGATCCTTTTCGGGATCCCAGAACCCTGGTGAACTTTTTAAAATTATGTTCAGTTCCTCCATAATTAAACTTTACTACTATTCTTTTCTAAAGTGAAATTTTAGTAAAAAAGTTTTGAAGTTAACTTTTAATTTTTAAATATTATTTTTATTGTAACTTAGGTAATCTTTTGTTTTTCTTTCTTTTGTTTCCGTTTATTGTTAAAGGAGTATTTTTGATATATCAACCTTTGTCTTGAATATATCAATTCCCATAAAGAATATTGTGATGATTTTGACTAAAAATGTTGTCGATGTTGAGATGGTGAAGCGTCTAAGGAATAAATTTATAAAGTTTCACTGAAATCTGTCCCGTGGTTTTTATGTCAGCCGTGCCCATAGTAAACCTAACTGATCATTTTATTATATAAATTCTATGTAACTTCCAAAATATCAGTTTTAGGTATAAGAATATCTTATAGTAATAGATAGACTTTACATTTTTCTACATTATTATTATAAAAAATATTGGTGATTCATTTGAAAAAAGAAAGATTTGCACAATAAAAAAAAAAATATTTAAAAAAAATGCTTTATGTGACCACCCTGTATCAAGTCAAAAAGCTGAAATGCCACTGTCACATCGATTATTAGGAACAATTTCCAGCGAATTGAAATTTGCTGTCAAAGACACTTCAAATAACAAATTTGGTGTCAACTTCCGGTATAACCGGAAATGGCACCAAGTTAAAAACATTTTAATTAAAATCTTCATAATTGAAAACATCTATAACCAAATTTTCAAAAAACTACTTTATTTAGAAGACCATCAACTTTTAATGAAGGTTCTATTTGAATCATCCTGTACATAACCATTTGGGAGATCACATTAAAATGTGGCTAAGATTGATCGGGAGGTTAATATCTATATTCCCTGTAAATTTCAATTCAATAACTTTAATAGTTTTTGAATTAAATCGGTTCGTACAAACAGACAGACAGACAGACAGACAGACAAATTTTTTTAAAGGTATATTTGGGATATATGTCGAATTTGCTAACTGAAAAACATACTAATACTTAAAAATTCGAAAATCACAGACAGACCCTTCTATTTTATTTATAGGTATTGATTAAATAGTAATTCTTTTTCATAAAACATACTAGTATTCAAAAAGTACCATAATAATGAATAAGAAATAATTATAAAGAAACGTTTGAGTATTTTTATAATTATAACGCAGCTACAGTTTTTAAAATTTAATGGAAAAGAACAATAAAGTAAAAACATACTATTCAGTACATTAAATAAACACTAAATTTTTCCAATTTTTTCAAAATGCCACACTAGTAGTCCCTCTTAAAAATGTAGTTTCGAGAAAAACGCGTTTAAAGTTTAAATTACTGGTTAGACTATCGGAATATGCAAAAAAAAGGAAAATGGATTTATTTCATAAACTCGTATATTGAAGAAAAAAGTGGACTGTAAATTCGTACTTACTAAAAACAACGGTAGCTTGTAGTTTAAAATATTTAAATGTCTGCTTCATGTCTACATAGGTAGCAAACATCAAAAAGTGTAACATACATAAATCTTAAATTCATAGTGATAAAAATACAGTATTTAATATGTTTTTTGTGTTTCTTGGGAACTGATTTTTGATGTACGTATTTGGGACAGAGAACGCGCGATATATATATATATCTGCGCGATAACTCTCGAAGGAAGCCTCCAATTGTTACGAAATTTGCTGTGTAGGTCAAAAGTCCCAATAGCTTGGATAAGTTCGTCAGCCAGATACATCCGATTTTTAAAAACCAAAATTCAAAAATTCTTTGCTTTTTTTGCACCACCGAAAAGAGCGTAACAAATTACATAAGACAAGCTTTTAAAACATTGTTCTAAATGAACTAGATTTTGAGAAAAATTAAGAAATTTGCGGAATTTCTTTACAATAAATGCTTTATTGTTTTTATCATTACACAATAACAATATTCATATATCTTTTTCATTTTTTAAAATAAAAATTAACTAACTTTTCAAGAACGCGTCATCACCAATTTTGAAAATTTGTTTACTGTAAGAGAGATAAACTATTTTAAATGGATATAAGTTATGTTGTATGAGGTCTACCAGGGTCCAGGGGTCCCAAAGCGCGAAAAATAAAACTACCGAACCGATTTTGAAAATTTTTTCACCTTCTACTTTTCACTATGCTATATTAAATCCGCCAGGGTCCTGGAGACCTAAAAAGCGCCAAAAATTAACTACTCAACTGATTTTGAAAATTATTTCACTGTTAGAGAGCTAAACTATTTTAAATGGATACAAGTTGTTATATGAGATCCGTCAGTGTCCAGTCTTTGTAAATTCACTATGTTATGCAGATGCTGCGACAGAGGTATTTTATATATAATATGCTTAGGGCTTGATCACACCAATATTCATTAAAATCCGTCCAATAGATTTTGCGTGATGCGTGAACAAATAGACAGACAAAAATTTTAAAAATCGCTGTTTTGATATCTACATCTATAACTATTTACAGTACCAGTACAATCTTCAAAAAATATTCCATGTACAGAAATTGTCTCGTTACAGTTTTAATGTGTATATATATATATCAGAATCGTGTTTTACGAGTTCTAGGACGGATAGCGTCCCTATTCTCGCCTCAGCCCGTTGCGTTGTTGTCGGGTGCAGTGTAAAACTGAGCGTCCACTAGGTCAGAAACGCGGCCTGTAATTTGTTGTACCTGTAATTCACTTTCTGATGATGAAGTCATTTCAATTTTTTCCCTTAATTTCGAATGTATAATGTCGTCTGGTTGCATTATTTCTTCCAAATGACTTAATACATCCGTTGTTGGTACTTCCGATCGATAATCTGGTTCATTTCCCGGATCATCTATCCGACTTATTGATGGCCCCATTTTTTGAAAGTCTGATGTAATTTCTACACGACTGTCAGGTTGTGGGGTTTCACAAGCACTTGATTCGTCCGAATCTTGTGGTGCTGATTCATCTCCGTCGTACAGTTCTTTTAATTTACTTTTTCCTATAAAAAAATAAAATTATTTTGTAGAAAATTCAAAACTTTTTGATACAAAAATACATAACTCTAATGGATTTCGCCAATAACGTTTATGAAGGGATTACTATAATTTGGTTACTATATCAGAACGTCATTATACGTGAATTAACGATTTTATTGTTAAGTCTTAAGTGGATATTGCGACTATGCATCTGGTGGTAAAAAGTAATAAAATCGATTTTCTGTAAATGCATTTTTCTCGAAACTATGTTTTCAAACTGGACTTTACAATATAATTTGAACAATATTCGACTTTAAATTTTGAAATATAGCTTCTTAAGTAAATTTCTGAGAGAAATATCGAGGTTATTCATCGACGTTTCTGAGGAAAAATCTTATGTGCTTTAAAATGTGTTTTCTATTTTTTCAGATACAGTTCTACGGCAGTTATGTTGCAAGCTGCAAGGCGTAGCATGCATTTTTTTAATTATTAAAGAATATTTTTTGGCAGTGTATTTTTAGAGTATATTTTGAAAAAGAAATCCTCAAAAACCATATGATTCTGAGAGCATTTATGTGATGTTACTCCTTACAGGAAGTAATAGAAAGTAATAGGATAAATGAAATCCACTGTAGTGAAAATTTTAACAACGAAAAATTTTAAAATAGGTTTCATACCCGTTGTTAGGTTTATACCTATAATAATAGGTATAGCAAAGCACCGCCGAGTCTTTTTAGGAACAGTTGGTTGCTGTATTTGATTGGGATGATTCATAGGCATTGTAGCTACTGGTTGATTTGGCCCCTGAGCTCCAGCAGGTGTGGGTTGAGGCGTTCGAGAAATTAAATTCATTGGCGGTCCTCCTTGATGTTGAAAAAAAACTGAAAATAATAAACAGTTTCAAAGTCAGCATATATATGTAATGGATCACCGAATTGGACTTGCTACTTACATGGTTGATGAGATGGTTGATTAGGATAATTATACATGGGTTGTGTGGAAATAGGTTGAAAGGGTAGCTGATAAAAACCCTGAGTAGTACGGGGTTGGAATGATGTCTGGTACGGTGCCGGAATTTGACTACCTAGCACAACCGCCGATTGTGTTAACTGGGTGGTATATACTGCCGGAACCGGAGGTGGCTGAAATATGGGCTGCCTACTTCTAGTCGGTGGTTGCATTTGGCGGAAAAAGTTATTTTGATTACCCCGAACACCGGCCCCTTGTTGTAAAAATGCCTACAATTTGAAAATAATATAAATTAAAATACGAAAATATGTAATTTTAGTTTGTTTGTTTTTTCAAGTACCATTGGTATGTTCGGTTGAGATGGCATTGGCGGAACTTTCATTCCATCGGTTTGAGGTGGTGTCGACGCTTGATTTGGAGGCCCTGCGGGAGCCATGGCACCTCTCATTGGTACTGTAATATTATAAACAAATTTGTATTAAAAAGTTCACTGCTGTTATACACGAATCCGTGTAGAAGCATAGATACACACACGTTTCAGTAAAACTTACATTGTGCCTGTTGTTGTGGTGGGCCTTGTTGCGGTCCAGATGCCGTTGATGTAACATGGTGACCTCCATCTGCTCCTAGAAACAAAATATTCCAAAAAAAATCACATTTTTGAAGAAAAGTTTTATGGATGGAAATATAACTTAGAAAAAAAGTTTAAAATCACAAAAATTTAATCAATACCAAAAGTGATGAATAGATGTGATACGTAAACAGTTTTTTAGCACTTAACTGTGGACTTCTGAGAGACATGTTTCTGATAGTTTTCGACTGATTAACAATTACGGTTTTCATAAACAAATTAAGCTTGATTTTTTTCGACAAAAATTTCCCAACGGATACAATTATTTTTAAAATTTTTCAGCATTTATCCACATTTCTGAGACAAATCTTATGTACTTTAAAAATTTATTTTTTTGTTCTAGATACATTTTTATGACAATTTGAACTCAAGCCGCTGGAGGCCTTTAAAAAAAATGTTTACAATGCAGTATCTTTAATTATGTAAAATACAAGTTATAAGAAAGTTATTTCCTACAAATTGTTTTTATCTTAAAAAAATTAATTAAAACTATATGATTTTGGATGCATTTAGGTGATGTTACCCCTTAAGGGACACAATTTATTCGTCATTGTAGTGAAAATTTTAAAATAGTTTTCATATCCGTTGCGAGATCAATCATAGGTATAGCATAGCACCGCTCAGTCCTTTTAAGCATAGTTGGTTGCTGTATTTGGGTGATTCATAGGCATTGTAGCTACTGGTTGATTCGGCCGCTGAGGTCCAGCAAGTGTTAGTAGTGGCGTTAGAGAAATTAAATTCACTAGAGTTTAAAAAAAGAAAAGAAATGAACTGACGTTGTGGTATCCACTTGTTATTCCTTAAGTCGATCACATCTTGTAACATAAATCGAACTCTACTACTAATTTTCCCGTGTTTTTTATCGACAATTTCTTGCATCGTTTGGAAGTATGGTTGCAATGACATGTTCTTATCGATTTCCAAGTCTTTTCCGACTGTTATTAATAGTTTACATAAACATTCTAAATTTTCCTCCTCCATTGGTGGAGTTAATAAATTGTTTAAGCAGCGCATCATTATATTGGCGGTTAACATTTGTTGCTTGAAAAGCTCACCAATAAATCTAACATTTCCCACAGATTTTAAGCGAGCTCTTCGATCATCTTCTTCTAATAATACCTGTAATTCTTTCTTCTTTTCCTGTAAAAAATATTTAATTTTTGCAAATAAGCCAAAAATATGAATATTTCAAAAAGTTTTAAGACTAATATCAAAAATATACTGAGAGAAGCGGGTGACACATAGCTTTCTCGTACTAATAACAGCTGGCTTATTGTGTAAATTAATGTAATGTACTAATGTACATATAAATATACATACATAGCGTTTAGCAGAATTGAAAAATTTACGCATGCGTAGTAGCCATCATTATTTCTGCTTCAAATACTATAAAAATTTGAACGAAATCGAAGAAGTAAAAAGCCATTGGCGTTTAATAGCCTTTACGTTTGCGAATGTATAACCGCTATCAATAACCGGGATAACGTCTGGAAGTTTTCGCAAAATCGATCTAAAACTTCTAGAAAGACAGACACAAAACCAAAATTATTCAGGAAGCTCAAAAGCATGAAACATGAGTGGAAATTTTTTATTTTGGAAGAAAGAAATTTTTTAATCTCTCGTGATTATAATGCTTTTTTGGTAAACCCAGAAGGTCAGAAGCAAAAGGTAAAATTGAATCCGCGAAACGGGAATCCAAAAACAAAGGCACAAGAATTCTGCTTACTATGTACATAAGTTCAGACTTGATTTCACAGAGTGCCTGATTATTGTGATGTAGGACCTGGCAGTACCAATTATTAAAGTCCAGGCAAAAAAACGACTATTTTACGAAAGAGTCGTTTATGTAAAATGTTTATGTAATCTTTATGTGTTAAGATTTCAATTTTGTCAAGTTTTCGGATCAAAATTCTACTGTATTAAATTCGAAATTATTTTATAAAACCCGAAAAGACAAAATAACTTCTTAAACGTTGTATCAGTACAGCACATTTTGATAAAATATTACAAGTTTTTAATCCCACAGAGTACTTGTGTGGTGTAGGTAGAGCCGGATTTACATAAGAGCAATTGGGGGCACGTGCCCCGAGGCCCCCGCACAATAATAGGGATCTCCACAAGAGTAGGAAAGATAAGTACTTTTTTTTGCTCGTCTGTCAACCCCATTATTTGAAAAATTAAAAAAAATGTTGAAAATTGCTTTACCGCTTTACCTGGGGCTTTCACATGTGTAAATCCGGCCTTGGGTGTAGGATCTGCGGTCTAAATTATAGAAGTCCAGAGAAATTTTTGGATCAAATTTCGACTGTATTATAAGCTCTAAATTATTTTACAAAGCCCAAAAAGAAAAAACAAATGACACCTCAAACGTTGTACTAGTAAAAAACTTACCGGATTCGTCTCTTCTTCAATTTCTTTTAATCTCTTATTTCGTACTGTTTCATCTACATAACTTTTTTCAAATTCCATTTGACATCTAGTGATTAACAATTTCTTAAAATTAACGGATTCAGGTTCCTTCGAATTTGAATTTTTACTTTCCGTAACAGGTACTTGCATTAATGCTAATTCGCGACACATAAGGGCGTAGGCTACTGAGTAATTAGGTTCATTAATAGCCTAAAAAAACAAAAAATTTTCAATAAGAAAATAGTATTCGAATTGTATTGAATGTATTACCTTTTCGAAGACTAAATCTACTACACCCTGTAATCTTTCGCAATTATCTATATCGAAATTTCTTATTTGACTGACAAATGTATCCACATTTTGATGAGTAAGTTTATTTAAAACATCCCGTACTTTTTTATAAAGTGCCTAGAAAAAACAAAAATTTCAGAAAATACAGTAACAATTTTAAAGCACATTTAAATTGCCTCAGTTTTAACATCTTCTTCAGAGTGTTCTTGAACCGATTTGAATCTTGCGGATTTCTTATCGTTTTCAGTTTCATTCAATTTGACATTTTCCGTCAACGATAATGTGACATGTATAATTGGTTTTATTTCAGCCTTAATTTTACCTTTTTTTGGACTATTTTGTTTAGATAATGGCTGAAAAATTGAGCAAAATTCTAGTAAATTGATCAGCTGTTCGGAAAAATATTGAATCATTGATGTTTTATAGTTCAATACACATACACACACAACAGTCAACATTAGCTATCTATCTGGTTTACCCGCTCACGATCATGTAACACAAACAAACAACGAATATTATCTAAGGAAATATAATCGATTATACGTAGCGTTACATGTTAAAAAAATTTGTTTATAAAAAATACTTACGCCCCGTTGAGACACTGATGATTTACCAAACTCAGGGAGCTGTATTTCGCCCGCATGTGGTTTATTCATACTAGAAAATCTATTAGATTCAGCTAACCGATCCAACCGATATTGCTAAATTCCTCCAAAAAGCAAAAATTAATATTTTCCTAAAGATATTTTCGAAATATTTTTAAACATACCTTGGGATAATTTTTAATCTCATCTAAATCTAGAGGTAGATTCGGTTTTCTATTACTTTTTGGATCTTTTGCAAGTGCAACTAGTTGGTCTCTGTCATATATTTTTCTGCCCTGAGGATTATTAGGCGACCATTGCCCTAAAAATGAATTAAAAACATAATTTTTGTAAGATGATTTTTATGTAATTTTAAGTTTTTTTAAACAATCAAAAAGATTATTTCACCAAAATTAATTATAGATTAAGCAGAAAAATTTTCTGATTTCAAAAGTTGTGACAATTTTCTTCTTTTAATTTGTTATTCCCTAAAGATTCTTTTTTCGATCACGTGTATCAAGTGTGTTCAACTAGTTTTACCTTATTTTCCCTGTTTTCTCTCCCTCTATTGCTACTCTTTCCATCTACTACTATTGTCTCTTTATAGGATGTATATAGTATATAATTTACACCTGTTTGATAATGATCATATAGATCGAAACATATTGTCACAAAATTAATTTGGAAAAAGTGATATTTTGCAAACTAAACTATTTTATATAATAAAATAAATAATTTTTACCTTCTCTGTAAATAATCTGTACAGGTGCAGCAACTGAAGATGGCGTTGAAGTTTTATTGGTACAAATTGGAATTTTATCACTAACTGAACTTACAATGGAGGCGTCAGTATTTGTTTCATTTTTGGTCTGAACCGCCTGAACTAATTTATCCTTTTCAGACATCGTTGATTTATTATTATTTTCATTTTCTTTATTAATTATCTGAAGGAAATTAAAAAAAAAAATTGTTAAAACATATGAAACTAAAAACTAAAATTCAAAACTTTTTTTTCACAGACTATTTGACGAAAATTCTGACAGCTTCCCAGCACATTTTAAGCCATATTTTTATAACCAAAAAAAAAGTAAAAATATGTTTGAAATCCACAAAAGTAACTTTTTCTAACAATATCCTTCACGATATTTTTTTTAGAGTTGTAATCCTGCAGATTTCTTAACGTTTTCGGTTCCAGCCTCATGTGATTCATTCATACTAGCAAATCTAACAGCTAGTCGATAATTCGATATTGATAAATTTTAAAATAAAATTTTCGTAATTAAATAATTTTTAAAATATTTATAAATACCTTGGGATAAGTTTTGATTATATCTACTAAATCTTGAAATAGTTCCGATTTTCTATTACTTTTAGAGTCTTCTGAAAATGCAGATAATTACTCTACGTCATATGCTTTTCTGTCCTGAGGATTATCCGTTGCCCTAACAATAAATTAAAAACACAATTTATGTAAAATGTTTGCATACAAATTTTAAGAATTTTGAACAATCAAAAAGTTATTCCTATTTTTCATTTTATAATTAGAATTGTGCTTATTATGATAGTTATTAATCTTATCAGCAAGATAAGTCATTTATCGACTTTACTTACCTATTCACAAATGAAAATTTTTAGTTACCAAAAATTAACAACTTACGCATGCGCAACGTATGCGTAGATGATAACAATTTTACAAATAATGTTCGTGGGTGCATAATTGTTTACTTTGAGTAACTAGTTTGAGTATTATAAATATGAGGGGTCGTCATTCCAAAGTCTGCAATCTCCACCTTGCTCAAATTTTGGGAAATCACGAAAAACTGATTTAGACTATTGGAGTTCGAATATACTAACAAAAAAAATTAGTACGTTTATAGATTTATACCATAAAAAAAGATTCCCGGTGTCAAAATCAACGTAATTTTTAAACTTTCTGGGTTATTCAGCTCTAAATGTTGGAGATTGCAGATTATGATTTGAACTAGTGGATATTGCTGACTTCGTTCCAAACTAAATTGGATTTTGCTTATTTTGATCTAAATGGTCATACAATTTGAATTTTATTTCACACATTAATTTCTTACCATATTGAAAATAATTACTGCAATTTAGAGATTACTTTTAATTTAGTATACAGGAAGGTTCGCATACAGAAGGCCTAGGTTCGAATCCCGGTTGGATAGAGATTATTTTATACTCTGTACTTTGGATATTCGGGGTGCACTCATACTTTGTGAGGAATAATGAGTAATTATACTTGTATGAGTGGCGGCATAACCAAAGTAAAAAGAAAATAATGTTAAGGAGTTAGAAAAATGATGAGGCTCTTTGTGATACCCACAAAAATTGTGAAGAAGCTTTTCCTTCACCACAAAGAATTCATAGTTTACTTACTTACTTACTTTTAATCAAAAATGATGGAGATGAAAAGGAATTGAAACAAAATGAATACAATAATAATGTTCAACTTTCTGAAGAAGTTAGTATTTTCTGCATTTTATAGATGGATTTATTTTTTACAAAAGTTACAAATTAACAATATAGTGTGTAAATTTAACACAGCCAAACAACAAACTCGGTCAACTCAGGACATGGTTCGCACAAGATCTTATCAACATTATTTTCTTCTTTATTCTGATTGGCTGATATTGAATATTGTCGAGTTTGTTATGAATTACGCACGGAGATTGTAGTATTTGAAATAAACGGCAATGTTTAGGCTTAGATTTCACCAGGATCTAGATAATTTTAAAAAGAAGTAAATTTACTAATCGATAGAAGAGGAAAAATATTATTATCCACTTTTATCTCAATTTTTTTTAAAATTGGAGATTGCTGACTTTGGAATGACAGCCCTCATCTGATAAATATAAAAGAGAATCTACCTGATAGCAGTTCGCGCAAGGATAAAATAAATTTATTTGAAAATATCTATGTACATGATAAGGACAAGAAGTTGGGTAGTTAATTTACTAATCAAGAAGTTAATTATTTTATTTATTTTCTTTATTATACTAGACATTCATGATAAATTCTCATACCTAATTATAATATGTAAAAACAAATTTAATGTATTATAAATCTAAAATAAGAAATTGCCACTTATTTGAGGGTATTGGTCCTATATATTGCTTTCTATTAACCGGTGCACGGTCACTGACGTTGTCAAACGTTAAATGAAACCTGACTAACTGAGACATCACGCTGCACGACGTCAACAATTACATATAAAGTGTACTCACTGTCACAACAGTGTACCAATTGGGCGTCTTGTCATTATAGGTCTTATAGGTTATGTCCACAACCTCCACAACGTGTCAATGAGGATTCGATTTATTTGATTGGTCCTTTGATACGTCGTATATGTCGTATATGTATAATAGTGATAAATTAAATAGAAAATATTCAGATGCAAAAATTAACTTAAGGGTCCGTCCACACGACACAAGCTTTACCACCGACTTACTTGCGCAAACCAGTTTGTGCAAGTAAACATGTACGTATGGACGGGAAAAAACGTAGCGACTTACTTGCACAAACCTGGTTTGCGCAGGTAAGTCGGTGGTAAAGCTTGAGCGTGTGGACGGGCCCTAAGAATTAATACATCAATAATATTGCATAATCCCAAATTTTTTTGACATTTGTAGCCGCGTTTTCTTCAAATTACACTCGTTGAGAGCTAATAGCGACACTAACAATTTAAAGAAACTGAAGAAAGAAAATTTATATAATTTATGTATAGACATAATAAGACACGGAATTTTGTTTGACGCTTTGACGCAAAATGTGGTTTGATAAAGTCATTGTCAAAAGTAAAGTTAGATACGGTTTGACGATAAATCATAACTATATTTTACCACGGTGATTTATTTTCTCAATATTTTTGTTAATTTTATTTGTAATATCACAATATGACTTACTTTTTCAATAATTATGTACGTATCCGAGGTATTTTAAGTATTTTACCAGTGAATCACACACAACTGACGTCACCTTTCTGTTTTCGCTATTTTTATTGTTTTTGTCGGTGCGTCGGTCCCACACACGCCTCCGCGCATCTGCGTCTCTCTTCCAGGGAATTCTGCAGTTACTTGTAATCACTCCACATAACCAACATAATTATGTACCATGTACATGATGTACATCATGTACATATAAACGGGGAAACCCATAATTACCACCGAGAGATGTCGCTCAGATAAGGGCCCGTCCACACGCTCAAGCTTTACCACCGACTTACCTGCGCAAACCAGGTTTGTGCAAGTAAGTCGCTACGTTTTTTCCCGTCCATACGTACATGTTTACTTGCACAAACTGGTTTGCGCAAGTAAGTCGGTGGTAAAGCTTGTGTCGTGTGGACGGACCCTAATAAAATAAATAGAGTCCCTATAATACATAGAGTCGTGACATGTGTGCTGAACGCTAATTGGTTCCGGCATTTTCTGTCCACAGTTTCCGTAAAATACATTATAAATAAATTAAATATTACCAAAAATCATTTAGATTAACCTAGAAAGAATAATTAAATTAAAAAAATTTTAATTGTTCATTAATTCATAACTTATTAACAGTAATTATGTACTCAAAAATATTTACTCAAACATGTGATAATTAATTTTGAAGCTTCCCGCTCTATTTTGGACAGAAAATGAATGAAATGTCACGACTCTATTTATCATAGGGACTCTAAAAATAAATCGTTCCTAATAATAGGTTTGTTCCCGCACTTCTTTTTACGTGCTAATTTCTTCAAGTTCCTACTTCATGTACTCGGGATGAAATATGAAAATAAAGAAACGACTTCCTTCAGCTTACTAAATTAAAACAAATTTGACAGTTTTTTTAAACTACTTAAATAACTTTTATGACAACTGTAAATGGCATAAGCAGTAATAAACACGTATACGTTAAAATGGTGACATAAAATCTAGTAATCCGCACATAATTTGTATAATACAATATTTCTATGCCAATTGAACGTATACGTATATTTTTACTAGATACTAGTTCAAATTTTACCACCGGAGTTAAAAGAGTTTAATAATTAGGTAACATTGTCATCTCCATCTGTGTTAATGGACTTATGGAAATCACGAAATACATCACATACGTGATATACGTCATATACGTCGTACACGTCATTGACGTAATTTACGCGATCCACATGACCCACGTAACGATAATTCATAGGTTAATAGCACGCATGAGTGAAATGGCGAAATGGGTAAAATTTTCAATACATAAGTACATACTTGTCACATACGTGTCGTATACGTATGTGTGTAGTAAAGGGTTAAATACAGTGGCGTTTATCAGTCAGTTATGTCAAGGATGTCATGTATGTAATAATAATGAGCATAATGAGGTAATTTTGACATTTTAAAAATTTCGAATTATTTTGATAAATAAAGAAATGATGAAAATAAACTAAACGTAAAATATATTATTTATTAGATAAAATATGGCAAATATATTAAATGGCAGATTTGGGTATGTTTTAAAAAATATTTAAATCAATTATAACCTAATAGGTAAAGCCGAAAATAAAATTTTAAATGGCATCTTTTTGGTTTGTTTTCAGACGATCTTTTAGTACATATTCAAAAAAACATGCAAAATATGGAAATCTTTTTAAATTTAACGCAAGAAATATATCCAGTTTATGGATTGGTCGTTCAATAGAGCGATCTCGAGTTCTGTTAGTTCGTAAGCAAGTTATAATATCCTCGGAAAGGGGATATGTGATGTTTGTAGGAAGAATATTACGTGGAGTTTTGAAAATAAGATACTTAGTGTTAGGTGGTGCTATAGGCGGCGGTGTTACTTTACAAAAGGTGTGTGTAAAATTTCTATAATTTAACTTTGTATCCGAATGCAAATATTATGACTATTTTAGAAATATGAGCAATGGAGAGATGGAATGCCCGATTTCGGGTGGTTAAATGAAGTGATACCAGATACAGAAAGTTTCCAAAATTTACGAAATAATTTAATTAGTTTTAAAGATAATATATCGGAAAATATCGAATTAGGTAATGTAATGTAATTATTGTTAGAATCATGTAAAATTTGCTTTTGGTAGCCGCTTTTTGCCTAAATATTACCAATTTTTATTTAGATCCTAGATTAAAAGCATTGACGGAAGCAAAATATAAGCAATTTAAAAGTTGGTTCGATCAACGATTAGATGATGCCATTGCTGCCGCCGAGCGGCCTGAAAATCAATTACCAAGTTCAGTAAACAGTAAGTGTATCTTGCTATTGTCCATTTCGCTTGCAGATGCTTTTAAATACTTTTGTTGCCACTGAAAATGCCACCTATAGTATGTTCAAAGTCAAATGAAGCAAAAACGGGAAAAATATAGGTACAAGTGTTTCATGTGACTTTGAATACTCTTTATTATTATTTACTTTTGTAGTTTTTATTAAATTCTTATGCTTATTTTAAAGAATAATTTGTTTTTGTTAGTACACTAACAGCTCGCTATAAAGAACACTTTGGAATGTGAGACAGAATTATACTTCTTACTCTTTTTAATCAATAAAATCTCATTATATACTGGGTGGTTAACGTAATTAATATCGTATGATAAAAAACGTGAAATGTAACCTTTGCCTTAAAGTTAATAATAAAAAATAACTACAATTCTTTTTTCAGAATGTGTCAATTTTATTTTTACTAAAAATTGATTAATCTATGGTATGCTTATATTAGGGATGGAAAAGACGCGCGCAAAATCGATTCTCGACCTTAAAATCGACTTTCATTTTTTCGATTTTCAAAGTCGATTAATTGACTCTGAAAGTCGACTTTTCGACTTAAATCGACTTTTCAAAAATTTATTATTTATAGAAACTATTAAGTATATACTTTAGACAATCTGTACTGTATTAAGTATGTTTTAAACAATTTATTAAATAATGAACATATAATTTTTAATAATTTAACAAGAGATAATTTATCAATAAATTGCACGCAATTTGGAGTTGAACATTAAAATTAAAATTAAAATAGACAGTAGAATTAATGGGTCGATTCGTATCGGTGTAAGCCAAAGCCGCTTGCACTCATTTTGAATCAATTTACACTTGTTTTGATATATACATCGACGTATACGCTGTATACCGATGTATACAGCGTATACGGTATACGATATACACCGAACGCTAATACTTGACCCTTCTCTCTAGAACATTTAAAGTGAGACAGGAATATACAAAAATGTCAAAAGCAAGCCAAAGTGATTCAAAACAAGTACAAATTGATTCAAAATGAGTGCAAGCGGCTTTGGCTTACACCGATACGAATCGGCCCAATGTTAAGCTGCTATTTAATTAATGTTAAGCTAATGTCTTTGCGCGATTTATAAATGCACATTGCACATACGCAAAAAGTCGAAAAGTCATCGAGTGAGAGTCGATTCCAGGTCGACTTGACGTGACTGAAATCGATTCTAAAAAGTCGATTATTTTTAGTAAATAATCGACTTTCGACTAAAGTCGGAGTCGACTTTACCATCCCTAGCTTATATTTCCAGTGTATTTTGTCGTAAGTTATAGTGAACAATCTGTATATTGTTGATTTATTACTTAAAAAGAATAAGAAGTATAATTCTATCTCACATTCCAAAGGGTACTTTATAGCGAGCTGTTGGTGTATTTATTTTTATTTTGTATAATATGAATTGTTCGACATTGACTTAAATCAAATTTAACCCTTAACCAGCTGCCACCTATTTTAGTAACTAAAATACCTACGTGCGGTCATAGTGACCGCTCAATATTGAATTTATGGGAAAACTGACACAAACTATATATTTTTAAAAACATTTACCAAGGAGGGTAGTAATAGGGATGATCGATATTAGAAAAACATCGATGTTAACATCGATTCAAGAGTATCGATATACGATATATACCGAAAGAAAGACATCGATGTTCGAAAACATCGAATCTATTATTTTATTTATTAAAAATTAACATTGCCAGTATTTATTTGGTACACTTTGCAAAAAAATCACTTTGTTAGAAGTTTCCCTTTAATTTGTTCCTTTGTTGATACAAATGCTGCCCAGCTTAGAGTAATATCGATGTTTCGATATTATTCTCGTAACATCGATGTGTCAATGTTATCGAGGATATAACATCGATGTTTTCCCCCCTAAACATCGATGTTTTTCTACCATCGATGAATATCGATCATCCCTAGGTAGTAAACTCAATCATATCAATAAAATGTATAAAAATCGGACGAATATTAACGTGTTAACTGTGTTTCTGATAAAGGACTCCGCACAAACCTTATGGAAATTTGGTCCCGGTTAATTTCTTCGAAACTTTGGGAATTAATAGTTCTTGACCTGTAGAACAAAAGTCTCCGTACGCGCAAAGCTCAATAATGGACAGATTTTGAGATATATGTAGTTAACGTAGTTAGATTTTGAGATATATGTCGTATACGTATATTTAACTACATATATCTCAAAATCTGTCCATTATTGAGTTTTGCGCGTACGGAGACTTTTGTTCTACAGGTCAGGAACTATTATTTTCCAAAGTTTCGAAGAAATTAACCGGGACCAAATTTCCATAAGGTTTGTGCGGAGTCCTTTATTTCAAATTTCCCACCAAAGTTTTTATATACACGAACATTCTGAAAATTATATACAATAAGGACATGGAAATAATCCTATTGTGAATCTTTGCGCAAAATTTTATTCAACTCCAATAAATAGAAGTAAGTGCGGGGTATATGTTTGTGCATGCGCAATGGCTACAATTGTTCCGATTGCAATAAGGAAACGAAACAAAATTTGAGGGAGATCTGTATTGCGTGAAATATTGATATTTAACATTTTTCATGTTTACGCATTCACACTCGCTACCAGTGTTTTTCTGTGGAAAAAAATTTTAATTATATCATATCCGTACGTATCCTAACACGAAGTATTCCTTTTTTTAATCACATCCTTTTTAAGGTGAAAACATTTGATTCGAACAGTTCAGTTTTTTATTAGTTACTAAAAACTACCTGAGTATAGTCTCTTTGACAAAAAAAAAAAAAAAAAAAAATGTAAATTTTCAGAAATATAACCGAATTTTTTTGTTATTCAGGTTTATTCGTGAACGTTTCGGCAATGTTAGATAGAGTGTACTCAGGTAATATACTTGCTATTTTTAAATTGTCTCTTTTTCATTCCTTTTCAACTAGCTTTAATATTATTCAAATTGTTTATATTTTAATTATTTAATTTCTATTTTATAGACACAAAAGACGAAATTTCTAAAACAGCTCTAGTATATGCTCGTGCTAAATCGGATGACGAAAATTATCGACAGGGTAATTTAAAATTGTAGACACAATTAACACGTTCACTACTTGCGCTGCGCCAATTGCATCATTAGATGCATCAGTAGTTACAACTAAGGTACACGGATCCGTGTAAAAACATGAATACACATTAATGTTTTATTTCTCATTCAGCAAGTGACAGTGAACGTATTAAAGTGAAATTTACATAAAAAGTACTTTAAATTTTTTTCGTTATTTTATATTTTAGAAACGAATCAACAAAGAATCGAAAGACTTCAAGATGAAATAATTCAAGTTCAAATAAAATATCAAAAAGAATTAGAACGACTTGAACGAGATAATAAAGAGCTACGTAAACAAAATTTACTTCTAAAGGGCGGACGTAAACAACCTACGAAAAAAATTAAGGTATTTAAATCATTCATAATTTTTTCCTCAAGTTTAATGCTTAAAATCAGTGACATAAAAATGATTTTTCAGAAATCATTAATTGACATGTATTCAGAAGTTCTGGATGAACTAGCCGAATATGATAGTCAGTATAGCACGGCCGATCATTTACCACGTGTGGTTGTAGTGGGTGACCAAAGTTCGGGAAAAACATCAGTTCTAGAAATGATTGCTCAAGCCCGTATATTTCCACGGGGAGCCGGTGAAATGATGACACGGTATTTTATTACATTTTCCGATATTTTCTTTCACTAATTTTCATCGTGTTTGCGTTTAGTGCTCCCGTTAAAGTGACACTGTCTGAAGGACCATATCATGTAGCACAATTTCGAGATTCACCGCGAGAATTTGATTTGACTAAAGAGTCCGAATTGGCTGAATTGAGACGAGAAGTTGAATTACGAATGCGTAATTCGGTACGCGGTGGCAAAACTGTGTCAAATGAAGTGATATCAATGACAGTTAAAGGGCCCGGATTACAGCGGATGGTTCTTGTTGATTTGCCCGGAATTATTTCTGTAAGAAAGTAATATTTTGAGTAAAATTTTACAAAAAAAAATTAGAGTTTTGTTTCTATTTAGACAGTAACCACTGACATGGCGGCTGATACTCGTGAAAGTATTCGACAAATGACTCAAATGTACATGAGCAATCCGAATGCCATTATTCTTTGTGTTCAGGTAAGCCGAATATGCCCGTAATGTTTCAAAGTATGCCTCTACTGTGTTACATTTTTCTAGGATGGGTCTGTCGATGCCGAACGTAGTAATGTAACTGATTTGGTTGCACAGTGCGATCCAGCTGGCAAAAGAACTATATTAGTGTTAACAAAAGTTGACTTGGCGGAAGAAAATTTAGCGGATCCAAATAGGGTAATTCAAATGAATCTTGCATTTAAATTCAATTTTAATTCATTTAATATTTTTTTTTGTTTTAGATCCGAAAAATTTTAGCCGGAAAACTGTTTCCTATGAAGGCGTTAGGATACTTTGCGGTTGTAACCGGCCGTGGAAAAAAGGATGATACAATTCAAACAATCAAGGAGTATGAAGAACAATTCTTTCGCAAATCAAAATTATTTAAGTAAGTTTTCCCTTCTGTAGAATTTAAGATTCTTTCCACCAAACCTTGATTTCCATCTTTCAGAGACCTTCATATTACTGCTCCAATAGATTATTCCTATAATTTATGGGATAAACCGTAAGTTTATCTATCCTTTTTTCCTTTCAATACCTAAAAGAAAATTATCGTGCGTTGTTAAACGACAATAATTTATGTTGTAAGAGGTGTTCCACAGGGCAATATATTAGGGCCGTTATTGTTTATACTGTTAATTTTGTTCAGACGATTTTTCCACTTTCTGATGTAATTGACTTACAGAGATGGCCTAGTCACACCAGCACAAGTCACCACACGTAATTTAAGTTTAGCAGTTTCGGAATGTTTTTGGAAAATGGTAAGAGAAACGGTAGAACAACAGGCTGATGCGTTTAAAGCCACTCGTTTCAATTTAGAAACTGAATGGAAAAATAATTTTCCAAGATTAAGGGAATTAGATCGCGACGAACTATTTGAACGTGCCCGGGGTGAAATTCTCGATGAAGTTGTAAATCTGTCACAAGTGTCGCCAAAACAGTGGGAAGAAATACTATTAGATAAAATATGGGATAAGGTGTCAATGCACGTTTTCGAAAATATTTACTTACCCGCGGCTCAAACCGGAAACACCGGAACATTCAACACAACCGTTGATATCAAATTACGTGCATGGGCCGAACAAGCGTTACCAGCGCGATCTGTCGAAGCCGGTTGGGAAGCGCTACAACACGAATTCCGCGCGTTTATGCAACGAGCAAAACAATCCAGTGATCACGACGATATTTTTGATAATCTTAAAGAAGCCGTAGTGGATGAAGCGATGAGACGGCATACGTGGGAGGATAAGGCGTCGGAAATGTTACGTGTAATTCAATTGAATACCTTGGAAGATCGCAGTGTGAATGATAAACGTGATTGGGATATGGCAGTGAAATTTTTAGAAAGTTCGGTGAAAGAAAAACTGCAACAAACCGAAGAAACGTTACGAGATATGCTAGGGCCCAGCACATTATCACGTTGGTTACATTGGCAATATCAAACAAAAGATCAGGCAAAAAGAAATGCTGTGAAGGCTGAATTAGATAAAATTTTATATAGTGACTATAAGCATCCGCCATCTTTAACGTACGATGAAATCACAACAGTTCGTAAAAATTTACAGCGACAAAACATAGATGTCGATTCGGAATATATTCGTGATACGTGGCATCCGGTATATCGTCGCCATTTTCTACAACAAGCATTGACACGGGCTTACGATTGTAGGAAAGGATATTATCTTTATCATCAACAAGGATTAGAGTCAGAGGTATTAACTCTCTTCTTATCTCCCTTTCTTCTCGAATTAACTCTCAATTTCTTTGCTAGATGGAGTGCTGTGATGTGGTACTTTTCTGGCGAATTCAACAAATGTTAAAAGTTACTGCAAACGCTCTTCGTCAACAAATAATGAACCGAGAAGGTAAAAAATCCTCTGAATTATCTACAACTAAACTTTAGATTTTTTTATTCATTTATTTTATATTTAATCTAGCAAAACGCTTAGATAAAGAAATTAAAGAAGTTTTAGAAGATTATAGTCAAGATAACGAAAAGAAACAGAAATTGTTAACTGGTCGTCGGGTCACCTTAGCAGAAGAATTAAGTAAGTTTATCTAAACAATTGAAATCGGTCCGACTGTAAAACTTGTTGGGTTGATAACTGTGAGTTCACTTTACGCATGCGCATCTGAGCAGTGGTGCCAGATTGGAGGATTTTCCCCTAGATTTAGTGGATTTTTTACAACCTAGTTGAAAGTCTAGGACTCTGGGAAATACATTCCCTTCACACATATGTATCGAAAATAATTATTAATTAATGTATTTTTTTCTGAATCTTACCCAAAAACTTTTCGACAAAAGCCCCAGCAACATTTTCTGAGCTAAAGTCAGTTTTATTGATAAATAACTAATTAATTTTCTAAAAAGATATAATCCTGAGGGTAACATTATCAATCTAGGAGAATTTAGGTCGGGAATCAGGGGAAAGTGGTCGAGCCAATCTGGCAACACTGCGTCTGAGTGATACTTCAAACGAACCCAAGATGGCGGTTTTACAGTCGGATACTTCAAATGACGTTTTACTCTACGAATTTCGTTTTATTTCAGAGCGAGTGCGACAAATTCAAGAAAAATTAGAAGAATTTATACAAGCATTAAACAAAGAAAAATAGATGTTATAATAACGTTATTTAGATTTTTACAGTCATCGATATGTAAAATTTATACATAACATTAAATTATGTTTAAAATTTATACATAACATTAAATTATGTTTAAAATTATAATTGTTTTTCTGTACTTAAAGTATCTTGCAGAAGTATTCGAATTCGATTTTGAAGTTTATCCATTAAAACTTTGATGCCCCACGTTGGGCGCCAAATTAGTAAGCGGTCGTTCTGTCACTTAAATATTTTGTTGTAGATAAAAGGATTTATTTAAAAAGAAAAAAATTATTTTTGTAAATTTTATTAAAAATAATTAAAATAAAACATTGTATCATGCACAATTATTTGTAAAGCACGCAGCTTTTAAATATTTTCAAAATTAAATAATAATAACAATAAAAAAAAAAATATACAACTGAAAGTTCCAATAATACATTCAATAAATACAACTATTTACAATAAATTAATAAGTAGGTAACAAAACTATTTGATGTAGGAAGATGGTATATTTAATATGGTTATTTTGTAAAGTCTTAAATTATTATTTTTTAAATTTAATTAATTATCAAAATACATATATACATCTGTTCGAAAACATTTTCAACATTTATTTAACTCTTTTTAATAATAATTGATTCTTTTCACTAATAATCCGTGCTGGAAAATTAATTTTTAAATAACAAAAAAATAATTATGCCATCTGGTGGTTAAAAAAAGAACTATTACTTCCAGTAGTTACTCTATTCGCCACCAGATGTTATTTTGCCACACTCCCATTATAGGGACTTTACTACCATTTGGATACTAGACGTTTTTTATTATTTTTGTATTAATTGTATCGATTTTTGTTCTATAAAAAAAGAAACTATAACTTTTCGTTCGAATTTTTATTGCTTAATTTTATACGTGAAAATATAAAATATTTTACAAATGTCCTCGTATATGAGTCCTATACACGAATATACTATTATCAACTAAAAATCAGTTAGTTTCTGTTAAAATATTCGCTGCGATTTAAACTTGTTTTAAATATTCTATCACAGATAAAATTTGAATTTATAATCTGTTTTATATGGACTGATAAGTTGCAATTGTTTAAATGTCACATACCACATCAAAATATCTTGAAAATATTGCGTTGTACAATTCAGTTCTTCACTTTTAGATCAATTTAAAATATTATTATTTTTAATTTACTACTAATTATCGCTATTCGTCTTTCAAAATGACAAATGTGGACAATGTTTTGATGATTGAAAAAGGTTGTTGTTAACAATAGAAGGTCCGGTAAGCCAAAGGGCATAAATCATTTTGACATCCATATTTAATTTACATATGGCTATTTTGGCGTCTTTTTTTACAGATATTTCTTTGGAATAAAAATGGATCTAAAAGTGACATATTATACTATTTTATCTAATATATAGGAATTTTTTTTGTAATAGGCTTACGACACATATGACAAGTTTTTAAAGTATCGGCGCATTTACTACACGCCCCGTGGCCACACAAAAACACTATATTTCTTCTACGTTCCATACAAATGCTACATCCGTGAGTTTCTTCAATTTCTGCAACCTGAAAACAAACAAGATCTCTTTAAAGGTATCACAGGTGTTAGCTCTGGTGTGTTTTTGAGCCACAGAATACTACAGAAACGAACTTCCTATCTCTATACTAGCGATACCAGTGGTTAAAAAATGACGTAAAATCCCCACTCACATGTCATGTATATTAGAATAGCAACTTAACCCTAATTTTTAACAAAAAGCGACCACGAGCGTTCTAGTGGCCGATTTTTATGTCATCGAAGATGACATATTAATATCGTTGTGTGACTGAATAATTATTGAGTTGTACATCCATATTGAATAAACGCAAGAGGGCTGTAGAGTTAACAACTATAGAGTTAACAAAAAATCATAAATTAACACTTTCACTGAGATGACATTACTTAGTGCGTGTCAAAAACACGCATTTGACGAATTTTTTCTTTTAATCAAAATTTAAAAATAAAAAATTCCAATACTATTTTTTTACCAAATGCCGGCGTCACTGTGAAAAGTTGAAATTAATGAAAGTAATAGGTAAGATATGTGTATAAATTTTGTATTTGTAGTATTCTCTAAGCACAATTGATGTATAAAAAAAAAAATTATAACATTTTTTTAGAGAGAGAAAAAACTATTGACAAATATGATATTTAAGAATTAATACGTAGACTGAAATCAAACATTTATAAGAATACTTGTCGAATTATTTATTTTTATTAATTTTTAGCATTGAAGCCGTGGTTTAATCAAAAAATAGTACTTGAATTTTATATTTTATTTTAAATTCTGCATCCATTAAAAAAAAAACCAGCCACTAGAACGCTCGTGATCAGTTTTTCAATTTCTAAGCATATTTTTAAGGGTAAGTTCCTGGCCTATATATACTGACCGTGTGCTTGTATATATATATATATATATATATATATATATATATATATATATATATATATATATATATATATATATATATATATGTATTGGCTGGGTGCGTAATGACAACGACATCTATAATATGCATTTTTCCGGGCTCATTAACGAATATAAATAATGGTAACCTTGGGAATAAATAAATTTAAAATATTTTTTTAAAAACTGTAAAATCTGAATACAAATATTTGCTATTTACAATTAATTTTTTTATAAACAAATTTGAACAATTTGAGGTATAAAATACTGGATGCAGTATAATAGTTGTATTAAAAAAGTAATTAAACAATTTTCGACGTTTAACATGGATATAATTATCAAGACAGTATTTCCTTCCAACCCCGGACTTTGCAGAGGAAAAAGTTGCTGGTGACGGTGAAGCACGTCAGAGAAATTCGAGAATTAAGAAATGCTGGCATAAGTCATTTAGTTGAATGTAGAGTCATAAGACAAACATCAAAAACTTTAACTCCTTATGAAACATCATTGCAAGTGACTATGTGAGTTAAAATACATCAAATATTTTTAATTCTGTATTTATGGATTGACGTGTAGACGTTAATACTGTTGACAGATAAATAAGGAACGACATATTAGTTGCAATTGCGTTTATAATCAAAGTGGATCAATGTAAATATTTTTATTTAATATTTTTATTACACTATAAACACATTTGAGCCCGAATTAATGCTTATTTTCTCCACTACTCAGAAGAAATACCCACTACCCGAAACTGCTAAACTACTCAGAAGAACTTGCATAACAGGGCACAGAACTGCACAGTACGAACCATAAAATTTTGTATTAAGTTTGGTTCTATAATGTTTTGTGTTCTGGGCGATCCAATTGAGTTACATGAATGGAAATTTCCCCAACAAACTTTTTAGCACCCCACGTTGGGCACCAAATTAGTTTTCTTTCTATACCCCAAAAAGACATATACGATTACAAATTGAATTTCTGATGTATTACTGCTTATAAAAACTTGTAGGAGCCAACTATGAACTATGGACGGCAGCACTTGAGCCGATGGTGGCGTCTTTATGTGACGTAAAGGAAAAACGTTTTAAACTCGTATTTGAAACATTAAAATTAACTGAACTTAACCCCTTTAGTACCGCCATATATTCCAATATTTTAGATAAAAAATTTAATATCTTTATAAGTATAATTGCAAGTTTGGTACATTTTGCTTAATTTATTTACAGTATGATCACTCTTTACTGTAATGCCTTCAATTACCGATATAACACAATATACATTCTTCAGTTTTCTTCAGTTAAATTTTTTCTAAAAATCAGTATGACGAGCTGAGCTCGTCATTAGTCCTAAAGGGGTTAATATTGAATTTTATAAGGAAATTGGGAACCACTTCCTCATAAAATTTCTACTGATAAAACACAAAATCCAAAATGAAAGAAAATTAAGCATAATTTTTACTTACTTTACATTCAAGATATCGCATACGTTCTGCGCATGGTTGTTTTGATTGCGGTGGTATAATTCGTCCATCTTTCGTCACACGTTTCTGAACCACAACACCACATTTTAAACATTTTTTTAATCTGGCCACACAATCTTCACAGGCGGGTTTATGTCCGCACGGTTCCAACGTAACATTTTCCTCCGAAAGATCCGAACATATCGAACATTCCACCGGTTTCCGTGAGCTTGGCTGTTCGTCACGATTACGTGACGAGTCACGAGATCTATTGTTCGTATCCTCTGAATTATTTGCTGTGGTTCGATTTCTACTAGAATTACCAACACGTTCATTTGATTTTTCACGTTTATAAATCTGTTTTATTGGACTACATTCAACGGTCACGTTGAAACCTTCCGATGTGTTTCTTCGATGTTGGAGGGAACGCTAATTTTAAAAAAAAAAAAAACAGTATTTTTATTATCGGTAGAAAATTAGAGATGGGCGATTATAAATGATTCATATAATCGAATGATCTACTAATGGAATACTGTAAAAGAGGCGGACTAGAACACCTGACGTGATCAGAGCAAAAACCAATAATTTCTTTCTTCGTGTAGTGAATAACACTGAGTACTGAATCGAACATATTAACAATGGAGTATTATAAGAAGGAGATTTAACTTATATGAGAGGAATTGACAAAATTGGTCAGGAAAATGGTAAATATAAGGCTTTCTTTTTTTACCACTCGCGGCGTTAATAATGCTCAAATACTGATGTGAATATAGCGAATAGAGTAACATAAAACGGATAAAACAGAATGTAACTACAGTACTTATTCTCAAATGGAAACACATCGGGACTGGGGAAGTGAGTGTTTCCATTTGAGAATCACCAATGTTGGTTGATGGTATTTAATAATAAGGAAATACATAGAAATTACATATGTATGAAATAAATTCTTATAGTTTATACGGTGGATATCCAATGGTACTGACTTCGATTTTACATAGTGACGTCAGCGAATTATATAATATAAAATGTAAATAATGCGACTCAAAATAAAAATAATTGTTAAGTTTATTTTAAAACCCACTTTATAACTGAGTTGTACATTGAAAAAGATTCCAGAAGATTCTATTCAAAAGCTAACAAAGATAATATAGAAGCCCGCGTTTCTATTTGAGAGTGTTCCAGTTGAGAATAAGTACTGTACCGCTTTCGTATCCGTCGAACACGAGTGCCATCTTTGATTTGGACACTTTTTTGAATACATTGAGTTTCGTCTCCTTGTCTAATCTCCATAATATTAACATATGTTTCCTAGAGATACCACAGGCATTAAATTGTGAAGCATGACTCCATTTTACTAAACCCAACTTGTAACCACGGAGACTTGTTTATAAATATTAGATAAACCATTTAACCATTAAATTAATGGTTTGACCGCCATTAAAGTAATCACATCAGTCAATTTTTTTGCTTCAGTTTCTTAATGTATTAGTGAAACATAGCATTCTCTCTACTCGATACTCTCCTCAATGGTGAATAATTACTAATACCGTGAATCGGAGTAAATCGGCACGAATTCATACCGTATACAACTTCGTATCATATTTTTTTGTATTTTACGAGAATCTATTTATGTCAACATGGTAACTTTGCAAATAACCAAAAATTTTCGAAGATATTTATGATTTTTGAAAAAATAATCAAAATTATGTAATTTTCACTCCGTGATAAACTGAGGTAAAAAAAAATGATAAAAGTGTGAACTGAAACGATCAGCAGGGTTGACCAAAATTGTAATTGAAATATAATTTAGAATTTTTTATATTTATACATCGAAAAAAGGAATAATGCTTGATAATTTTGTATAGAAATAAACGTAAAATCTAAAGTTTATAAAATATAGAAATGTTATATTTAATGTATTTATAAAAATCTCGAATAATTTGAGAACCTTGAAAGTCAATACATCCTTCATCCGTCCTTAATCACCCGATATTAATCCTTTTATGCTTGATATAGCATCATTATTAACCCATGTACCGTCTCTACCCACCCCTTTTCCGCCCGTATTAACCTTCAATTTAATTCAAAATTAACGTTTTGTATTTAAATGAACGTTTACAGTTTTCTTTTCTCATATGTGCTTCAAAATAACTAAAGATTCGATTAAACAACAATTTATTCGCAAAAACACCAAAATAAATTGTTTTTAAATAAAATTTTAACAAACAAAAAAATATCAATGGGGATTTCAATTTAAATCGATTTTTTAATATTTTTCATCCAACTTCAATGCTAGTCACTATCGCTACCCAAAAGAACGATTATTCTACTATAGTTTAAGGAAGATATATGCTCGTTTTATGTCTAGAATTTTAAATCAAGTTTATGAATAACTTTTTTTGGGTTCCGAAGAAACATTTCGGAACCATTGTTTTTATGCAGTATGTAGTTTTTTTCGATTTGTCCTAATTCACCCTTTAGTAGGGATGATCGATATTAGAAAAACATCGATGTTAACATCGATTCAAGAGTATCGATATACGATATATATCGAAAGAAAGACATCGATGTTCGAAAAGATCGATGTTTATGTAGCAAAATAAACAACCATTATAATCTATTATTTTATTTATTAAAAATTAACATTACCAGTATTTATTTGGTACACTTTGCAAAAAAAGTCACTTTGTTAGAAGTTTCTCTTTTAGTCTGTTCCTTTGTTGATACAAATGCTGCTCAGCTTTTGAAAAAAAGTCTCTCTGAAGCTGTTGAAGTTGCTGTGAAACACAAATATTTAATGGCAATTTTTTTCAAGTCTGAATAAGTGGATCCTAAAACTTGCGATAAAAGTAATGGATCTTGTTTTAAATCAGCTACAGGACTTTTTAACTACTGGATAGCTTAGAGTAATATCGATGTTTCGATATTATTCTCGTAACATCGATGTGTCGATGTTATCGAGGACATAACATCGATGTTTTAACATCGATGTTTTCCCCCTAAACATCGATGTTTTTCTACCATCGATAAATATCGATCATCCCTACCCTTTAGGTCTCGATTCATCTCGATTTACACTTATATACTATTATTACCTTATTATGCTCTTGTGTAAGCGCCTCTCTATTTAATAAATCTTCAGTCTGTCGATTTGAGTCGTTTGCATTGGTCGGATTGGCATTAATCACGTTATGATCACGCTTATACGATTTAATCAGTTCACATTTGGATGGATCATGTAGCAGATCTAATGCCGCTTGCGATTTCGAATTCAAAATGTCCCAACTACATCCAACGCGTACTAAATAACAAGCGATCGCTATCGCTAAACGATATTCATTTATATGACTTAATTCTTCATATATTTCGTATATTTCGGGTGCAGTCGATTGTTGCACTTCGGACGTTAAATTGGCGCGTTTTATTATAACTAAATGTAATGCTGTGTCACCATCTTCATCTTGCACATTCACATCAGAATTTAAATTCACTAAAAGTTCTATTACACTGCAATGACCTTTAAAAAAAGATACTTGGATTAAAATTTTGAATTTTTTTTTTAAACATGTCTACCTTGGCTAACAGCTAACAGTAACGCTGTTTGATTTCGATTATTTCTTAAGTCGATATCAGCTTGCCCGAGACGGATTAAAGTTTCCACAACGTCACGATGACCATTTAACGCGGCTAAATGTAACGCTGAAAATCCGTCGTCTTTTTTAACGTTTACTAATTGACGTGTTTTTGCTAAGAGTGTTTTTGTTGCGAAATTAATTCCTTTGAGTGATGCGTGATGTAATACATTAAAGCCACGTTTGTTTCGTACGGTAAAATCAATTCCTGTAATCAAATTGTTACGCACAATTTAGAAAAGTAATACAGGTGAATAATTTCAGAATTGTCATTTTTATTACGGTTAAACCAGGGTCGGACCTAGCCTAAGTGGTGCCCGGGGTAAGGTCAAAAAATGGCGCCTCTCTAGAAAAAAAGATTTCTTTTTCCCTCACAAAAAACAACTGACGAGAAAACAAAAAAACGTCACATACCTAATTTTAGCGCCCCCAAGACCTGATGCCCGGGACATGTGCCCTGGCTGCCCCCCAGATCCGGCCCTGGGTTAAACTACTAATTTAATCAAAAAACAAATTGTGTTTTTTATCCAAGATACAAACCGAATTATTATAGATGGCGACTAGAGTCCCTATAATAAAAAAGAGTGGTGACATGTGTGCTGAACGCTGATTGGTTCCAGCATTTTCTGTCCACAGTTTGCGTAAAATACATTAGAAATAAATTAAATATTAACAAAATCATTTAGATTAACCTAGAAAGAATAATTAAATTAAAAATTCTTAATTGTTTATTAATTCATAACTTATTAATAATAATTATGTACTCAAAAATATTTACTCAAACATGTGATAATTAATTTTGAAGCTTCCCGCTTTGTTTTGGACACAAAATGGATGACATGTCATGACTCTATTTATTATAGGGACTCTATTGGCGACGCAAATATTCTCACTCGCGCCTCTGGTGGTAAAATTAGAACTAGTATCAAGTAAAAATATATGTTTACGTTTAATTGGTAATATAAAATCTAGTGATCCGCACATAATTTATATAATACATATTTTTATGCTAATTGAACGTCAAATTTTACTACCAGAGGCGCGCGCGTAATCTTACGTCGCCAATATTTTTTGCGTAATAAAATCAAAGCATTCTGTACTACATAATTTCATAATTTGACGCATATTCATTAACTCTTTAAATGATTAAGACGAGTTAACTCGTCCTGCAATATGGCGGTTCAAAATGCTGTAATATGTAGTATATATTCACTGGTACAGGTAGAGTCCCTATAATAAATAGAGTCGTGATATGTCATCCATTTTGTATCCAGAACAGAGCGGGAAGCTTCAAAAGTTGATTATCACATGTTTGAGTAAACATTTTTGAGTACATAATTATTGTTAATAAGTTATGAATTAATGAACAATTAAAAATTTTTAATTTAATTACTCTTTCTAAGTTAAACTAAATGGTTTTTATTAACATTTAATTTATTTCCAGTGAATTTTACGCAAACTTTGGATAGAAAATGCCGGAACCAATCAGCGTTCAGCACACATGTCACCACTCTATTTATTATAGACACTCTAGGTATAGGTAACAGGTGCCGCCATCTGTGACAGATTTTCCGAAATACGGTATAATTCTAAATATGTTAAATTTTATCAACACAGTTTAATATAATTTATATTTTGTAAATTCCTAGGGTTCACTTTTTTGATATGTTGGGATCTTTGATTTTTTTCTTTTTCTTTTTTTGTAACCTTATCTATTGTACTTATCACTGGCAGTAAAAAGTCCGGCATTTTGAGACAAAAAAATTTTTCCATATAGTTTGTTTAAAAGGGTTAATCTACTGAAACTTATGGCTGTTATATTCGTATATTTGGATATCGTTTGTGTTTAGCGTTTGTTGATATTAGCTCATATTTGAAAAATTTGACTCAATAGCATGAAATAATGCAAATTTGAGTACTTTTGATCAAAATAGACAACTTTTTTATTCCAAATAAACCGTTCCAGTAATATACAGCTGAACCTTTTTTTTATACGGAGAATAGGGACCGCATAAAAAAAATCGCACAAAAAAAATATATATATATTTAAATATATCATAAATACCTAGCTATAAAAAGATTAGTTCGGTCCAGATTGTAAAAAAAAAAAAAAAACTTTTTTTATGCGGTGGATCGGGACCGCATAAAAAAAGTTTCATGGAACGGAAGTTTCACGCTCAAAACCTCCCAATTTCAATATAAGTTGCTTTTCTAAACAATATAAAGCCTTAATTTACATGTAGAAACATTTTATTTCAGTTTTATAATATGAAAATTTTGAAAAATACATCTGTAAAAAAATTAAATGATGCAATAACTTATGTTATTATGCAATGTACTGATTAAATGCTTAAAAACCATCAAAAAGTATTTTTATCAAAGAAAGTTATTATAGTAAATGTTTAAGTTTCTTACTGTCTCTTGATTTTGATTCATATTATGCATTTTAATGGCCATTTTTTTAAAAACCGCATAAAAAAATGTTTAGCTGTACTCAGTTTTAGTAATATCTTTGTTGATGTTCCCTTTTGATATCCATATTTTTTGTTATAACTTTTTTTTGTTCGATTAAATGAATATTTTTGGAATAAAACTCAAATACACCGCCAAAGTATGTGGAACATAGCTTCCTCATATTCGTAATATTTAATTATTGATCAGTAATATGCCCTCAGCTACCCTCAAAATTTACCAGACAAATAGTAAATAAGATTTTGGCGTTTAAGCCTTGAATATTTCATCAAACTTGGGGGAACAGTTTTATGGACAGACAGGCAGACACGGAATCAAAATTGTTAAGGAAGTTCTGAAACGTGAAACGTGAGTGAAAATTTTGATTCTGAAAGAAAAAAATGATCTTACCTGGCGTGTTGCATAACATTTCAATAACTTCGTTACTTTCTTTTCCAATTGCGTCATGAAGAGCCGTGTCACCATATAAATCCTAAATTTTATAAAAAAAATTTAATACTTCGATAATTCAAAATGATGTTTCAATGCACAAACGCACAAACCTGTAAATTGACATCAGCGCCTCTAGACAATAAAACATTTACACAATGTGACGGTTGTTTATGTGCGGCAATATGCAAAGCGGAACATCGCCCTTTATTCAACGCGTTTATATCAGCCCCGTGATCCAACAGTAAAGATATGATTTCCGGTTGATTTCCAAACGCGGCATAATGTAACGTTGTGTCGCCATCTGTATCCGCCGCGTTCACATTCGCCCCCACTTCTAACAACAATTTGGTAACGGCAATGTGTCCCTGATGCGCGGCCACCTGTAACGCGGTACGGCCGCCGCTTCTCATATCCGGATTGCCACCGGGAGTTTCACGTATTGCGTCCAGTGTACGTTTAACAGCTTCCAATTTTCCATGTGCTGCGTCGCGCACCAACCGATCGGCCAGCCCATTTCCAACACCTGGTTCACCTTCACCAGCGCCGCCTGGTAGCCATGACACTAAAAACGGAGTTAAAGTGTTAAGAAATTCGGATATGCATTAAGTCGAAGCTCTTTGAGCAGTTTTTGATGTATACAGGGTGGAAAGTATATAAGTCTCGCTGCGAAAACAGTGGGTAGATCTCACCCATGGAATTAATATTTGCCAATAAATTTGAACCAGAAGTGTTTTTTAACAGAGAAAATTTGATACTAAATATGAGTAAAAAAAGGGAGCCTTAAATTTTTTTTCATCCGGCTCTGACCATCTTATATTTTAAGATAAATTTTCTGTTTTTAAAAAACCAACATACAATAAATATTCAGATAGTTACCGTGACATTCAACTTTTCGACAGAACAGTTTCAAATTTTAATAGTATAAAAAAGAATGCAATATCTGATTATCCTTGTAATTTGGGAAAGATTGATTGCATAGAACACTAGAAGCCAACTAATATCAACGAAGTGTAGATTGCTTGGAGCTCTTTGTAGGCCTGTCACAGCTTTAGTCATGTAGTCAGTCGCTGTCCGTCACCGAACGCACAGTGCATTGTATTACATTGTTAGACATTGTTAGTTGAACAGCACACATTTCTCTCTCTGGTAATACGTGTGTTGTAGTAGTGTTTGTAAATACGCACACAGACGCAACCATTAAACCAATACCACTGCAAACAGTGTGTATCTACACCAAAAGAGTGGGGAAATTTTACGTCACCCACTGGCGACAAGTGGAACAGTGTAATTTGGTTACTAGTATGGTCCCTTGATTGATTGCTTCTGAGTTAAGATAATTAGGGTTAAACTTTGTATCTACTCCATGTATGAGATCTCAAAATTCTGACTACGTACCCTTATTTTGTATTTAACAATATAATGCCTTGACAGAATTCAATAAAAAAACTAGGGAAAGAAACCATTAATAAGTCCTATAGGTAAAGAAAAATTGAATTATTAACTTCCCATAGGAAGTTATTGTAATGGGTCCGATTTTACGAATCGCTAATTTTGACATATCTCCACGTTTTAAGGTCACTAGAATCCGAATCCATCGTTTTTAGCGTGATGTCTGTGTGTGCGTTCGTTCATTCGTTCGTGAATTTTTTTTCGTCTCGCATATCTCGAGAACAAATGATGATATCAACTCCGGACTAATTTCATTAGATGCGTAATCAAAAAATGAAGACCGGATAAAGTTTTCAGCAAATTCGGATTAGCGGTTTGTTTTTTGTGGTAAAAAAACAGAATTAACTTTATTAACATAACACAGATTATATGGATTTTTTACCATAACATTATTATATAATGGCCTAAGAACCTTCCCTGATGTTAAAAACGCCAGTATGTCTTGAGAACAAATGATGTTATCATTTGTTTGATAAGGGTGGAGCCCCCACCCTTAGGTACAGAAGGCGAAGCCGCCGGTATGGTGCAAGGGGCAAAGCCTCTATCGGGGGCCCAGGGGAGAAGTTGCCCGAAATGGAAAAAGAATTATTTATGTACAGTAGTCTCTAGTCTTTAAGGACACCCAATGGGAAGTTGACAGTGTGGGTAGACCTGTCCCCCAAATTTTTTGCTGATCGTTTTGAATTGAAGATATTATCAGAGAAATTATAGTATTTTAATACGAATTTAACATCGACACCAGTTTCAAGCAACTGAACCGAAGCAGTTTGGCAACGCTGTATGACACTACAACTCGCATACAGCAGTGCGAATTTCAAAATTTCAATTACATATCAGTGTACTTAAAAAAAATTGGAAACATCGTGGAGCCAGTTCATTTGTGATTTTCTCAAACTGTTAATACCGAAAAAATTACTGTAGTTTTAGTGTTTACAGGGTACTATGAGTCACCCCTGCAAACGAGGTGAGTTATTTACTTTCCACCCTGTATATTAACACTTTACAGTCAGCGTTTGAAAATAGCCAGAACAACCGTAGAGGCTGATCGCGATTAGTGATCACACATGTGTATAATCTTACCGCACCAGTAACCAACACAACAAACACACTCTTTGTGTGATGATATTTTATTTTTGTACTTGTATTGAAATGCACGCATATAATAAAAGTATTAAATTGTTTGAGTTTTTTAATTTTTTTATCATTAACAGTGTGTTTGTCTGTTATTATTTTTATTAAAAATGTGTATGTTTACAGTTACACATGTTGAATCATTCCGTGAATTTATTTATACAAAGTTTTTTTTTTTTAAATTCTTTAAAAATACTGTCGGCGTCTGGGAGGAAGTTTACTGTGAAAGTGCGCGGACCGTATAGCGTTAATTGAGGCTACGCTACACTAAAAATAAAAGTGATGACTTACTGGAAGGTTCGATTCGTTGATTTTGATCAGCATGCATCGTATTTGACAGTTCAGTGGCTGAACCCGGTAAAAGTCTTACACATGCCGGATTTAACGTCCACGCTGTACCATCCAATTGTATTCTTAGGTCACCATCGCCATAAACTTTAATGACTTTTCCTAATTTTCCTAAAGCCTAAAATATATAGATTGAGTTAAAATATTTTTTGTGCAATTTTCAACTTTAAGAAAATGATATTAACATTTTTCATAATATCGATCCATTCACCGTGGCCCTTTTGTAATTCTTTGACCCGTTCCATATCGTTGATTACACAGACAATGTCCCCGACCGAGAAACAGTTAACTTTTACGAGAGCGGCAGGATTGTATGTCCAACGATTATTACACCCTAAAGTAAGTGATACGTAAATAAACAAAATATTTTAATCAGGGTGCCGAATCTTGAAATGTGTTATGATATGGTATTGAATCTACTGTCGTTGTAACTTCACATTTTTCTCAAATGGTTATCTAAAAAACGGGTTGTTCTCTTTGCTATTCAATCGCTCTGAACCGAAACTATGGGTGCCTGTACACGATCAGTAATACTGTCAGTATTTCAAAATACTGACACTTTTATTGATCGTGTATTGACGATACTGAAATAATGATGAAAGTATTGAAGAATGGCTTATAATTCCATCAGTATTCACTTCAGTACTAAGACGTGGAGGGGACAGTGACATTAATGACAGTTAAAACTGTTAAAACCTATTTCTGGTATATTATGTACATTATGTACCAGCGGTACCAGCCGAGATAAATGCAAATCGATTGTAGATCATATAATATGTACATCATGGAAAAGTAAGCTTGTACATAATATATTATTGATTAGTATGTACGGCAATATGTACAATATGTACGATATGTACCGTATGTACATACAAGCGTATATGTATGGCGTAGCTAGAAAAAAAATAACGAACATAAAGTTTTTTCTTTTTTGTTTTCTTGTTTTGAGTTGCAAACGCTAATACTATAGCTAAACACGCTTCTTCCGTAATAATAACAATTCCAAAATTTTATTAATTTAAAAATTCCGAAAAATTAAACTTGACAGTTTGTTTTAAAATACTGAAGAAAATAATAATAGTGTACGGTATCATAAAAATACTGAAGTAATAAAAATAATGATTCATTATTTTTATCAGTAAATACTGACAGTATTACTGATCGTGTGCAGGCAGCCTATAGCCACCTATATCAGTGATTATTTGTCAATTTATCAGGACGCTGTACTGAAACTGAAATGGGGAATTTGATTAATTTTGGGAAATTATTTTAAAACACACATATTTATGTATTATGCATGTATACGTTTTTAATTTTTAAAAATAATGCCGAAAATTGTTAGAAAAAATTATTTTAGTATTTGTTCTCAAAATTTGCGCGAAAACGTTTACTAGCTGTCAGTTACGTCACATTCTCTAGATAGCAACAGGTGTCCTGTATCTAAGAAAAAAAAATGTTTATTTTTCCTGTAACTAGGAATAGAAATTGTTGATTTTAAAAAAAATTAATTAAATTTTGATTAATTTCCATAATTACGTTTGCTAACCGGAAATTAAGTAGCGACACTAGTGGTGATAGTGTTGAAATATAAGAGAAAGCAACGTCACAGCCCGTTTCTGCTTGCGTGGATTTTAGCTAAAAAATTACTTTTTTAATTAATTTTTTTTAAATCAAATAATGATAGTTAAGATGAATTAGTATAATAAATTGCTGTCTTTTATTATAAATTTTCATTAAAATTTGTTTTAATTGCTTTTCTTTGATACTGTCAAATACCCCATTTGTTTAATAAAGCCCATATATCTGCTCATTTTACGTTTAAAAAAGTCTTAAAATGGAAAAGAATGGAAATTAAAATAAAAAGCATAAAAGATAATTTTTATGATATTTTTTTGAAAATTTCAAAATAAAATGACGTTTGATAGTAGGATTATAAATAATTTTTTTTATTATTTTCCAAAATCACATCGTAATAAGTGCTCGCTTTGAAAAAATCAAGCACAGTATTTTAAAAAAATAAACGTCCTGATAAACTGACATATTTGTCCATCTTGAGCGTTGTAGTCGAATTTCGTATCCCCTTCAAGCAAAAGCTTATAGCGATAGCGGTAGACCTATTTGCCTGTCTCTTTCCAAAATATCGTATCACAATGATTCCAGATTACCAAATCTATTAACACATTTCAAAACTTGGGGCCCAAAATTTGCAAATAATAGTGTACCTTCGTGTTGTACTCTAATATCACCACGAACTGTAACGCGATGTACTGTACCCATCTTTCCAATATACTAAAAAAAAAAAAAATTACAGGATAAGTTTCCGTCTGTAATTAAATTCGATAGCTTATTTAAAAAATAACGAGATTTTCCCAACCAAATTTTTTAGTTTTCGCCAGAGACAGCACATGTTCGAGTGAGACAAACATTAGCCAGAACGATATGCCGCCGCCCTGATGTTAAACCGCTTCGTGCTTTGAGAAAATCATCCACTGATATTATGTTGTTGTCTTTTAATTTAAGTAAAAAAAGAAGAAAATAAGAATGATTTCAAGTTCCCCTTAAGTCAGTTAAAAATTGAATATCCGATATTCAATTAGAGTGAAAAACTCATATGGCAATCGTCGTTGTCATGGCAACCATGCATAATAGCAAATAAATATAAGCCCTCAGAGGCCCCTTTTTTTAGCCCTCAAGAACATTATTCGAAGATGTATTTCCGTAACGTATTAAAAAAAAACCAACTTTTTGCGATAATGCACGCTAAATTGAGCATAGCGAAAGTAAACATAAGAAGGTAGTAATAGTATATTGTGCAATAAGGGCGGAAAATTGTCGATTTCCCACGAGAACGAAGTTGAGCGCACGATCGTAGTGAGTGCGCTCATTCGCTCGAGTGGGCAATCGACAATCCTGCATGAGTTGCATATACTATTTCTTATTACGAGTTTCACATACTTTTTTCTATTATTATTACTATTTTTTACTCCTTTTTAAAATAATATTTTTGAGTGTTTATCGTTTTTTTTGAAATAAATATTGTTTAAATTATTTTGTTTGTGGTTTCTATAGAAATAATTATGAAATATTTATTAAATGGAAAATCACGAGGCGGCTTTGCGTGTTTTGATTAAATTTTGCGTGTTTTATTATCAATTTGCGTGCGGAAAGTATACTTTCCGCACGCAAAAATATATGTGGGAAGAGTACAGTGGGCAAACAGCTATTCTGCGTACAAAAATGTGTGTGCCAAGTTAGTACTTCTCTCGTATGAGTAATAAAATAGTACATTGTGCAACTCATGCGGGATTGTCGATTACCCACTCAAGCGAATGAGCGCTCGAACGTAGTGAGTGCGCTCATTCGCTTAAGTGGGCAATCAACAATCCCGCACCAGTTGCACATACTATTTTTATTACGAATTTCACATACTTTTTTTCTAATATCTTACTATTTTTAACATTTTTATTACTTTTTAAAATAATATTTTTGAGTGTTCGTCTTCTTTTTTCTGAATCAAATATTGTATAAATTAGTTGGTGGTTTCTATAGAAATAATTATGAAATATTTATTAAATGAAAAATCAAGAGGCGGCTTTGCGTGTTTTGATTAAATTTTGCGAGTTCTTTTGTCAATTTGCGTGCGGAAAGTTTACTTTCCGCATGCAAAAATGTATGTGGGAAGATTACAGTGGGCAAACAGCTATTTTGCGTACAGAAATGTGTGCGCCAAGTTAGTATTTCTCCCGCATGAGTAATAAAAAATTATTTTTCCTAGTTATATGCATCGTTTGGTAATGTCCCATTGAATTTTTTTTATTAGTATGACCAAAAACGAAGTTGCTAACCACTAGACCCACTCGAGGTTAGAGTAGATGTTTATCTAAGCGTACAGCAAAGAGGCTGCGTATCTATTTTCAGTATTTTTTAAACCAAAAAATAACTTACTTCAGCCATTCGTTGATTCCAACCACCATGACCTTGTTGTAACGCTTTAAGTTGTTCTACGTTTACGTTAACTAAAACTTTATCACCAACGCTAAACTGTACTGACGACTTGTTATTTGTCAAAGCTCTATTCAACGACTGATTTTCAATTTGTTCACCTAAAAACAAAACTCCATTAATAATACTACTAATCGAAAACCAGTAACATCGTTTTAATTACCTAGAACCGGAATGTGATCCCGATAATAGAATCCTCCAGAGGCTTCTTGAACAAATTTTAAATCACAATTGCCTTTATGACCCAAACGGTAAACATTTGTTGCGCCGGAAGTCCATGTTACGTTTGCAACTGATCGGGCACTCTCGTTATCCCATCCTCGAATGTCCATCACTCGACCAGTTTTTCCTTCGCCACCGTCTTGCATGCCCCATTCCCAATCATGGCCTCTAACAACCTTTGCCCCAACGAAAATCCCACGAAGATGACATTTAGTTGCGTTTTTTCGTATTGGTAATTCCACACTAAAGAAAATGTTTATTATTTTTTATGGTAATCATGCAGAAGCCCGGCTCCACTTATTTTTGGCTCTCAAAAGAAAAACTAATGATCCGATTTTAATGATATTTTTTTAAAATGTTCATCGCTACCGCGGATTAGTTTAAAAAAAATACTACAAATCGATACCGATAATGGAAAAGCTGGGAAACTGTTTTAAAATTTGATAAAATTCAGTTTTTTTAAATTTTCTTTTGTCATTTAGTGCGTGAGCGTTTATATGTGAATTTGAGTACATAGTCTAGTAAAACTGACCAAAATAAATACTTTTTCAAGAATAAAAAAAATTGATATCTTGTTGCATTTTCGAAATATTGAGCGCAGAAATTAGAAAAATTGACTTAATTTTGACGACTACAGTGACCTCAACGCCGTGATTTGAGTGCATATTCTGGTAAAATGGATCAAAATAAATAAGAGTAGTTGATATAAAAACTAGGTGGTGAAGTTAGTTAAGGTTAGGTTAGGTTAGTTTAGTTAGTTTTGACAATATATTTCAACTTTGATATAAAAATTAGGTGGTGAGATTAGTTAAGGTTAGGTTAGTTTAGTTAGTTTTTACAATATACTTCGACTTTGGTATAAAAACTAGATGGTGAGGTTAGTTAAGGTTACGTTAGTTTAGTTAGTTTTTACAATATACTTCGACTTTGATATAAAAAGTAGGTGGTGAGGTTAGTTGACGTTAGGTTAGTTTAGTTAGTTTTTACAATATACTTCGACTTTGATATAAAAAAAGTAGGTGGTGAGGTTAGTTTAGGTTAGGTTAATGAGCCATTTTCTCAAAATATATATCAGTCTGACACCAGGGCGGCGACACAGGTAGGTTGGAAGTACATCTCTATGATTGAAATTTTAATTTAAAAATTGCTATATAACCGCATAAGAAAATTGTTTAACACCAGGGCGGCGACACGGGTTATTCGGAACTAGGTACATCTCTATAGTTGGAATATTAATTTCTAAAAAATAAATAATATTCCTGGGTAACGAAATTGGAAAATTTTGTTGCTTAGTGGAATTAATAGACACTGAGCACTGAATCGAACATATTAACATGTTTCCTAAAGATACCACAGGCATTAAATTTTGAAGCATGACTCCATTTTAGTAAGCCCAACTTGCAACCACGGAGACTTGTTTATAAATATTAGATAAACCATTAAATTAATGGTTTGACCGCCATTAAAGTAATCCCATCAGTCAATTTTTTTGCTTCAATTTCTTAATGTATTTGTAATACACAGCATTCTCTCTAGTCGATTCCCTCCTCAATGTTAATAGACGATTTTTGGTTGGTTAAATTAATATCTCGATCATAGAGATGTAATCCCTACTACCTGTGTCGCTGCCCTGGTGTCAAATTGATACATATTTTGAGAAAATGGCTCATTTAGTTTTAAAGCGGCCCCTACATGCTCAATAATATTGTGCAATCAACTTGTGCAATTTATTGAACGTTCCTCCAGACAGTTCAATAATTTTGTTAAAGAAATTTGTGCAATAAACTGAATGTAGGAATTGTATAATTTTAAATATTAAGTGATAAAAATGTTGCAAAGCAATAAATAATTATTCTTGCAAATTAATAATTCAAGTGGTTCAAATAATAGCTATCAAATGTGGTATTACAGAATAACAAACAAATCAAACTTAAACAAATAAAGTAGTATTACGCAATAATATCTACAGAGCCTACAACTTGTCTATGAGACGATGATCTCTGACGCCGTCGTTGCCTTCATTGTGATCTGTCTCTTTTTAGCATAATATGTATTCCGTCTGTCTCTTTTTAGCATAACAGTTCGTGTCAATTCTCCTCTTCCCTTCGTCCTGCTATTAGAGGTCGTCGTCTCATAGACAAGTAGTACAGACGTTACAATATTCATTCATTGCACAATATATTTCAAATTGTTTTTGATCAGCACAATATATTGTACAACCCTTCAATATAATCTACAGACGATCCATAATATTGTACAAACTCAAATTTTGTACAATATTATTGAGCGTGTAGGGGCCGCTTTAGTTTTGAAAATATATTTCGGCTTTGACACACATGCATACGAAATAAAAAAAGAAAATCTAAAAAAATTGAATTTTTTCAAATTTAACTACAGTTTTCCCAGTATTTCCAGTATCGATATCGAGTTTTTAATCAAAATTTAATCAAGCCACGCAAAGCCGCCTCTTGATTTTTCATTTAATAAATATTTCATAATTATTTCTATAGAAACCACCAACAAAGTAATTTAAACAATATTTAATTCAGAAAAAAAAAGACGAACACTCAAAAATATTATTTTAAAAAGTAATAAAAATGTCAAAAGTAGTGATAATAATAGAAAAAAGTATGTGAAATTCGTAATAAAAAATAGTATGTGCAACTCGTGCGGGATTGTCGATTGCCCCACTCAAGCGAATGAGCGCACGAACGTAGTGAGTGCGCTCAACTTCGCTTTCGTGGGCAATCGACAATTTCCCGTACTTATTGCACAATATACTATTTTTATTCTTGAAAAAGTATTTATTTTGGTCAGTTTTACTAGACTATGCACTCAAATTCACATATAAACGCTAACACACTAAATGACAAAAGAAAATTTAAAAAAATTGAATTTTATCAAATTTTAAAACAGTTTCCCAGCTTTTCCATTATCGGTATCGATTTGTAGTATTTTTTTAAACTAATCCGCATAACGGCGAACATTTAAAAAAAAAATTTAAATCGGATCATTAGTTTTTCTTTTGAGCCAAAAATAGATGGAGCCGTGCTTCTGCATAATAAAACGTACCCCTGAGCCGTGGCCGAATCAAATCGTTGAAAAGGATGCGTTAAATCGTGTTTATCCGCGTGATAACATAACGAACATAAATCGTAATCGATACATCGCATACAATGATAACGCATTCCAGCAATACCATGTTTTTTACATCCATCACAAATAATATTCGGATGTTTTACGCCAATTTGAGCGTTATCGATCACTCGTAGATCGTACTGGCCCTGATAGCCAACGCGATAATTTGTTCGGCCACCTGAATCCCACTGTACTACGACTGTTTTGTCTGGTGAACCACTTCCTGGACGTCCAATTTCACACACTGTTCCAACATAACCTTCTCCACCATCTAAAGTATCGTCATAAATTATTTAAAAAAGTTAAAATTTTAAATTTCTTTAAGAAATACCTTGATTTTGCCAAATCCAGTTAGGCCCACGGACGACACGTACTCCTGGTGTAAGCATATTATTACACTTTCGTTAGATATTCAGATACGATATTTATTAATTAATAATTCATTATGGATTAATTAAAATGCTTAATAATCTTAAGTTTCCTTTTAAACATAAATTTTATAGCTTGTAACATTTCTATTTGCGATATTTACTACGTCTCTTCTAATAATTAGCAATAAATATTTTTAAAAGTACCACAAGTATTTAGTAAACTTTTCAATATTTATTAGTATTTTGATTAGTACGATTAGTACCTAATACAGTGGATAAATTTTAACAATTTGTGTACAAAATAATAGGTAATTACGAATAATTGTCAAAAAATTAGAAAGTTTTTTGCTTTATAACAATAGTTTAATCGACTGCGAAAATTTGAAAAATAAAAATTTTACATAAAATCTGGATTGATATGAAATAATCTAAAATTATTTTACACAAATTAATATTTATAATATTAATGATTTGAACTGAAATTTAAGAAACCGTAGAATATTAATTATTACAAATTTATTTTTTTGATAAAACATTTCCAATACTATTGATACATTTGAAGTAGGCGAAAGATATGAAAATGATGAAAGAACTGTACAGGCCGCACAGGGTTGTACACAGGTTAACTTAACAAAATGTTTCAAAAACCATCTTTCTTAAAAAACTACAGCTTAAGAAAACAAAATAAAATTTAACTTAAAACTATTTAAACAAAATGGATCAAGCGAATTTGTAGCTATATGATTGTGAGTATACTTGATGACGTCATAGGCCATCAGTCAGCTGATGGTGAAATTTTAGTAATTTTGGGGCTACAGCTCTAACAAAAACTTACAAATAATCAAAAATATCATCTTTTTATTAACAAATTGGGATATTATAATTTATGTACTTACTGACGTCATAGGGTCCAATTTTCATATTTTTTTGTAGTGTAGCGTAAGCATTGTACTTACATATAATCACTTTTGGAAAATGAAAAATTTGTCCTCCAAAATGAAACTTTCTATTTGCATTTTTGGTTTCGTGCCTCTGAATTTGAAACCGTTCAACTGATTTTGAAATGAAATTTTCAGGAATTATTATGTGGCTTAAGTCTCTAGATCAGTGTTTTTAAATCTGTAGGTCGCGACCCTCTGGGGGGTCGGGAAGCCTTTTTAAAAGGGTCGCAGTTATTTTAAAAATAAAACCACTCTAGTTTCATATAATATAATATTTAATAATATTGAAAAGATTAATTAAAGGTTACATTAATGTGATAGTTTCATACTTTCACGTGATAAAATTTCAAAACTGTGGCTTATTTTCAATAACAGTAAATCAGAATTTTAAATAATTGTCGTCATATAGACACTTTTTCTTTGATTTTGTTTCATTACTCTCATTGAAACTTGAAGTTGACGGTTGTGCATATATGTATTTCCAGAAACTTATCCATTTTCAATAATTACAATGAGCACAGAATTTTGAATATTCGCATATACGCGAGTTCACAATTTGAAGAATTCAAATAGATTACGCTCGAAAGAGTTAAACGACAACGACCATCGCGCGTGCGCGTGTCTCTTTACGTCATGCGCGCGTTCAGAAGCTACTATAAGTCGTCAACTTCGATGTCGATATAAAAAGATGACTGTTTCAAGTTCTTAATTACGTATTTAATCGATACCTAACTATGAAAATAATAATGATGAACGGATTCGATATTTATAACATAAAAAAAATAAAAGTTAATAATAACGGAGGATATAGAGGGTTGCGAAATATTTTTCCATACTAAGGGGGTCGCGCCATAAAAAAGGTTGAAAAACATTGATCTATGGCAGTGTTTTTCAACCTGTGGGTCGCGACCCCCTGGGGGACGCGAAACCTTTTTAAGGGGGTCGCAGATACTTTAACAATAAAATCACTCTACTAGATAGTTCAATATGTAATATTTAATAAAGAAAAGGTTAATTAAAGGTTACATTAATGTGATGGTTTTATACTTTCGCTAGATTACTCTCATTGGAACTTGAAGTTAACGGTTGTGCATGTCTTTCCAAAAACTCATCCATTTTCAATAATTACAATGAGCACAGAATTTTGGATATTAGATAATAACAGACAGTGAGCAATAATTAAACAAACAAGTCAATTCAGTAAATTTAAACACAATTCAAAGCCAATTTACAATTCAAAGAATTCAAAAGTGTCATCTTTACTTGCCTGATGCTTCACCCAGCGCTCATCACGTGGCGTTATGTCTCGCTCACACAAGTCACTCGCGTGTTCAGAAGCTACTATAAGTCGTCAACTTTTCGATGTTGATACAAAAATATGCCTGTTTAAAGTCTTTTGTTACGTATTTAATTGACACCTAACTGAAAATAATCAATAATGATGAACGGATTCGATATTTATAACATAAAATGAAAAAATAAAAGTTAGAAATAGCAGAAGGTAGGGGTCGCGAAATATTTTTCCATACTAGGAAGGTCACGCCATGAAAAAGGTTGAAAAACATTGTTCTATGGTAATAGCGGGATTAAGGAAGGTTGAATAATTAAAAAAAAATGAATTAAAGTATTTTAAATTTAAATAATTTATTATATTAAATTACTGAGCTAGTAACTGTGTTTTCGATACTTTATAACACTGTAGACTACACAACGGACTGTTTGTTTGAGAGCATGAGTATTTTTTTAAATTATTACATCCAGGTACACTACAAAATGATTTTTCCGGTAATGGAGGTGCTGTTTTAGCATTCATTGGAAAATCGACATTATCCGGAAACGATAAAGTTATTTCCGTACTGTTTTGCTTGTACGATATCAACGGAATACTCTTTTTAATTTTTATTTTTGTCATTTTTGATGTTTTCGATTCCTGTTTTTTCAACAATCGTTCCATCGTTCTCTTCTTATCTTTTTCGCGTTTTTCGTCGGCCAACTGTTTCCGTTTTTGTGATTTTAACGCGGCTTTCTGTATGGCCTCGGCCGTCATCACTTTTTCTTTATATCCGGTCGGTAATGACATTAATGCTTCGCCGGCTGGTGATGATTCTTTATCGGTGCCACGTTCGTACATCGCTCTCTGTCGCGCTGTCATCAATTTTGGATCTTTCGGTTTAATTTTTTTCAATTCATCGTCAACATCTTCCAATTTGCCGGATTCAATTGCATCGAGCCAACGTTCCTCTTCACTGGATGTTCCACTGTCGCGTCCACGAATACGTTTTTTTCTGGATGGATTTGGTTTATTAGGGACATTGACGTTTGGTGTGGACGATTTTTCTTGTTGCAATTTTGGTGTGTTTTTAGTTTTTTCAAAAGTAATTGTTGCCGGTGTTGGTGTCGCGGGTGATTTAACTTTAACGTCTTCATCCATTGAAACGTCTACTGACGCGTCACTGTCTTCTCGTATTCGCTTCTTTTTATGTTTCTTATGTTTATGTCGCTTTTTATTTAATATTGACGATTCTGAGTCTTCAGTGTAATCTACAATAAACGGATAGTGATAGCCGTTATTGCCGTTATAGTCGTTACAAAGGCAAATAAAATACTTACCTATTTCCATTGTGCTAAATTATGTTCTCAGTTAATTTATTGATAACTTACATGAATTAGATAACACTTTAAAAAAATATATTAAAATCGACTACGTTAAAAGATCAGTGAAATGTCTGGGAAAGTGTACATATATCTTTTATATATTAAAAAAGGGTAAAATATCTAAAAAATTTTATTTTTCAAATATATTTTAAGAGATTCTTAAGATTTTCATTTCTATATTTTATTTTGACATATATTTTTATGAAATTTTTAGGTTAAGGGGGTTTTGGTTCAAATCGTACAACAAATCACGCAAAAAATCGTATGTAACGTCGTAAACAAGGGGCCAAACAACTATATGATAGCTAGCATGCCGGTTGTCGCCCGAAATTTTACGTCATCATACGTCGCAGCGAGGCCTCCCTATTTTCTATGGTTATATAGGTATACAGAATAGGTACCGGGATTCTTCGGACAGGTCAGGACCGTACTTATTTCAATAAAATTTTGCAACTAAATTACATTAATTATGCACATTTGAATGAATATAATTGGTCAAAAATTACATTTTTCACCATTTGGAATACTAGCAGCATTTCTTATTTGACAAAACTAAGAAAATTCAAAAAATCGGAAAAAATTTTTGTAAAATATATTGAAAAGTTGTTGAGTATTTAGACGGTTCACTATAATAGCTAAGACGCGTACGTACTTACTAAGATTTTTTATTATTGAAAAACAAACTTTTAACTAGCAACTATCTCTCAAAATTGAAAACAATAAAAAAAGATGAATTTATTTAATTTAAATGACATGTCACATAAATCACATACATAATATAAACAAAAATACTTTTGATAGTCAATTAAAATTACAGTGGCACTTTTCAGTTATGCAGGTAATAAATAAAAAAAAAGGATGTTTACATAAAATAGGTATAAATAATATTTTGATACACATCTGTATGTGTGTGTATGTAACGTGTGTACGTTGGTTTTATGAAAATATTTTGAACTTTTAGTCACATTGAGTGCAATATGTATACCTGCATATGCTAAAGACGAAACTGTCTGATCCGAAAGAAATCCGATAGCTGATACAAAATAACTAGAAGTAGCCTACATATACAAATCTGTCGCTCGTAAGTTGCAATAAGTTACAATTTACACCGCTACTGATTTAGTCTATTACTGTCCGTCATGATGTTCACGTCGTAACGAGTATTAGCGACGCGAAGATTCTCACTTGTGCCTCTGGTGGTAAAATTAAAACTAGCGTCAAGTAAAAATATACGTATACGATTAATGGGTGACAAGATTAATGAGTGACTCCGTGGTTACAAGTTGGGCTTACTAAAATGGAGTCATGCTTCAAAATTTAGGCTGTTTACACAATCAATGAAATAAGGAATAAGAAGTATGCCATCTAGTGACGTTGAATGGAACTTTAATGAAATAAGAAATAAGAAACAAGAAATAAGGAATAAGAAATAAGGAGTATGTCATCTAGTAACGTTGAATGGAACTTTAACGTAACTGGGCATAAATATAAATATTTAGATATTTTTTTACGTCAAAATTCGTGATTTTTTTTCACTTAGTGACAAAAAGGTCATCACGAACGTTACCTTTTCATGAATTCTGATGTACAAAAATACCTAAATATATTTACCTATGAGCAGTTAAGTTAAAGTTTCATTCAACGTCACTAGATGGCGTACTCCTTATTTCTTATTCCTTATTTCTTATTTCATTAAAGTTCCATTCGACGTCACTAGATGACATACTTCTTATTCCTTATTTCTTATTCCTTATTTCACTGATTGTGTAGACAGCCTTAATGCCTGTGGTATCTCTAGGAAACATATGTTAATATGTTCGATTCAGTGCTCAGTGACAATTACATATTATTATATTTATACAGTCTGAGTATTTTGAGAGTTACCATTTTTATTACAGCCAAACCGTTGATAAGAGCTAAGAGCTATAAAGATCCTGACAATAGCAATAATTTCCCCCGTCGACATCTGCGACTCTTATTTGAACAATTTCTAAATTAAATCAACGGTTTGGCTGTAGTAAAAATGGCAACTCTCAAAAAACTCAGGCTGTATATACATAATTCGCCATTACGTCATCAAGATCTGCGCGTCGGCGTACCTATCTTAATCTACCTAGGTGGATGTTAATATGGGTGTATTCGCGTTGGGGCTTTCATCGCTTCCGTGAGCATCACTCTGGATCGACGTAACATTCATGTTCGCGTTGCATAAGAATTGCTCCCGTATCCACGGGAGGATACGCGCTATAGTTGTTCGCGTAGCATATACAGTAGTCAGTTTTGTTGATATATTTGTCGACAATATCTTAATGGCTGCAGTTGTAATGGAAAATATTTAACTATTGCTTTTTCGCTCATTTTCTAAATAATTAATCACAAAATTTTCCACAAAAAAGTAAAAATTCAAACAGTTTGAACGATTTTAAATTTTTTTATGTATCAACAACAGGAGCCATATATTGCGTTAGTCATTTTAAAATATTTTTTAACATGACTCTAGTGATCACCGGAATCAATGGTTGCGAGTACGCGAACACAAAGTAGCGTCGCTCCTCGCTACGGTAACGATAACGCGAATATATACCCTATGTGTGATTGTCGTTGTGTTTGTGGTGCGAGGTGGGTGTGGGTACATATATACGTACTATAAAGTACTGTATGTATGTATCTGCTAATAATGATGTAACCACGATCTAACAATCAATAGCCACGACCTAACAATGCTTGTTTGCTCTTGTACAGCCGATGGACGACTAGTCAGTAAGCAGTATAAAATGCAGCTCATTGCAACGTTCGAACCACAGGTTTTTCTATGTACACTTTTAATCTGTCTCATCTGTGGTCGTAAACGTCAAATATGTTAACGGATGTCAACCAGAGATGTCTCTTGAAAACAATGGAAGTACTAAAAGCGGTAAAAGTAGTTAATTTAAAATTTATTTAATACGCATAAAGTATTTTATTATGTTTATTACTTTATAACGCCCTAAAAAAATTGTTGGAGCAATTATAACAGAATTATTTCATAGGCGCTATCAAAACTTAACCCTCCCTTTTTAAGGGGCGGCATAAATTATCTTTTATCTATTTTTTTTTTTTTGGTGGATGAATTAATTCGAATTTTTGAATCTATCAATTTTTATCGAAATTCCATTTCGAATTTTTCATTTCATTTCGAATCATATTTCATTACTCTTTTCGTTGCTTTAAAGTAAAAAAGGATATAAATAATAAGCAAATTTATGTTAATTCTGACATTTTTGACATTCTTGACGTTTATAGGGTGTTCTATGTTTATAGGTATGTATATTTGTACCCAGATTATACTTTGTAGACAAAATTTCTAAATAGGTATTTTTAAACGTCAAATAAAATTTTATCGAATTTATGTGATAAAATTATATTTTATCTAAATCCCCTGTGTTTTTCATATAACTAAATAATACGTACCTATACATTTATAATTGTAAGTTTTAAGTGAAATAAAAATGTGTTTAATTGTATACGCCCTTCCAAAAAGGACATTTTGAAAAAAAATTTAAATATTAAAACTTAGTTTTTTGTAAGTATTATAAATTAACTTATGCAAAAAAATTGTATCTTGATATCGGTCACATTTCGGTGAAAATTTTTTACCAATTTAGCTGACAACTTGAATAAATAATCCCGGTTCTAGAAGAACCGGACATGTGTTTAAAATCGTCAAAATCTTTTTTTTTGTAAATATTTTGAAAAATACTGATTTTTCGATACAAAGTGTTATTATGAAATTGATTGCTTATAAATTTTACTGTGAAAAAGCTCTAATTATTTATTCTTGTAGAACGAGCCGTTTCCAAGATATTTTTAATTTAATTTCTCTCTTACAGAATGGAAAGTTTTATTTAGCAAAAAAGAAAAATAAAACTGCTGTCTATATTTGAATTATGGAGGGATAATTTCGGCACAAAAAGTTATTTAAGATGCGTCTCGGAATGGGAAATATACGACGAATTTTTCTTTTGGCCATAGCAATTACAGGGATTTATTTACTTTTTGTTTTTGTTCGTATGCGAACAGTTTTCATCGTTGATAGAAGTGCTACACTGTAAGAAAAAACTACAGTACACCTTCGTTATGAGTCCGCTTACGGGGTTGTAGGAGAATATAATTCTAAGAATTCCTGTACCCCCACTTGTGCTGAGTAGTCGACCGCCGTAATTCGCACTTCCGCTACTTTTCAAGTGTGTGAGTGTTGAGTGTGTATTTATTTATAATCAAATAGCCCGGACGTTTTACCATTCGTTAGAAGCGGCACAAAATCTACGTGTTTTTAATAAATACATTTACTAATATTTTCTAAATGCGTTCTCTAGTTTGTGTGACAGGAGTTTAAACGATACTGTCAACACATATTTTCTTTAAAAAATTTTTTAAAATCTTTTGTAGAAATTAAATAATATTGTTAGGCAAACAAAGTTTTTAATATAATCCGCGCGATGAACGAACAAAACTTGTTTTGGTCAACTACACATGTATTATGTAAACACGGACCTATAAAAACAATTATTTTAGTGAATAAAAAGATTCTGACACGATGATTTATGAGTTGCACTATTAAACATCAACACCAATGGTCTTATAACGAGAGACTGAAATGAATTTTTTTCGGTCATGGAGGGGGAATGTTTATAATAGAAATATAAATCGGCGGACTCATAACGAAAGTCGGCTGTATATCTTTTTTGCATGTATACCTCATTTCAGATACAATTGATCATGAGTTTTCGTTAAAAAATTAAATAATTCTTATATTCGAAACAAATCAATCTTCTATTCTTTTCTAAAAACGAACTGCAAATTTAAAATTTACGTAAATGCAATAATGAAAGAGATAAAGCCAAGAAAACGGAAATTATTTAAATTCAAAGTGACGAAGCATGGTTAAATTTAACTGAAATGAACCATTGTAGGTGATGAGAGGCTTAATTTTTTTCTGAATATGTTTACAGTGTAGAAATAGAAAAGGCGATAAAGCAACAAACTAGTGGAAAAGCATGTAAACATCCAATTTTACCGGTTAATTCGACGGAAATGAATAAATTCTTTTGGAATGTACCACCAATTAATTGTGATAAAGCATATCCGGATTGGGTTATCGTTCAGGTATCAATAAAATACTAAATTTTTTTTTAAAAGTACAGTAGAAGCTCTTTATAATGCCAGATTTGTTCAGTGGGGGGGTAACATTTTTGAAAAAGTTATGCCCCCACTTCAGTTACATTTCGTTTCACGCATTGGAAAAAAAATTTGTGATTATTTTTGTGTTTAAATGATTGTTCCTTGTATTCGGAGTAAGTATGTATCTACATTTTTTAATAATTTGCTTATAATACATATATATATATATATATATATATATATATATATATATATATATATATATATATATATATATATATATATATATATATATATATATATATATATATATATATATATATATATATATATATGGTATTTCATATGCATATAGGCGAGGAATTTACTCTAAAAAAGATGCTTAGAAATTGAAAGAGTGACCACAAGCGTTCTAGTGGTTGGGCTTTTTTTTTTTTAATCGATACAGAATTTAAAATAAAATAAAAAATTCAAATAGTTTTTTGATTAAACCACGGCTTCAATGCTAAAAATTGATTAACATAAATAATTTGACAAGTATTCTTATAACTATTTAATGCTTTAAATGATTAAGACGAGTTAACTCGTCATGCAATATGGCGACTCAAAATGCTTTGGTAAATATGTATGGGCCTATTCGTACCGCACCTAGCCAAAGTGCCTTGCTCTTACTTTTAAGAACATTACACTTGTTTTGAAGAACTTTTGCCTTACTTTGGAGATATTTGTATATTCCTGTCCACTTTCCGTGTTCTTGAGAGAAGGGTGAAGGATATATACGATGTATACCGAACGCTATTACTGACTATAAACTATGTATGCTAGAATCATCGTATCATAGAGATGTACACGATATGATTTTACTCACAGAGTACTAATTTAAATACAAGAGTAATATTGTACTAGATTTTAGATAAAATTTCTTGTTAATACAATAATACGTGAAAGTTGTTAAAAAATGTGTTGTTAATTATTTAGAATTTAGCTAATTCACTTGAATGAATTTTTTTAATGAAAATAAGTTGCGTTTTTAATGACAATAGGAATATTCTTATTGGAACGAGAAAAAATTAAAAAATAAAATAACAGAAAATTCTCATATAATTTTTATTTGTATAAATTGAATTATATAATTCATTTTATTTATTTATACTATTATTATTATTATTATTATTATTATTATTATTATTATTATTATTATTATTATTATTATTATTAATTTTTTTTATTATAATAAGAATTGTACAGAATTTTGATAAGAATTGAATGTAAAATGTTGAACTGGCAAAAATTTTAATAGGTATAAAGAAATTAGCATTATGAATAATACAATTTTGTTCGTCGTTGGCCTGGCCTTTACATAAGGTTAAAACTATTCATTAAGAATTTGTTAGTACATCAAACATGTATACGAAGTATCCCATGATTTAAATACCTAATTAAAGCCGGTTACACACGGTCTGATCTCATCGGCCAATAAAATAGACATTATTGACGACGTAAAGATTCTCTCTCGTGTCTCTGGTGGTAAAATTAGGACTAGTATCAAGTTAAAATATACGCATAAATGTTTAATTGGGGATATAAAATCTAGTAATCCGCCCATAATTTGTATAATAGGTATTCTAATGACAATTACACGTATACAAAAACTTTATTTGATACAGATTCTAATTTAAAAAAAAAAAAAAAAAAAAAAAACCTGAGATGCTTTCCTCATGTGGACAAATAAAAAAAAAAACACTTCAAATAAAATTATTATTTGAGAAATATTTAAAACAATTTATTTATTAAAAACAAAATTTTTAAAAAACAATAAAACGAAATTATTCATTCCGCATTTTTATAAACGAAATGTTTAATTTTTATTGTTTGAGAATGACAATTGGATTCCTATTGACATATTGTGGAACAGAATTATTTAGAGTGTCATTATTCAGAGCTTTTACTGTATGTGAATTGATAATTTCGTATATTTTTAATATACGTAAGACAAATTTACAAATTTGGTTTTTTCTACATTAAATATGATCGAAAACGATCATAATCGGACATAAAGTTTTATTTGAATGAATCGAAACACTAAAATATTATTGTAGGGCTCGTTTTGTATTATAAACGAGGAAGCAAAAAAGAAATATGGCGAGATATATTGCCAATTTACGGACGTATTACGTGAAAATGATTTCACATTGACCAATGGTCACACCACACAGACCAACACACAGTATCAGCTAACAAACAGTGATGTAGTAAGTTTATATTTCGGGAACAGTGACAAAATATGCCAGAAAAATTGATTTTGACGTCCAAATATCCTTTGCAAGTAGAGTATTTGATTGCAAATAAATTATTTTTGGTCTGAAGTTTTCTTATTGTCACGGAAAGGTGAGCGTGGCTGTTAAATAAGATCGTTAATACTTGTAATTGCTAAAAGATGGCGGCGCAGCTTATTTTGAAAATATACCCGAGGTCAGAGCTTGTGACGTCACTGACTGATTTAAGATTGGGTATACTTTCTTGTTAAACATTGAGTTTGAAAATATACTCGAGCTCAGTGCTTTTAATGGGTATATTTTCAAATTTTGAACTACGCTTATTAAGCATTTAATATATACCCGGGCTTAGATACATTGAACTCTGAATACGGGTATATTTTCTAAATAAGCGGCGGCGCTAACAGTATTGTGAGAAGAAGAAAGATGTCAAGAAAGAACTTAAGAAAGATGTCAAGAAATTATATTTGTAAGAAAATCTGCAATTGACTTGATCCTGGTGTAATAAGATTGCATAAGTTTATGACCAGTGAATGCAATACCTATGGAGGGTAGATATAAGGAGGACCATCACCGTATCAAAAAGTGTTCAAAGAAAGACGTAAATAGTGGCGGCGCTACTGTAGCAAAAGGGTCAATTTAGAGAAGTAAACAAGGAAAGAAAAACATCCGCGTTGTTACGTAATTATTGTTTTTTTTTATTATAATTATTACATATAATTGTTTTATTATTTTAAACATTTTTATAAAACTCAACACAATAAAATCACTAACAGACATTAAAAGTTCACGTAATTATGAATCACTTACAACGTGTTTCACAGCGATTTTTTTGTAGGTTATTAAACAGCACACTTCACTCCGTCGACAACTACAAAGTTCATTTCATACTCTTTTGCTACTCTAGCGCTATTCTGGCGAGTTTTTGAACTGTTACTTAGTACTTAAAACGGGACACTTTTTGAACTATTTTTCTATTGTTTTCCATACAAGATAGTCCTCCTTATATTTACCCTCTATAGCAGTACCGTTACAATAAATCAGCATTTCCCAAACTTTTTCAGTTACGGCCCGGTAAAATCTTGGATAATTTTATGCAGATTAGTCCCACAGAAGTTTTCTAAATTACATTTAATATGAAATGTCGTTTTCGACCATGTAATTCAGATAAATATCAACACTTTTAAGTGTTGGAGAAACATTTAAAAACAATTTTTTAATTATAAATAGAACTTTTGTAGTCTGGAATCATTTGTGCCATTAACTGGAATAACATTAGGTCGTGTAATATAAAATGTCGTCTTCGGACCACTTGGTCGACCATGTAATTCAAAAATATATCGACATTTTTTTTAACCATTAGAGAAGTGTTTAAACGGAATTCTTTCATTTTAAGCAGAATTATTGTAGCCGGAAATCATTTTCATCATTAATTGGAATAATATTAGATTGTGTAATATGAAATGTCGTTTTGCGACTATTTGGGCGACCAGGTATTTCAGATAAATATTGACCCTTTTTTTTAAGCATTAAAGGAATGTTTAAAAACAATTCTTTAATTTTAAATATCATTCTTGTAGCCTGGAATCATTTCCGACATTAATTGGAATAACATTAGGTCGTGTAATATGAAATGTTATTTTCTGACCATATGTCCCCACCAAGTTAGTTCTTCCATTTTCTTTTTTTTCATACAAAAAGGTTGTGCCATATTGTGCTAGTTGTGTGCCGTAAATAAAAAGGCTAAAAATGGATCATGGCTCGTACCGTCTGTCACACAAGAGCGTCGTCTCCATATTTAAAAGAAAAATTATTATTTCTCAGAAATCAATAAATCGATTTAAAGTACACTAAAAACACTATTACGCATTTACTTAGTAAGTTGTCCAGACTTCATAATTGTCTAGAATTTGTGGGCACCGTTTTGGCATACTTTTTATAAGATTTTTCGCATTTGTTGCGGTAACGACCGCCAGAGAACTCGGATATGGCGGTACACCTGTGTGATGTGTAAAAACACGCTTCGTCAGTAAAAATTATATTACTCCAATCATAATTCAAATTTTGCATATAGCCCACAAGCGTCACTTTTTGATATGCTCCGATTTGAAGAAAGATTTCAGCATCGTACTACGCCAAGAAATATTTGCTTTGTGTAGTCACATATTCAGAGTCATTATACTAATATTAACTTCCTTTTTAGCCAATAACTTTTGTCCTTGTCACAGTGTTAAAAAAGGGTTTCGTTGAAATAACTTGAAAATGGTTTAATCTTCTTTTTCAGATGACCCTCGCGTTTTTCCTTTCTCGAGAAAATTGTTGACGCTTTTCTGACCATTATATCGCAACACCCACTTGCGTACAAAGTCTTCCGACTTGTACATATATTTAGCAGCAGCTTTATAAGTCACTTTAAGTCTTTTACTGTGAATACACAAGAACATTGCCTCAAAACATTTTGCATATGACGCACTCATTTTAAAAATGTTGTGTTCTTATCGTAATACGAAGTAATACTGGCGTCTCAAGCACAAAGCGTAGTAGTTTATTCTACCCTTCAACGAATGGTACAGTAGTGGAGCTTCCTAGTAGTTTTCTCTTGAAACAGTCCACCGGACGCTCTTTTGTGACAGACTGTAAGTACTATGGAGTGTAGAATATAAGGAGGACTATCTTGTACGGAAAACAATAGAAAAATAGTTCAAAAAGTGTCCCGTTTTAAGTACTAAGTAACAGTTCAAAAACTCGCCAGAATAGCGCTAGAGTAGCAAAAGAATATAGTGATTTTTTTGTGTTGAGTTTTATAAAAATTTTTAAAATAATAAAACTATTATATTATGGAGGGTAGATATCAGGAGCACCATCTCTGTATCAAAAAGTGTCCATAGTAAGGCGTAAATAGTGGCGGCGCTACTGTAGTAAAAAGGTAAATTTAGAGAAGTAAACAAGGAAAGAAAAACATCCGCGTTGTTATGTAATTATTGTTTTTTTATTATAATTGTTACATATAATAGTTTTATTATTTTAAAAACTTATAATAAAATTCAACACAAAAAAATCACTATACTCTTGTGCTACTCTAGCGCTATTCTGGCGAGTTTTTGAACTGTTACTTAGTACCTAAAACGGGACACTTTTTGAACTATTTTTCTATTGTTTTCCGTACAAGATAGTTCTCCTTATATTCTGCACTCCATATATTATATGTAACAATTATAATAAAAAAAAAACAATAATTACATAACAACGCGGATATTTTTCTTTCCTTGTTTACTTCTCTAAATTTACCCTTTTGCTACAGTAGCGCCGCCACTATTTACATCTTTCTATGGACACTTTTTGATACAGAGATGGTGCTCCTGATATCTACCCTCCATAGTAAGTACAAAAACAAAGTTTCAATAAATGCAATTTTTATCGCCAAAACCTTTTGTTTTAAAAGTATAAAATAAAAATTATAAACATTTTTGTAATTTATTCACACATTTTTCTGTGAATCGGTGAGATACTTTTGCGGGGCCCGGCACTGGTCCGCGGACCGGCGGTTAGGAAGCACTCCAATAGATAACTTCGGATCCGAATTTTGTTTGTAACAGTTAATTTTGGCGTCGAAATCAAATTTTACGGGTTATTTTGTGGCGAGTTCTATCGTTACCAGAATTCTCCTATTTTACATGTAACTATTTTTAAAAAAATTACCAGGTAAGAGTACAGTGTAAATCAACAAGTGGTGCACACTGGCGTTCGGTATTAACCGGAATACGGTACGATCCCTCAATTAAGTCAAAATCATCGAAAAAATTACCAGAATATGTTCTACCAATGGACATTTTAATATTTGGATTTGATTCATTGTCGCATAACACGTTCATAAGAAAATTACCGAAAACATACAAATTTCTTACGGAAGTTTTAAATGCGCAAGTTCTTAATGGTTATAATATTGTTGGCGATGGTACACCGCAAGCATTAATACCAATTTTAACCGGACAAAATGAATTGGAACTGCCAGAGACAAGAAAACGTATATCTGGTTCAAATCATGTGGATGTTTATCCATTCGTTTGGAAAGAGTTCGCCAGTTTGGGTTACATAACGGCTTATCTGGAAGACACACCAACAACGGGTATTTTTACATATCGTCTACGAGGTTTTGATGTATTTAAAATAAATTTTGTTTTTGCGATAATCACATTTTTCATTAACTGATCGTTTCTTTTTCTAATTTAGAAAACACCAACAGATCATTATATGCGGCCATATTACTTAGCAGCCGAAGAAACATTATCTAGCTCACCAAAATATTGTATTGGGGCGCAACCACGACATAAAGTCATGTTAAATTACATTGAAGAGGTTAGTAAATTCGGTATTTGATAATTTTTGTAGTTATACTTCTTTTAGCGCGTTTAATTGGGTATTTGACAAATTTTTAAAAAGTATTTTAAAATATTCCTAAAGATTTAAATACAACCCTAGTAATTGACTTTTGTGTAAAAAAAGGCGATTTAAAGAGAAAAAGTTTTTTTTAAAAAGTTAATTTGAATTTGGTGCGAAAATAGCTACTCACTTTTCATTGATGTAACAGGACAATACCAGTTCATCACTTAACAAAGAGATGTCGCTCTCGTCACGATATTATTGAATATCTATTGATAATTTGTAGTGCCATCTGTTGATAATTTGTAGTACCACTCTTACAACAGATCAAAAATCTGCGTTACCAACACCTATTTCGCAATTTAATAATTTTACATTTGTAGTGATGATGAATGTCTGATTTTAAAGATTATATATTTTTTCCTTTATCAATAAAAACATCCAAATTCACTACTAAATTATTTATTATTATTTTTATGTAACACAAATATGATTATGAACATTTATTCTAAATTACAAAAATATATTAAAATTTATGCGTGCGACTTGTTTCCAAAAAATATCCTGTTTTTATTTTAACAAAAGCCAAACTCTACATAGATTCCAAAAATTTAGACATGGCCTACATTAAAACTATATCTCGCTACACATTTCATTTACCATTGACAACGACATCTCTTCTTGTTATAAGGAACTATCTCTGGGCTCTGACGTCATACACGCCAATGAATCGTTTTCATCACATCAATCGCCAATTCCAAATTCATAATTTTCAATTAAAAAGATAAAATATTTATAGATTTTTTTAAAATAATTTAAATGGTTAATTATTATCCTCGAATTATACTCTATGTTATTCACAATATTTCATTACCAATAACTACATCAGTCAAATACCCAATTAATTAATAGAATGAAGTTGATCGCAAAACGGAAGGCAACCTGCGCGTAGCGTCCCGTATAGTTGTGTCAATAGATACACAATAGATGTTTTATTTCGATACGAATAAAAAATTATATACGCGCGTCCATTCTATTGATTTCGATAAATATTTTCAATTTTAGTATTTTTGTAACAGTTTTTCAGAACTTATAAGAGACAACGGAAATTTTTGTTTGGATTTCATGGTGAATTATCGCATGATTCGGCCAATTTGATTGGTGCAGCTGATAATGATGTTTTAGAATGGCTACATCGACTATATGCGTCCGGATTACTAAATAATACCCTGTTTATGTTTATGTCTGATCACGGCCACAGGTTTGTCCATAATACATCAGTTGACAAATTTAAAAAAAAAATTAATTTTCTTTCAAAAGTAGCGCTAAAATGATTTGTGACGTAATCGTTCATTAAATACAGGTTATGTCTCTTACATATGCGGTCATTACCGATTACACAATATGACGGAAATTTTTTCTAAACGAATTTTTGCTTTTGAACTAGCGATAAAAAAATAACTACCTCTAGGAGGCAAGGTTTGTTTATTAGGTTTTGACAGTTCACAAAATTTGACATATTTTTTAGAATGTTTCAAATAAAAACGAACAATTTCAAATTGCTAGCATTTCTTCAGCAGCATGGTGGCCATATTACTGGAAAACCTGGAAATGTCTGGGAATTCGAAACTTTCTGGAAAAGTCAGGGAATTTTACCAGATTACTGGAAAAAATTGATTTTTATAATTTTGTTTATTTAGGGATAAAACTTCAATTTTTCACTTGTTTTGAGATTAGATTTAAAAATTGGCACGAATTTTTTTTTTTTTAAGAAAAAGTTTTAAAAATTTATTAAGAAATTTTTCACAAAATAGTCAGGGAATTTTTCAATAAAATTTCTGGAAAACCTGGAAATGTCAAGGAATTTGATCTTGAAAAATCTGTGGCCACCATGAGCAGTCAATTTTACGAATGGAAAAACTATTGCGTGTAATCTAAACATTAAACTTGCTCTCACATTCGATTTCTCAGTGAACTGAAACCGATTTTTTTTTTTAAATTTTACTTTGTTACCAATTTTATATTGGTAGAAAACACAGAATTGGAATTATTAAGCATCGATGCGCTATGATAATTTTAATTGTATGTCCCGTGATATTACCCATAATCTAATTTGATCTTGTTTGCTAGATTTTTAATTGATAAATCAACAGATCTTTTTAAAAATACTGTCAGTTCGTCTATTATGAGAATTTATTATTTATAATATTATGTCTTAAGGGGGAATTTGACTAATTTTGGGAAATTATTTTAAAACACACATATTTATGTATTATGCAAAGAAATTGTTGATTTTTAAAAAAATTAATTAAATTTTAATTAATTTCCATAGTTATGTTTGATAACCGGAAATTAAGTAGCGACACTAGTGGTGATAGTGTTGAAATATAAGAGAAAGCAACGTCACAGCCCGTTTCTGCTTACGTGGATTTTAGCTAAAAAATTACAATTAAATTAAATTTTTTACAATCAAATAATGATAGTTAAGATGAATTAGTATAATAAATTGCTGTCTTTTATTATAAATTTTCAGTAAAATTTGTTTTAATTGCTTTTCTTTGATACTGTCAAATACCCCATTGATTAAATGTATCTTAATGTACAGATTTACGAAAATTCGGGATACCATACAAGGTAAACAAGAGGAACGTATGCCATTTTTCTCAATAATATTGCCAAAATGGTTTCAAAAGAAGTACGAAGTGGCTTATAGAAATCTTCGAAATAATGTTGATGTATTAACCACACCGTACGATATTTATCCAACCATTAAACATTTACTTAATTGGGGAGAATTTGGTGTTGGCGATTTAAGTCAACGATCAATATCGTTATTTGATAAAGTAAGTAAAAATAATATATATGGTCGTCTTGTTGTACACCGAATTCCTTTTTCCTTATCTCCTTTATTTTCCGATAGATTGTATACCATATCATTTCAATGTCGGGTCCCAAGTTTGTTCCCAGTATTACCAAAAACGAGTAAGTAAATTTGTCAAGTAAATTTACTTGATTTAAAGCTGTCGGTATTATAAAAGCATAAATAAATTTACTGAGGAAATAAGTAAAGTTTATTTAGAGGTTAATTTGATAGTTTTGAATATATTCAGACGTGTTGAAATACAAATTATTAAAATTTCCACTCGTGTTTAATGTTTCAGTGCGTTCCAAACAATTTTGGTTTTGTTTTTGTCTGCCTGTAAATCTGTTTCAGAACTGTTCTAATGATTTTGAATGAAATTATTAGAAGTGATGCAAGTTAGTACCTAGATACCTCGCCCAATCAATTTTATCCTAATCAGCGCATGCGCAAACGTGAAATTTAATGAATGTCGCTAGTTTACTTACTATTTGCTCGTCCGATAAATTTTGAGGGTAGTTAGGGGTTAGTTGATGCCGCGGAAGTTGTGTACCACACGCATATTACAAACATTTGATTCTCACTCACGCCTCCAGTGGTGAAATTAGAAACTACTGATAGAACATGTACGTGTGCATCTAACTGATGGTAGAAATCTAGCAACGTACACATACTTTGTATAATATACATATAATTCCGTCGACAGTTGAACGTATACGTACATGTCCTACCGGATACAGCTCCTAATTTCGCCACCAGAGGCGCACACGTAATCTTTTTGTTATCAGCAAAATTTAAATTTAAATATTTGTAATTTGAATATTTGATTAATAGATATTTAGCTATGACAATTTAAGTCAGGTGTATTGGCGACGCAAAGATTACGCGAGCGCTCCTGGTTTTTTAAATTAGAAGCTGTGTCAAGTAAAAATTTTTGTATACGTTTCATTGTCGATAGAAAAATGTACTATACAAATTATGCGTGGATTACTAGATTTTATTCTCCCATTAATCGTATACGTATATTTTTACTTAATGCTAGTTCTAATTTTACCACCAGAGGCGCGAGTCAGAATCTTTGCGTCGCCAATTAAGTCCCATAAGAATATTGTAGTTTTTTCACTTTTACCATGGAAAAAAGTTAGGACAGACTTTTACAGCGAAAAAAATGGTATAAAACATTTCATTGGTTATTTCACTGTAGGTAAACGCGATAAAAACGAAACAAAAATTCGTATTGGTAAATGTAGTTGATTTCAGAACCATAATAACAATGTATTAAATAATAATTTGAATTATACTAATTTATTTTATTCGTTAAATTGTCTTACCGTATTACACTTGAGTTTTATATTTTTTCTGAATAAATTTGTGTTTTCTACAACTCAAACTTGCCTAAAAGCAATTTGACTTGAAGAACTGTCAAACCAAAAACGCTTCAGCTTCGCTGTCGCGTTTTTGTTAGTTGACAGTTATTCTCGTTAAATTGCTAGGCAATAAATTTTCATTAGACAAGCCTAAATTTATTCGAAAAAATACAAACCTCTCGTGTAATAAGTTAATAAACTAGCACTGCCATCTAGTGAATTAATACGCTAGTGGCCGTTTACACATGTGTGTAATATCCGGCGCAACTGTTAGTGGCTAATCACAGAACATATGTCTGATGTTATCGCGGACGGTTATTGGTCAGCAACGCATTCTCTGTGTGTGAATTTCTCTAAAATGTGATAGACGGATTACATAATACATACAATATAATTTTTAATTAGTTAATTTTCAAAATATTTAATTGTGTTTTTAGCGAATTTCTATTCTGAAAATTCAGCTATTACAGCAGCTCTTATGGTAAGATCTAAGTCCGGGACTATGGTAGAAATTTGTTTTGTAGCGTCTAGAACCCGAAAATCTACTTCACTAAAATTTATATATATATATATATATATATATATATATATATATATATATATATATATATATATATATATATATATATATATATATGTATATATATATATATATATATATATATATATATATATATATATATATATATTTATTTATTTATTTATGTGTGTACACGATAACTCTCGAACGAAACGTTTAAAGCTTATGAAATTTGGTGTGCGAGCTGCAATCCGGATTGGCTCGGCTAAGTTCGTTAGCCAGACACGTCGGATGCCAAGAAGTAGGTTTTTTGGACATTTTTAGTGGTTTTTTGCAAAATTTGGCCAGAATTAAGAAATTTTTTAAATTTTTTTTTACACCATCGGAAAGAGCGTAAAAAATTGCATAAGATAAGCTTTTAAAACATTGTTCTAAGTGAACTAGCTTTTGAGAAAAACTAAGAAATTTGCTGAATTTTTTTACAATAAATGCTTTATCGTTGAGCAATTCTTTTCTAGATAAACAAATGCTAGTTAGTTATTCAATATGTATGTATGTGTTATAATAACAATAGCTCTGCCTCATCAAAATTAGCTAGATTTTTTAAGAGTACGTTACGGAAAGGAAATTTTTGTGTTATGTCCTCCTTTAGAGAGAAAATTTTATTTATATATATTTGCATTCCTAGAAAAAAACTCGAAAACTGTAGTTATGTAATGTAATAATATATTGTTAAATGGATATATGCTACGCTACATTAGATCCGTTAGGGTGCTGAGGACCCAAAAGCGCCAAACATTAACTACTGAACTGATTTTGAAAATTGTTCCACTGTTAGAAAGCTAAACTATTTTAAATGGGTACAGGTCTTAGATGAGATCCGCCAGTGCCCAATATTTGGAAATACGCTATGTTATGCAGATGCTGCGACAGGGGTATTTTTTTTAATATCTTTTTTATATTTGTTTTATCACTTTATTGTTTTTGTTTTTATTTTTATTTTATGTAATTGTTTAAAAATATTGCCGGCCCCTGGCGAAGTTTAACTACGTAGACGAAGTGTTAATATTTGAATTGATAAATCGACTAAAACATACTTTTATAATACCGAATGTCATTTTATTTGCGATGTTCCTTTTTTAATATTGCGCATTAATAGGTTTTTTTTGTATTTTCAATACTAGATACCGGAAGAACGAAGTTGCGCGGATGCTTATATAGAACCACATTGGTGTACGTGTCTCGATTGGGAACCATTACCAATTGATAGTCCATTGGCTAACGATTTGGCTAATGCTCTAGTCACAAAAATCAATGATTTAACCGCGCAAGTACGACATCTGTGCGAACCGCTACAAGTACATAAAATTGTATGGGTGACGAAACTGTCACCGAATGATAATATGTTGAAATTTCAACGCAGTGCCGACTATGATGGTTTTAAAGCGGATTTATCCGCTAAAGTGGATATAAAGTATCATTTATATCAGATTAAAGTGATTATGACACCGAGTAAAGGTGTGTACGAGGCTAGTATCACACATTATCGCAACGGTACGTTTTATGTGAGCGAAAGAGATATCAGTAGGATAAATAAATACGGGTCACAAGCCAATTGTATTTTGGAAAAGTTTCCAGATTTAAGGAAGTATTGTTTTTGTATTTCGTAATATAATATGAAATGAAATATTTTAAGTTTTTAATTAAGAATTTGATGTGATGAAAGTACACTCAGAAAGAGATTAACAATAAGTGATTTCGCGCAACAAAACAGTTTTATAATAGAGTCCTTATAATAAATAGAGTCGTGACATGTCATCCATTTTCTATCCAAAACAGAGCGGGAAGCTTCAAAATTAATTATCACATGTTTGAGTAAATATTTTTGAGTACCTACATAATTATTGTAAATAAGTTATTAATTAATGAACAATTAAAAATTTTTAATTTAATTATTCTTTCTAAGTTAAACTAAATGGGTTTTGTTAACATTTAATTTATTTCCAATGTATTTTACGCAAACTTTGGATAGAAAATGGCGGAACCAATCAGTGTTCAGCACACATGTCACCACTCTATTTATTATAGGCACTCTATTTTATAATAGTCTAATGCTGACATCTGCTGGTGATCTTTTAAAATAGTATGTTATTGACAAATAAAGAAGCTCCATGATATTCGTAATAGCTTCAGTTCCTTGATTTTATTAAATTATTATTTAATGAATAGTATTAGCGATAATATGTAACTTTAAAAGGTCACCAATATATGTCAGCACTTGACTGATGCAAAACTATTTTATTGCGTGGTACTGATAATACAATTTAAAATTTTGGTTTCATACTCGCGCCTCTAGTGGTGAAATTAGAGGCTGTATGAGGTCGAACATTGATGTATACGTCTAATTGGGTGTAGAAATTAAGTAATCAGCACATATATTGTATAATATATATTTCTGTCGCTAATTAAACATGTACGTACATATTCTATGTGATACAGCTTCTAATTTCACCACCAGAGGCGTGCATCGTTACGTTTGGTAAATTGTAAAAACATAAGTTTTTTTTTTACTAACAAAGAGGTAAATTTTGTAAAAAGACCAAAAAAAATGAGGGTTGACCAGGGTAATTGTGAATGGGTTTTCCCCGGCACGGTTTTGCAAATCTTATGAATTTTAGGGTACAAGTGAATGCCATCAGACAAAACCACAGAGCCATTGAAAACAAGTAATTTTTCTGTTTTTGTAAGTTGCAATTGGGTAAGGGAGCACAGCAATGAATTCGTAGATTGATACACAAAACATATCGTCCTGTTTGCACAAAAATTCTTTTTTGTATTGTTTATACAACGGAAACTTTTACAATAATGTCACCATCATCTTCATCAACATTTTCAACTCTGAAAAGAACACTACTGAAATTTTTGACCGAATGGAGGCATTTATGAATGACGTTCACAATTACCCTTTACTGTAATTCATAATTACCCCACAATTTTAAAATCATGGGGTAATTGTGAATTGGTAATAGATTCTCCAATTTCTTTAGCAATAATAAGGAACCGTCTCAGGGAGTAGACCACTTCTTTAGAAGTACTTTTAACCATTTCTTACCTTTTAAAAAAGAAAATGTATTAAAAATGTTTTTAAAAGTGGAAGTAAGTTGCACAAAATTGTGCAAGGGTTTTTTCAAAATAAAAAAAAGATACTAATGCTTGGAGAATTGTTATCAAATTTTAATAGCATATTAAAAAAAGACAGAAAAACATATTAAGAGTTGATTTTTAACAATATTAATGTTATTTTAGAAATTATAGGTGCTGTTCCCAATTATCCCAATTCGCAATTACCCCAGTCAACCCGAGTGATAGATTTTTTTCAAATTCACATTTTTATATTCTACAAAAGTTTTAGTATTTATTGATTGATTGATTTTTTTTAACTACTAATATTTGACGTTGATATCAATATTATAGAGTCGAACGGTACAAAATATTTTATCAATACTTTAAAAATTTTTAATTAAGTAATTAATAATAATTAAGAAGACAGTATTTGTCGTACCATCTCGAAATAAGTTACTAATTAGTACGAGATTATTAATATACTAACTCGTTTAAGTCATTTTTTTAAATTTTTGATAGATTTTTTGACGTAATGACGTCACAATTTGAAGATAAACGAACGTCATTGAGTGTATTCGTTTTCCCTTATCACTTAGCTTCTAAATGATGTAGGGCGTAGGCACATGCGCACACTAATTAAAAGACTGCGCGACAATTGGTGAGAATTAGCAATGTCAGTTGCCGCACAGTTTTTAATTAGTGTGCGCGTGTGTCGACATCATTTAGAAATAAAGTGATGAAGGCCAACGAATACACTCATTGGCGTTCGTTTATCTTCAAATTGACGTCATTATGTCACAAGATTTATCAAAAATTTAAAAAAAAATGACTTAATAATAAGGCATTAAGAATAGTTTTTTTGATTTCAGTCAACTACCGTATTAATAAACATTAATTAGGTCATTAATTCGACTCCTACCAGAATTTAGTCAAAATCATAAAAAAATTTTGTGTTATGTTGTCCCCTCCCATTTTTTTCAAAAACTAATTAGATGTAAAATACCGGTGATAGTCATACGATCCACGCTTGAACTAAACAACAATGATTAGTAACTAGTATTACCAACTATTCGATTATAACGATTATTCAGTTACTAATTTCATAATCGATTTATGTATTGAAATATTTCATCAAGTAGATCATTCGAATTTGTGAATCATTGATAAATAATCGCTCATCTCTAATTTGTATAAATATTATTGTTAAATTTTTTTTTTTTTGAGTAGTATTTTTAAAAAAAATTTTTATATGACAAACCAAAATTGACAAATAATCTTTGTTATAAACGCTTAAGTAAGATTGTATTTATACATATTGCTGTTTGTTAGATAATTTCCAATGGTGCATTTTTATCTTTTTTTTTCTGATATCACTGCTACTTATTGTGCTAATTAAAATTTCGGGTTTACGTTTTTTTTTTTGCTATTTTATAGATATACATATATTTTTGTATAATTTTAAAATTTTAGGGTGTGTATTTTATTTACTGCTAAAGTTTCTGTTGACAAGTAGTCTTCTTATTTTAAATGTTGCCGTTAGAAGTAACTGTGTATTTTGTTTTCCTTTTTATGTTATTATTAACTTAAAAGAGTGTTACTTGCAACTAATATTTGGCAGCTATTCTATATTTGGTCTATTTGCTATATTCGCCTCGTATGCGTTCCTATACCATTCATTCGATTGCGATGAAACTTTGATAAGTTGTTGTGCGCACGCCCGCAAAGGTTCCTGAATTAGTACAAACATTTTGCAATTGGTGGCGCGCGAGTCGTTTCAACAAATGTATGTATTTCATATAGTTTATTGTGATAAAACTTTGGTGAGTTGTTGTGCGCACGCTCGCGAAGGTTTCTGAATTAGTACAAACATTTTGCAATTGGTAGCGCGCGAGTCGTTTCAACAAATGTATGTATTTCATATAGTTTATTGTGATGAAACTTTGGTGAGTTGTTGTGCGCACGCTCGCGAAGGTTTCTGAATTAGTACAAACATTTTACAATTTGTGACGCGCGAGTCGTTTCACTAAATGTGTGTATTTCATATAGTTGATTGTGATGAAACTTTGGTGAGTTGTTGTCAAACTTTGTAGTTTGCAGAGGGTGTTCTTTGCAAACCTGATTTTAATATACTAGTAGGTAGGACTGGGAACTATTTAAAATGATTTAATTTTAAATATGTATTTAAAATACAAAATGGCATTTTGCATTTTCTATTTTAAATAAGTTCGGTCAAACCATTTTCCATTTTGTATTTAAAATGGAAATTTGAATCCATTTTACATTTAAAAAAAAAATGCATGTATACTCAAATTTATGTGTATACAATATTAATTATAAGACTTGAAGTCTAACAAATTGTAAATTAAATGTAAGTTGATTTAATTGACTCAAATTTTTTATAACTACAGTTGCAATGTCACTTGAGTTAAATTTGTTACTAGAGTTGCAGTTCTCTTAAATCAAACTTTTCTGACTCAAGTTGTGTATAGCAAAAGTATTTTCTTATGTCTCAGAGGATCGCAAAAGGGGAAAAACTGATAGATAGAATGGGTAAATTAGATGAATGTATCTAAAATTAACGCGTAAGAAAAAGAACAAGCATACAAAAAAGCTGTAACAATTAAGAGTGAGGTGTCAATAACTACAAATGCTTGTGTTAGAAAAGAAACTATTTTAGAGGGGAAATAATTTTATTTATTATTATTATTTTTTCTAGGTATTGATACATACATACAGATCGTTTTCACCTAACCATAACATAGATATTGACAAAATACGAACTTGTCCAGAAAGTTCTTCTTATATTGTATATTTCTGTAGAAACGCAATTTAATATAATTTTAAAACAGAAATGAAATACTTTTAACTTCGATATTCTTTTTCTAAAATAAGACTTTTCGTCTAGTTTTACTGCTAATGGTGAGAGCGTTCCCTTGAAATGTATACATCCAGTGTACAAAAATTCAATTGTGATATAAAGAAGTGCTATTACACTTTTGCCTATTAGGTATTGTTTGTTTTAAATAAGTAAATATAGGCAATGGAATCGCCAAGGGAATTTGAGAATTTTTTTAATACAAAATGGGACATAATGCATCAGAGTCCATTAGAAATATTGATCGTGCATTTGGAGAAATTACAATTAATGAAAAAGTTTGGTGACAATGGAGGGAATTAGTAATTACAGTTTTTTAAATATTGGCGAAACAGTTAATGCTGACTCATATTGCCAACAGCTCGAAATAATTAATAATTAGTAAATGTGGAAAATTAATGGAAGTTGAGTGGATCAGCTGCGAGTGATCTTTCACTCGCAGCTGTCACAGTGAACCATCACTAGCCTCGAATGATAGATTGTAATGTTAATTACTTTGTATAAGAATAAAAAAAATATTTGAAAATATTGTGTTTTAATTTTTGTATGTTAAATTCCACATTTCCCAAAGAAACCTAATACATTGTTCTCCTATGTTATGGTTAAAAAAAAACGACCTGTATAGATTATAATTTTGCTTCTCAGAATTGTAGTTATAAATGCACCAACTACACGTGTTTTATGACAAACACCCCTTATTAATGTAATGAACGTACCCATAAATAAAACTGGTTTCTGCGTCTGAGACATAAGAAAATACTTTGGCTCTACTACTATCTTTAAGACACGTCGAAAAGAAATGTTTTTTTGTATTTCGAGTAGATGATTTTCATAATTTTATTTAGAAGAGTCGTAGCGTAGTCAAGGTTTGAATATATCAAGGCCGAATTAAATCTTATAATATTTTTAAGTAACAATATTTGAAGAGTTAAGTTTCGTTTTCATATTATGCAAACTTGACAAAATTTTCTCAAGACTGCCTTTATTTGATTTAGTCGTTTGATATCTTTTTAACTTTTTTTTTTTTTAATTAATATAAATAATGATAAAAAATTTATAGAATAAATTTAAAGTAAAAAAAGCATTTTGCATTTTATAATCCATTTTAAATAACTATTTTCCATTTTCAATTTTAAATATGTTCAGCAAAACCATTTTCCATTTTGTATTTTAAATGCATTTTTGAAAACCATTTTTCCCAGCCCTACTAGTAGGAGTATTTACGTATTGGTCCAATACGAGCCTGTTCCTCCTTCGGGAAAATGGAACTAGTTACTAGTCATTAAGTTGCATTATTCTTGCCGATTTAATTTATTTTTTTGTGGCTCGTTCTTTAAACACAATGAGAGAGCACAGATCTATAACGAATGTTTTGACATTTGTTACGATACTTGTCATATGATTATGTAATCAATATAGTTGATGTGGCAACGACGACTGTTGTATTAAATTCTTACTTTATTAAGTCGAAAGAGAGTAACAGAATAAAATACGCACCTTAAGTTTACCATTTTGGTTAATTATTAGTAGTAGTAGTATTAGTATATGGGCAGGCACTGCACACTCAAATACTCAAACTTACTATTGTAATATTCATTTGGAAACTACTTAAACAAATATTAGTTCTACTTAATGATAAATATGAATTCATTGCAGCTTATTTTTAGTTCCTAAACATAATTTTTTTTATTTAATTATTTTTATTTTTTAAGTGAAACTAACCTCAATTTTAATTAAGGTATGTTTTTGATTAGTAGAAAAGTATTATAATAACACAACTCCGATATAACGTAATGGGGTAGCTAGTGTGGTATCCCTCTCATAGACAAGAGATCAAAATAGCGAAATTTGACAAAAGTTCTAGAATATTTCGTTTTTTTCGACGATCAATAGAGTGGTAAAGTCGATTTTTCTATATTATAATTCCGTGATTTTTGTTAGTTTTCGAATAGAATATTCTAGAACTGTTGGCCTCTATCCGACGACGAATCCAATTGTGAAATCGATTTTACGATATTTTTGTTGGTTCTTATATTGATTAGACATCAGCATAATTTGAACCGGATATCCGTTTCATGTTTCTGGTAATTTCAATTTATTTTTTCCCCTTAAAGTTGGAATTAATGCTTCAGATGTACCATCGCTAACAATATTATACCCATTAACCCATTAGATCCCGCTCCTATTTTTACCGGTCAGATTTTGATGAAATTTCATGCAAAGATCTAGAATGGCAATATAAAGTAAATCCCTAAAGATGATCCTTGTATCTTTCCCAGGATAAGAGTAAAGGCCCGTATTATATATAATATTGTGGGTCGTGGTGTATATAAAACTTTGGCGGGAAATTTGAAATAAATTTATCAAAGTAAATAAGGTTAACATTAAAAAAAAACGAAATAAAAAGGTTAATATTCCTTTTATTCCTTTCTTTAAAACTAATTTATTATTCTTGACTTTTCAAAACTGACACTACGAAAATAAAAGTGGTTACGTTACCTAAAAGTAAATGTATCTGTCACCCTAATATCATGTTATTTTTATGGAGAATATTCAATTTTCATTATGCTCGGGAAAATTTGCACAATAAATCTTTACGAAATATTCCCATATTTTTTCTCTACTTCCATTTGCTTTGTCAAAATTTCTAAAAGAAATTACATATTATTAAACTTCAAAATCCGAAGTCGCACTTCATTCCTTCTTTGTTTAACATATTTTACAACTAATTATCTGTATCTCTCATACACGAAGTTAGCAACGAAATAAATGTAACAAGATACGTGGAATAATCTCTACAAGGACTACTCTTTGATTACATAACAACCTAGCGTATTTTTAAACATATCTATTGATTCTCTGCTGAAATTTTCTATTTTAATATTTATTTTTATCAATTATTTCATATTTAATGTTTTAAACACATATTTTACTAACACTCCGACACAGTTTTTTTGAATTAAAATTTAATATATTTAAAAATCAATGTAAAAATTTGTGACAATCTGCATTGCGCGTTACCGACTCTTTTTTAAATACTTATAAAAGCTCATTGTTATTTATCACATATTGTTATTTTATACACTTAAATGCCTTCAATTAAGAAAACTGTCCTTAAAGTTGACTTTCTCACGGTATTACGGTCACTAATGGGTTAAGAACTTGCATATTTAAAATTTTCATAGTAATTTTATTATAAACGTATTTTGTAATAATGAATTAAATCTAAAAATATAAAAATGTCCATGAGTAAAACATTTTTCAGTAATTTTGCGGGATATTTCAATGCTCACTACGTTATATTAGGGGCACTCCGTAATTTTTGGAGGCACTTTTATGTTACTGATGCTCTTAGCAGATCTTGGAGAATTTTTGTCACTGTATTATGGACACTCCATTATATAATAATGATTCAGTCATGTTTGATTACGCTTTTTTTTTTTCAAATTGTGTATGTATAAAAATGTATAATAATGTAAATAAACTATAAAAAATTTAATTTTTTAAAATTGTTTTATTTAAGTGTTTATTTATTAATCGAAAGTTCGCATTAGTCAGATACATCGTAAACAAAAAAAAAATACCCCTGTCGCAGCATCCTGCATAACATAGCGAATTTCCATTTACAAAAGTACGTTTTTCTCGGAAACTAGTTGATATACATAGAGTAATTGTAAATAAAAAAAACCTTCTTTATGTGATTTTTCCGCCTCATTCTGCCAAATTTTTTTCACGAAAAATGTCCAAAACCCCGTAAATGTTTTCACGAAATTTCTTAAAAATAAGATGTTTCGTTCTTGAGTTATCGTGCGGACACTTAGTAAACATATATATAAATGTGTCCGCACGATAACTCAAGAACGAAACATCTTATTTTTAAGAAATTTCGTGAAAACGTTTACGGGGTTTTGGACATTTTTCGTGAAAAAAATTTGGCGGAATGAGGCGGAAAAATCACATAAAGAAGGTTTCTTTTATTTACAATTACTCTATGTATATCAACTAGTTTCCGAGAAAAACGTACTTTTGTAAATAGAAATTCGCTATGTTATGCAGGATGCTGCGACAGGGGTATTGTTATCTCTATAGTTGTTTGTTAACTCTATAGTTGTTAACTCTACAGCCCTCTGGCGTTTATTCAATATGGATGTACAACTCAATAATTATTCAATCACGTGTTCAATTCAATCACACAACGATATTAATACGTCATCTTCGATGACATAGAAAAGATGGCATAATGCGTGTTTACCACGCACTTGACAATTTTTTTTATTTTGTAATTTATTATGTACATATTGTACATGCATATAGATCTTTGACGAATATATTGGTAGTACCGTAGCATATATTATGTACATATGTACTAATTCTATATATCGTCATTTGACTTCAGTAACAAAATAATATATATCCCTGTTGCAGCATCCTGCATAACATAGCGAGTGTCCGTTTATAAAAATTAATTTTTCTCGGAATCTAGTAGACATAGAATAATAATTTAAAGACCAATTTTATGTAATTTTTTCTTCTGGTTTAAATGGTGTAAAAAAATTTCGCAAAAATTTTTGAATAAGTGGAAATTTTGGCAAAAAACTAATTTTTTGCAAGAACAAAAACCACGTTCCTGGCATCCGACGTGTCTGGTTAACGAACTCATCCAACGGTTTGGGACTTCCAACACTTTCACCAAATTTCGTAATCCTAGGACATTCCGTTCGAGAGTTATCGTGCGGACACATATATATATATATATATATATATATATATATATATATATATATATATATATATATATATATACATATATACATATATATATATATATATATATATATATATATATATATATATATATAAATTTTAGCGAATATTATTTTCGGTTTCTAGGGACCTCAAAACAAATTTCTGCCATGGTCCCGGGCTCAGGTCGCGTCATGACAGTGGCTGTAATAGCGTATTTCCAGTTTTGGAAATTCGCTAAAATGTAAGGACATATTTATTGCACACGTCGCATCAAAATGAGATAGCTAATACCAGCTAATACTGTTCTGTGACTAATACCAACCGGGTAAGTACATGTACCGTAGAACAGCAGTTGGTTTTCTTGTATAACGACGAGTTTAGTGAAACAGAAAAAGTCAAATTCAGTTATTCCATCACATTCAGTTCTTAGTACAGTAGCAAACGTTTTATACATATAGGTTTTACAATATCTTCTGTATTTTTATGTTTCAAATGGATAGATAAATACAAATTGGTTAATAACGGAAAAATAAATACTTTAAAAGGAAATAGGAGAATGTGTTTCGGATATTGTAATAAGATTGTTTAAAATTTCATATTTTATAATTTAAATTAAAACGTTTTCTAAACTTATTCAAACCATTACTGTAATTTTTTTATGGTTTATTGTCTCTTTTATTACAAAATTAGAAGTAAATATACAATGTTTATTTTTATAGATACCAAATTGTCTTTTTTAGTACAATATCTTCATTCAATTGTTTCAAGTTGGTTGAGTTTTTTTAAAGCAATATTTTTCTCAAATTTTCTTTTTGTATTCCATCTGGTACTAGAAAAATTAAATTTTCTATGAGTAAGTTATCATTAATATAAACTAAAGTGAAGTAAAGTAGTGACGAGTACTAAAGTGAAGTCTATTGGGATCTGTCCAAAGAAGGAGCTTCAGAAAAATGGCCGACAAAAAAGTGCATTAACATTAGTTTTATATATAGTAACCAGTGCTATATTAAGAAAAAATGATAAATATTAGAACTGTTTGTATTTGGGTTGACACAAGTCCAAAACAAAGAGATTTTGTTGAAGGAGAGAAAATTTTACATCTGTAAAACAGTTAAAATGTGGTAAAAATATGAAAAAATGGATGAATAAGTTAATGAATATTACAATTTACAGTATACAAACGTCAAATTTAAATAGCAAACGTCATAAAATAACTGGAGAATTGTAAATGAATGGAAAAATCAAATCAATAGTATGTATTTTCAGATCTACAAAATTCAGCTCATAAATGACATTTCAACAAATGCACTTTAAGAATAGTCTGATTTTTCAACACCAGGGCCCTATTTCATAAAAGTACAATTTACAATTTACAGGTATTTTTTTTACAAATATGTAAATATTTAAGTTACAGGTGTTGTATAAAAAATTATTACAAATTTGTAAGTACCGATCAATTCTACAATTTTACAGACATTTCTTTGACAATTTTACAGGCAATTCAGTTGATGTTTTACAAAGTACAGATTAAAATCTTACATAGCTTGTAAAATTGTTATTACAATCTTACGTACCTTTTAAGTTCTGTAATTTTTGAACAAGTCTTAATTTTTGACTGTTTTGTGAGCATTCGTTCTTGAAAACTATTTCAAATAATAGTTTCGTATTTTCTAAATATTTTAAACATATTTCTACTTTGCGCTCTAATTTTTCTTTCATATATAATCATCCTTTGCATTTTCTATATTCATATAATGGAGGGAACCTATCCTAATTTTTGATAAAAATGAGTATAGGTACCGCATTTCGCAGAAATATATGCAAATTTGTTTGCAGTGATTGTTTCACCGATACGACCGATACGGGTTACCATTCTAAACAGAATTAACTATATTATGGTAAATTTACCAAATCAACTACAACTTAGCTACAGTTTAATGCTCATATTTTGCTTATAATCGCTGTGGTGAATTAATTGTTGTCTCTAACCGAACACTTTAGTTTACCAAGGCTTAGCTCGGTACAAAAGAACAAATAAGGCGTATGGTCAAATTAATTATCTTTTACGTGGGCACAGAAAAGAAAAGACAGAAATTGCCTTTTGTCTCTTGGGGAAAGGTTTGGTCCATCTCTTCGGTCAAACCTTTAAGAGAAATTGGGAACACAATAAACATCTATAAACCTAAAAAAATGTCCGCTTCAACTATCTTCGATCAAAGACCGGACCCCGCATCTCTGCGGACAAAATTCAGCTTGTTAACATTAAAATATTCGTTTTCAACATAATTATGAAATTTAAAATATAATATTAACTGGCAAAAAAGATATTAATTTTATTGATACGTTTCTATGGATATCATTTACAATTGTAAAAAAGTTAAGAATTTGTACGAATTATTTATGCAACACCTAAAATTGTAAGTAGTGCATTACAAGCACCTGTAATTGTAAAATTGTAAAATTGTAACTTGTACTTTTATGAAATAGGCCCCAGATGTCATCCCGCCATTCGACAGATCCCAATAGAGATTGACGATGAAATTTAAAAAAAAATAATGGGCCAATTTGTATCGGCGTAAGCGGAAGCCGCTTGCGCTCAATTGCAAACAGTGTATGCTTGAAAACAAGCGAATTTCGCTTGCTATTGATATATGTATGTATATTTCTGTCTCACTTTCCTTGTTCTAGTGAGAAGGGTGAGAAGTATATAGCGTATATAGCCGTCTTGGTGTTACGAATCGGTATTCATGACATCACAAATGTGTTTAATGGTGATTGTAAATATCTAAATACATTGGGCGCATTCGTATCGGCGTTAGTCAAAGTAGCTTGCTCTTACTTTTAAGCACATTACACTTGTTTTGAAGTGCACTTGCCTTACTTTTGAAATATTTGTATATTCCTGTTTCACTTTCCATGTTCTTGAGAGAAGGGTGAAGGTATGTATACGATGTGTACCGAACGCTATTACTTGGCTATAAACTATGTGTGCTAGAATCATCGTATCATAGAGATGTACATGATATGATTTTATTCACAGAGTGCTAATTTAAATACAAGAGTAATATTGTACTAGATTTTAGATAAAATTTCTTGTTAATACAATAATACGTGAAAGTTGTTAAAAAATTATTAGTTATTAATTATTTAGAATTTAGCTAATTCACTTGAATGAATTTTTTTAATGAAAATAAGTTGCGTTTTTAATGATAATAGGAATATTTTTATTGGAACGAGAAAAAATTAAAAAATAAAATAACAGAAAATTCTCATATAATTTTTATCAGTATAAATTGAATATATAATTCATTTTATTTATTTATACTATTATTATTATTATCATTATTATATTATTAATTTTTTTTTATTATAATAAGAATTGTACAGAATTTTTATAAGAATTAAATGTAAAATGTTGAAATGGTAAAAATTTTAATAGGTATTGGGATCTGTCCAAAAGGAGGAGCTTCAGAAAAATGGCTGACAAAAAAGTGCATTAACATTAGTTTTATATAATATAGTAACCAGTGCTATATTAAGAAAAAATGATAAATATTAGAACTGTTTGTATTTGGGTTGACACACCCTAACTACCCTAACTACTGTTACTGACACCAGATGGCAATAGTGTTGTTAAGCTCGATTCCTATACGAAAGCTAATTTACACAAGTTGTCTCGTAATTAATGAGTTAAGGTAATAAAAAAATTTTATCGATACAGTAATACTTAAGTAAAACTTATGAATCTCACCTTCTTTAAGAAATTTTTCAATATTTTTTAAAGGTATATTATAAATCGGAGAAAATTGCGTATTTTTGTCTGATTTTTGAGTTGTTATATCTTTAGAAGTTATCAATTCGCACGATGAATTTGAATTTGACAGAGATTTATTATATTTCGATTTATGGCTGTACATTATGTCACGTCTTAAATCTGGATTTACATATTTTGCAGTCTTATAACGTGGCTGGGCTAAACTATTAATACGATCAGATGCAACGGCATACAGTGCTTGTGGTTTACAGTAAACTGGTTTGTATATTTCCGGGTCATATTTCGGTTTAATACGTCGTTTAGGTGGTTGTGATAATTTCTCTAAACGTTCTGATACCATCCTGTAAGCAGAGAAGGAAAAAGTGGAATTTTATGAACATTTCGACGATTAACGCTCTAATTTTTAGTGTTCCGTAGTCATAACTATGGAACACTCATCGTTTTGCGTGGTTTGACATGCACTTGATTAGTTTTTAACACGCATGAATGGATTCAGTCTAAATACAAAAATGCGTGGATCGATCGACGCCTTTTGGCGGGATGCCATACCACTTTACGTTCAGTCTTTCCACAACCAATGAACGTATAAGATCAACTGTTATCACCGCAGTATATTACATTGCTGGTTAATCGTTGTTAATTATTAGAGCACACAGCACACCGCAACATACCGCGTTGTTATACGTGCATGGTGTTATGTATATGTACGCAAGACACACACACACATACACGCATCATACTATGTACATAACAGGTGAGTGGGGATTTACGTCACTCACACGTCACTTTTTTTCCACGCTGAGATCACTAGTGTAGAGATAGAAATATTGCTTCTGGTCTTCTATGGTTTTTAATAGAGAGTGTCGTATCCTAAGCAATTTAAGGGGGTATTCTAGTCTAGAGGCTCGATTTTCGGGTAATTTTACGGCTGTAATAAAAAAACAAAAGAGTAAACATTTTTAGTATTAATTTTTTTACCAGTTTTTTATTGATATTTGAAAAGTATAAAAATGTATAAAAATTTAAAAAAAAATTCAAAATTGAAATCGGTACAGGCCGATAAAGTGGCGACTCAAAAAAAAGGTGTCTCCTGGTTGACGTGATTCCAACCCTCCTGGTGATCTGAAGCATAAAATTTTAGTTCATTCTTAATAACACGGATGTAGAATTAGCTGGACGTAGCCGATTTGAAAAAATAAATTTTTTCATAAAATGGCGTTCATTTAAAATAATTATTTTTTCGCCTCCTTTTTTCAACTTTGGAAATTTTTTAAAAATAGTAAAAAAAATAAAATTTCAAAAACCCCTACGTTGGGCCAATTTTGATAGTATTTAGAAGGTCTGTACCAAATTTCAAGTAAATCGGTGCATTAGAACTTGAGATATCATGTCAACCGTATCGAAAAATGTAGTTCCGAGTAATTCATATTAAAAATTTGAATTTAACACTGAAAAGATACACAGTACGCAGGGAAAAAGTGACCATAACTCTAAAAATAATCCGAATTTCTGTAAATCCTTTTTCGATTTTTTCGAATTTCTAGACTAGAATACTGCCTTAATAGAACACACCGCAGAGTCAGTGATTAGAGTTTTTCATAATTTTTGGAATATTATTTAGGAAATTTAAGTATAATATGTATTACGGTTTCTCATTTCCCTAATTTTCTTTGAAATGATTACGGAATTTTGCGTCGTGAGATGGCGGTCTCGTAAAACTTCTTTATGTTTTCAATTTATGATTTCATGTTGAACACAATGGTATGTTTATCAAGTTCGAACTCGAATGGATGATGAACGGATATTAAAAACTTGCCGAATTTCTAGCCAACAAGTCGGAAAAAATTTTCATTACCTGATATTATTAAAGGAGTTCCACTTTTTAAAAATTTTTATTACTGATTTGTCTGATTTATATTGTAAAATTTTAATGTAAATTAGGTGTAAACAGTTGTTTTTTCGGATATTTTAAAATAATTAAAACTATGGTTACAAAATTTTAGAATTGTTTAATCCACAGACCAATGAACACTATTATATTATACTAATTATACTACTAGACAATGCGTAAAGCCAGTTTCTAGGTATTTTTCTTGAAGCAGGTAACAAGGGTGAGACGGGTGAAATTTAATGAAATAATATAATGTCAATTTTTGAGCAAATGCGACTATAATTATTGCAGGACATAATTTGTACACGTACGTATTTTCAAAATAAAGCGAATACCACTTTCCTTCTTTCAAAATTTTGCAGTTTCTTCTCCAAAAAGTAAAATTTTATTATCAATATTATATTTTGACAATAATTATTTGAAAATGTAACTACGGATACGAATCAACTATTTCATAACAGAATACTATTGAGGTCGGAATTTAGTCGTAACTGATTGCTTCAATAAATTATACATTTATATTATATGTCTCTATAATATAAAATATAATATGTTCACTGGTCTGTGGTTTAATCACTTAGATCTTGTAGATAGTTTTTTTTAACTTACTCGTTGCTGATGAGCTCGCACATGCGCACAGATTTTTTTTAATGACAACAGAAAACCCGGGATATATCAATGCTCGGGATACATTATTAATGAAGACGGCCCTTATCACATTTAAATTAGGGATGGAAAAGGCGCGCGCAAAATCGATTCTTGACTAAAATCGACTTTCATTTTTTCGATTCTCAAAGTCTTAATTGACTCTGAAAGTTGACTTTTCGACTTAAATCGACTTTTCAAAAATTTATTAGTTTATTTATAGAAACTATTAAGTATATATGTACTTTAAACAATCTGTACTGTATTAAGTATGTTTTAAACAATTTATTAAATAATGAACATATAATTTTTAAGAATTTAACAAGAGATAATTTATCAATAAATTGCACGCGATTTGGTGTTGAACATTAAAATTAAAATTAAAATGGACAGTAGAATTAATGGGTCGATTCGTATCGGTGTAAGCCAAAGCCGCTTGCACTCATTTTGAATCAATTTGCACTTGTTTTGATATATACATCGACGTATACGCTGTATACATCGGTATGCAGCGTATACGGTATACGATATATACCGAACGCTAATACTTGACCCTTCTCTCTAGAACATGGAAAGTGAGACAGGAATATACAAAAATGTTAAAAGTAAGCCAAATGTGATTCAAAACAAGTGCAAATTGATTCAAAATGAGTGCAAGCGGCTTTGGCTTACACCGATACGAATCGGCCCAATGTTAAGCTACTGTTTAATTAATGTTAAGCTAATGTTTTTGCACGATTTATAAATGCACATTGCACATACGCAAAAAGTCGAAAAGTCATCGAGTGAGAGTCGATTCCAGGTCGACTTGACGTGACTGAAATCGATTCTAAAAAGTTGATTATTTTTAGTAAATAATCGACTAAAGTTGGAGTCGACTTTACCATCCCTAATTTAAATATAAGGAGCATTCGAAACGCACCTAGCCAAAGTGTCTTGATATTACTTTTAAGAACATTACACTTGTTTTGAAGTGCTTTTGTCTTACTTTGGAGATATTTGTATATTCCTGTCTCACTTTCCATGTTCTTGAGAGAGGGGTGTAGGTATGTATACGATGTATACCGAACGCTAAGTATACGATGTATACCGAATAGCGTTCGGTATACATCGTATACATACCTTCACCCTTCTCTCAAGAACATGGAAAGAGAGACAGGAATATACAAATATCTCCAAAGTAAGACAGAAACACTTCAATACAAGTGTAATGTTCTTAAAAGTAAGATTAAGACACTTTGACTAGGTGCGTTTCGAATGCTCCCATAGTTAGCCGATAATGAAAGTTGAAAATATTGTAGACCTATGACGATATAGAATCTACATCGTCAGCTAGAAAAATTGAACTATGTAAAAGTAGTATATACACATAGATGACAGTAGTAACTAGTGTCATCATATTTCCTTAGGTAATGTTTGTTGTTTCTTTGCGTTACATGATTATGTGTGGTTTTTTTTCGTGTTTTTTTTAAAGGCGAAGGTAATAAAACAAATTTTTAAAAAATCACAACATTATTTATTTAACAGTTCATAGAATTAATTACATTTACATAATCTAATTTCTTTGGTTATTAATTAATAACAAGTTGGTATTGTTTAACAGGATATATGAATATTATTTTCAAATTGATCGAAGAATAGGGGAATTTTAATTAGAACATCAGACATGACATTCTATTTTTGAAATTTTTTTAAAATTACAGTTCAGAGAGTAGATAATGGGTCTTTTATAAAACTAAATTCCTAGGCTCATTTAAATAGAATTTAGTTTTACCAAGATATAGAAGAAATCCATATTTTTAAACATATACAAAAACACTTATTAAAATAAGGCTCAAAGATAATTTACAAGTTTTTTTTTTTTCGTTTAAAAATAGGGAAAACTTCTTATATAATGTTTTGGATGTCGATTTTTAAATAATTTATTTTTATCTACGATAGTCCTACGAAATATTATTTTTGGTAGCAATATTTATTTCCCAACAATTATAATATTTTATATATACTCTGATAGGAAATAACAATTGATATTTATCGTATTTAATAAATACAGTGGAATTTTATACTATTTACATGAATTTTATTTATATTAAATTTTAAAAGTAACATGATTTTTAAAAAAAATTCACAATTAAAATGTCTAATAATAACGATTCTTTTATAAAACTAAAAGAATTGTTTTAAGTAAGGCTTTATGATAGAATTTTTAAATGCTTTATAATTTCCACTGTAACAAAAAGCATAAATATTTACTAAAAATATTATTATTTGTGTATTTTTTTTTAAATAATGATATTTCTAGTATAATTGATTTAATATTTTTTTTTAAATAAGTAAAATTATAAAATAAAAAATTAAACAATTTTTCTTGCTACCACGATACAAACAGGTCCACGAACAATTCGTAGCAGATCAATCACATTATTTGTTGTCATATTTTCCACATTTTCATCATTAACCTGCAATAAATGTTTAAATATTTAATCAAATTTTATGTAACAAACCACATACAAATTGTGGAATCTATAGATTCACATGAAAATGTTATTTGAGATAGAAGGAAGTATATGAATGTATATAGTGAATGTATTAGGACATAAGTCCGTTCATTGTTAAATAAATAAATAAATAAGTAAAAACGGTGTACCACAACGTTCAGCACTTGTTCCCTTGCTATTTATTTAGCGAGAGATTGAAATTTAGTATTAAAAATGTAACAGAAATGTGAAAAATAAGATCAAAATTATAACCAAGTTTTTTTTATTAAATTTAAATATTATTTTTCAAATAGTATCAAGATTTTTGTTTTTGTTTAAATAAATAGAGAGGGGGGTTTTGCAGCCATAAAGGGTTTCAATTTTGGATTGAAAGGAAATTTGAATTCGATTGTTGAAAAATTGATTAAATACTAACTCTGAGTAGTTGATCACCAGCTTTTAGACGGCCATCCCTAGCTGCCACACTGTCTGAATGAACTGCACTAACGAACGTTTCACCATTTTCTCCTTGTTGTAAACTAAAGCCCAGTCGACTATTCCATCCGCGGTTTAATTCAATTGTTATTATTTCCTAAAATAAAAATTATTTACTAGTCGAAATATTTTGTTCTGAATATAAAAATGTTTTCTTTGCCGCGTTTCACCAATAAATAATTTATAAGATTACGAGCCGATTTTCGAGTTTCATCCGACCATTAGAGGGACTGTAATATAACAATTTTGGGTTTTTTCAATTCAACTATCATCTGTTTGTTTCAATCACTGAGCACTGAATAGAATAGAGGGAGTATATGTATTAAAGTATGAAGCACATGACGTCATTAAACTAAACCACATTTGTGATTAATCACGTGAAAGAAAATTTAGTTTTAATTATATTATGTAATACATTCGTTCTAATGGTGGCAAAGAAAACATTTTTCACTTATTATTTGAAATGTTCTGTTTTATATTCAGAACAAAAGAACAACACGAGAGATTTGTATTTTTTCGAATAAATTTGTGTTTATATATAACGAAAATTTGTTGCCTAGCAATTTAACGAGAAGAACTGTTAACTAACAAAAACGCGACAGCGAAGCTGAAGCGTATTTGGGTTGACAGTTTTTCTCGTTAAATTGCTTTTAGGCAATAAATTTGAGTTGTAGAAAACACAAATTTATTCAGAAAAAATATATAACTCAAGTGTAATACGGTAAGACAATTTAACGAATAAAATAAATTAGTATAATTCAAATTATTATTTAAGACATTGTCACTATGGTTTTGAAATCAACTAAGTTTACCAATACGAATTTTTGTTTCATTTTTACCGTGTTTACCTACAACGAAATGACCAATGAAATGTTTTGTACCATTTTTTTTTTCGCTGTAAAAATCTGTCCTAACATTTTTTCCATGGTAAAAGTGAAAAAACTACAATATTCTTATGGAACTTGATATACATGATTTAAATTGTCAATAATCAGTGCCGGATTTACACTAGGGGCACGCGGGGCACTGACCCCGGGCGGCAAAATTTGGAACACGTGATAATTTTTTTCATCACTTATTTTCTAATGGGAAAATAACAAATAGGAGCTTTTTTTTGCTCGTCACTTATTTTCTGATAGGAAATTAAAAAACGGGAGCTGTTTTTTTTTTGCTCGTCACTTATTTTTTGATAAGAAAAGGTAAAAAAGTGGGAAAGTTAACCCTAGAATCATACGTATTCGTCAAAATGACGAACGAACTTCTCTACCTGCTCCAATACTACAACTTGTCGTTGCCTGCTTGCTGTGAAATTTCTGTTATCTAATTTATTTGTTATTATACGACAGCAAATTTATAAATTTTGTTTATAGTTGCTGTCGTTTTGTTTGTATTGAAATAGTGTACGTCAAAAGGACGACGATGTATGATTAACCGATGTTTTTTTTTTTTTAGAGAGTGTACTTTACATATAAAAGTTTTCCTAATTTTTCTAAAATTTATTAAAGATATGGATGTTATGATTAATTTATTCAATGATAATGATAATATGAAAGGTGATTACAGCTGTTTGACTTATAGAGACGACATAATATTGAAGTTTTAATATATTGAATCGAAAACCAAAGAATGCGTTTCAAGTGACTTAATAAAAGATTGACAATTTATTTTGTGGAAAATAATTTAATTTTATTATTTTTTGAGATCTTATTCGAAAAATTACTAACAAATTTTAGAAAATTTACAAATGTGCCTAATCAGGAAATAACTACATATCTACGGGAATATTTGTGACCGAGAAATTTCACATTCTGTAAAGTCACACATGTCCAACGACTCATAATAGTTCATAAATTAATTATTTGAAAGACATATCTTATGATACAATTGATGTATTTATCTATTTTTTAATTTTTATAATAAAAATATGCTTTGATAAAAAAATTAAAAAAATTAATAAATATTTATATTAAAAAATTTTTCCAAATGCAATTTTTGTAAATATTTTGTTCACTTTTGTAGTATTGTTATGTAAAAAAATGTTTTTTTGCAAATAAACTCTAAAATTCTCCGTAAGAAGTCCATTCGTCAAAATGACGCCGATGTATGATTAACGTTTCTCGTAGACCAACGTATGATATTCTAGGGTTAATAAGAAATTTTTGTTAGGGGCGGCATTTTTCACAGTGTTCCGGGCGACACTTAGGGTAAATTCGGTCCTGTCAATAATAATTAATTTTTTTGAAATATTAAAACTTACAAAATCACTTCCATCAGTGTGAAGAATTTTTCTTTTCGGTTGACCACTAGCATCTGTATCATCAACTGACGTTTCCGGTGTAAATACAATTCCTTTCCATTTTAATAAACCTTTACTTCCCACATTTTCCGGTTTATGATTACGTTCACCGGTATCTTCACTTGTACCACATTTAGGATGCGCCGATTGATAGGAAGGATTACTATACGTGAATCCTTTCGATGACATTGGAGGCATACTAACCGGTTCATCCGGTGTATCGTTCATATTCATTTGATTCCGTTGTCCTGCACAATTCGCTTCATCATACGATGATTCCTTATTAAACGTTAAATTTGGCGCATCTAATATGTCGGCATCTAAATTATTTAATTCGTATGCGTTGTGTGCCAGCGAAAATTGAAATTTTGGCTTACGAGACGTTGGTGTTGATACGGGTGAACATAAATTTAGAAAATTCGGACGGATTGGTTTTTCCGGTTCTGATTCATTGCTAGAAATATTTGTATTTACGTCGGATCCAATTGATGCCTTTCGACTAAAACTATCTGATTCAGAAGTCACTTGACTAGAAATATATCTATAGGAACCTACAAAATAAAAAAAAAGTGTTATTGTATACAACAATAATAATACAGTCAAGTTTCTTATAACGCGGTATCCTTATTACGCGAATTCTATATAACACGGTGTGAAATTACGACAAGTCACCTATAACGTGATCTCCATAGAACGCGATTTTCGTACAAGAAAATTTCAACGACTCAAATGACTTGAAAAAATTATCTATAGTTGCACTTATTCGATGTGTTAAATTGTCGAAGTGCTTCTGAAGTCAATCGATCATAAAATGAATCTGTTTTTTATTATATTTGTTTATAAATTATACTTTTCGTAATCGAAAACTTTGATCGTAAATATCTTTTGAACCGTGTCGTAACGAAAAAATAACGAAATTTTAGAAGGCTTATTAAGCGAAGCAAGCTACTGAAAATTATCGATATTGAAAATAACGATAATATTTTAAAAATGGATGATGTAAGCCTTATATTATAAGGAAAGGAAGTATGCATTGAAATATATCACACCTATTGAATACTTTTCCTTATCAAAATCCTTCGATCGAAAATAGACCGTAAATAGTGTACATAAACCCAACTTCAAATGTGTAAAATCCTATATATTCGTTATCATTTCCATTATAAAATCCGATTAATTAAAACTAGAGATGTCAATTCTCCAAAAAAAAGATCGATTTTTGGATCGATTTAAATCGAAATAAAAAAAATCGATTAAAAAAAAAATTGGCTAAAGAAAATCGATTCTGTGAGATCGATCTAAAAAATCGAAATTTTGAAAAGTTTAATAAAATTAGCTGAAAATTTTTGTTTAAGGGACTTACTTGATAGTACATAGGTAATATCGTGTAAAAACGCCTTACATTATATTTGAAAAGGCGATGAGTTAACTTTTCAATTATAAATATAAAAAATAAGGCAATTGAATATGTAGGACGAATACCACGAAATGAACCAAGTTTATTCAAAATTTCAAACAAATTGACAACAATTTTTTTTCTAAATAAGTCTATTTTGTAGGAAGGAATTGTCTTTTGCACAGATAGGTGGTCTCTTCCTTCCTTTTGTATTAATAGTCTGACTTATAGAGCCATAGGAGGGGTTTGTTGATATAACGAGTAAAAAGTGACAATTAACAATAGAGTTTTTGGTATTTCATTTTAACACATCTTTCTTTGTAGAATTACTATTAAAATAAAGTTATTTTTGAAAAAAATCGGTTATCGATCTCTTACTTTTAATAATTGATTCATGAATCGATTCAAATGAAAAAAATCGAAAAAAGAATCGATTTTTTAAGCTTCGATTAATCGATTTAAAATCAACATCTCTAATTGAAACCGTATCAATCACAACTTGATACTTTGACAAAGTAGTTTTTATATAGGTCTGATTTACGTACAATTTATTATTTTATTTTTGCGGCACGATTCACTTAATTTGGATTAATTCTGAATCTTCATATAACGCGGTATATATATTTTTTTTTGTTTTTCTTATTTTTGTAATTTCCACAACGCGGTTTTCATAGAACTAATTTACTGATATCAATTAATTCTGAGTCTTCTATAACGCGGATTCTATATAATGCGGTACAAATTAACCGCGTTATAGGAGACTTGACTGTACTTTAAAATTTTGTTACCTTTATCATCATTACATAGACTACCATCACCTTCTGATTCTGTTGGCGTTGATTTTTGTGTTCGACGCAGTCTTCTTGGTGTTGAATTTATATGAATATTTGTTGGCCAGTCTTCGTTAGATTTTCCACTATTTTCACTATTTTGTAAACGTTCATTGCCAGGTGATAATTTTCGAACGGCTAAATCCGTTAACATATCCATCGCTTCTTGTCTGTAAAAAAATATGTTATATAAATTAATTAATATCAAAATAAAAAAAAAATTCACAATATCTTTACCTAAGTGGTTTAAGTTTAGTCGGAGCATCTGGTTCGGTTGGTGACAATGCAGTAACTGGTGTTTGCGCGGCATCTCGATACAGTCTTAATTTTACTTCTTGACCACACTGTCTCAGGAACTGAACAGCTTCTTCATGGCTGAATGAAGATAGCTCAACGTCATTCACCTGCAAATTAAATCGTTTTATTAAATCAGAACCGTATTTAAAACGAGTTAAAATTTTGTACAGTATAATAAAACTTACAGCCACTATTTTATCACCAGGTTTAATTCGGCCATCGGACAGAGCTGGCTCCCGAACTAAGGCTCTTACGTAATGACCTAATGCACTTTCATCTTCTTTGCGTAACGTAAAACCTAATGATCCTTGTACTTTTGTGAGAACTATATCGAATTCCTGTTTCAAAAAACAAAAAAATAATTAAAAACTGATGTTTACCATACTTAGAAAAAAATATTTTGATTCAAAGGCATTATTTCTTTTATTAGTGTCAAAAAATATTTCTTCACTTCAAAAAAATATTTGTTAATATTATTGAAAGAAATCATTTTTTAACACTTAATTCTTACACTGAGAATAAAGATTTTTGATTCAAAGAAATTATTTCGTTCAATAGTGATCAAGAAATAGTTTTTTTAAATTGATATTCTTAGAAAAAACTTCTTCAAACAAATGTTTTCTTCCAATTGACAAAAAAAATATTTTTTACTTCAAAAAAGTATTTTGTTGAGATAATTCAAGTAAATCATTTTTTTAAACATTTAATTGATACAGTGAGAAAAAATTCTTTAATCCAGAGAAATGTTTCCATTTAATAGTGTTAAAAAATACATAGGAAACTCCTATATCGCACGCTCCCATTTAGCAATTTTGTCGCACACAAGATGTGTATAATGGCACCCCTCCGTGTTTTAATACAAATATGTTTGAATGTGTTAGTGTCTAAGTAATAGTTTGTAACAGTAAATCATACAAATATATAAATCAGAAACTTTGACGCCCGTGATCTTACGATGATTGTGGATTGCGTAATGGGAGTTTCCTATTACTTTGTTGAGACTATCTGAGAAATAATTTCTTTGAGTTAAAGAATTTTTTATAGAAAATAATTCTTACCCCGGTGAAGCAGTCTTCGTACGGCGTTAAAGGAGGAAGTAAATTTAATGAGCAAGGAGGATCTCGTTTCGGTGGCGGGGGAGGAACATCACTTAGTGGACTAACTGCGTTTAATATTTCTGCTGGAGGTCGACATATAGTTAAAACAACTGTTGGAGGTGTTGTTCGTAATACTTCAAGAGCTTCCTAAAATTTTGTAATTTTTTGTAACAAAAAGTGTCAAATAAAATTTTAATAAAGTGTTAAAAACGTACGTAATTTGTTAACCCTGTTAAAGTTAAACCATTTGCAGCTAATATTAAATCTCCAGTTGATAGAAGTCCACATGATGCAGCCGGTTGATTAGGAAACAGCCTTTTAATTCGTATTAAACCAGGCCATGGTCCTCCACTATCGATACCTCCGGTAACACTTAAACCTAATCCACGAGAATTTTTTGTTAACGTCACCGTAAATACAGATTCTGAAATAAAAGGAAAGAAGTGTTTTACTCAATCGAATAAAGTTATAATATCAAAAATTTATTCATCAGAAAAAGTAAAAAATTGAAAAATGACTGTGTTTTCGTTATTTGAGTTACTGTATATATTATGTCGACTTGTTACTGGAATCTTACTGATTTTACGGGTGAATATTTAATTTTTGTTATAAAAATACTGAAATTGTGTTTAAAACAGGGACTTATACGCGAAAATTCAAATTTCTGCTAGTGTGACGGCTTCTAATTTTATCAAAAATGAAAACTCCACATCTCTACGGCCAAAATTATGATTTTTATGGGAAAAAATTGATTAAATGTGCTTGATGACGTCATCACTGAAAAAATTAAATTTTTGTAAAACACTGGTTATTCCAGTGATTTCATTTAGAGATGAGACATCTGAGTACGAATTTTCAATTTCTGTTATCAAAATTAAGAAGTATTGAAATGGCCCTTGGACATTAAAATTTCTGAGAGTCCCACACTTTTAATTGTATCAAAATTAAAAAAACGGTACTAAAAATTTAGAAATAGCTTCAAACTCGATATCTCTGCGACAAAAATTCCGATTGTTAGGACAAATAGTTGATTAAATATAATTGATGTCATCACGGTAAAATTTTGACTTTTTAAAATATTCGTTGCTTGAATGAATTTCTATAGATTTGTTAGTGTGAATTTAGTAATTTGGGGATGAATTTTCGATTTCTGTTATCAGAATTACGAAATTCCCATTGAAACTGACACTTGGACATTAAAAATCAAATTTCTGCTAGTTTCATCCTTCTAATTTTATCAAATTGATTATGGTGAAAAATTTTTGTCACCATAATCGTTATGGATTTTTACAAAGTAAAATTATCTATAATTTTATCAAAAATGATAACAGTAATATTAAAAACCTACAAATAGTGAAAAGTTGATTGACTGTTCTTGATGACGTTATCCCGGTCAAATTTTAACTTTTTTAACAATATTTGTTACTTGAATGATTTTCTATAGGTTTGTTAGTGTGACTTTAATAATTTGATTTCTATTATCAAAATTTCGAAATTCCCATTGAAACTGGCACTTGGACACTAAAACTCAAATTTATTTCTGTTACTCCCAGACTTCTATTTTCATCAAAAATGATGACAGCGATATTAAAAACAGCCAAATAGCTTCAATTTCTATATTTTTGCGGGTAAAAAATTACGATTTTGCGGCAAAAAGTTCATTACATGAATTTGGTGACGTCATTATGGTAAAATTTTAGCTTTTTTCTTAAAAACTCGTTACTGGAGTGACTTTATATAAATTTATTAATAGGGTTTTATTAATTTGGGAATGAATTTGGTTGAAATTTAATGCTTGTGGAAAATTAATGACATAAATTTTGATACTGAGAGGAAAGATTTTATTTGTGTTATAAAATACATTACACATATATGCATAAGATATGTGAAATAATGTAGATAAATACATTATATTATGTGGTAAACACAAGAGATATTTATTAAATAGACAAAAGGGAATGCTGTTATGTTCCCTTGCAATTTGTATCGTAACATTAAGGGGGTAATAAACTGTGGTAAAACGTTGATACGAATGTGGTCAACACAATAGTACGCTAAGTGGTGTTTCTCATTGTCTTGTTTTTAGTGATGGGTTTGTTTCATAATTAAAAGCTTCTATAGACCGCATACACAAAATATTAAGCTTGACGTATATGTACATCCATTTTAACTCATGTATCACATATTTTATTTATATGCGAAAGATGTTTTTGTCTGTTGGGTTCTATTGGGATCACTTCATTTTGAGAATTATTTAGTTAAGACAAAAGTTGTTAAGGCGATATATTCTAGACTAGAAATTTTAAACAATCAATTTTTTTAGTTTAGGTCAGTGTTCAGCTTAGCTGCAATCTTCAAGCAATAGAAACTTAGACTGTAATTGCAGTTCTCTGAAATTTTATCCAAAATAGACGTATTTTTCTCGAAATTACTTTTTTGTTATATATATATATAATATGTATGTAAGTTTGGTTCACACAGAAGTTAATAATATAAAGTATATTTGGTATAAATTTCAATAAAATCGGCCAAGTAGTTTTGAGTTAGAATGCCAGCCAATTATAAAAAGGGTTTTTTGTGAAAAACGTGTTTAACGCTTTAAATGATTAAGACGAGTTAACTCGTCCTGCAATATGGCGGCTCAAAATGCTGTGATCTGTATATATTCATTGGTACAGGTGCCGCCATCTGTGACATATTTTCCGAAATACGGTCTAATTCTAAATATAATGTTCAATTTTGTCAACATAGTTACTACGCGACGTTGGCGCCCCGACAATTTTTTTTTCTTTTTTTAATCAACTTCTAAATTAACGTGTAATAGCTTAAGAAATTGCCCTTTAAATGCCCTTTCCGAATATAAAATTGCCTTAGCTGTATCTTTTAGCAATAGTAAGTTATCATTATATATATTATTTAAACATTTTGACATATAAATTAGCATTAAAACAATAAAGAAAGTTTTTTTTTTTTCATCAAAATACTTTTTCCTAATACTTTTAAATTTGCCCCATCGAAGCGCCAAATTCTTTTTTGATTTAATTATATAACTAAAGAGAAAAAATCTAAAAACATCAAAAAAGAAAAAAAAATTCGAGGCGCTAGCTTCACTTAGCTCAACATAGTTTAGTGTAATTTATATTTTGTAAATTTCAAGGGTTCACTTTTTTGATGTTGGGATCTTTGATTTTTCTTCTTTTTCTTTTTTTGTAACCTTATCTATTGTACCTACTTATCACTGGCAGTAAAAGTCCGGCATTTTGAGACAAAAAAGTTTTTCCATATGGTTTGTTTAAAAGCGTTAAAATTTTTATATGTAATATTAAAACGAAACTATTTTGACACACAGTGGGATACTTTTATTTTTCATTTTTTAATTTACTAATAAGCCACAGATGCCATTTCACGCTCTCGAGCTCGTCTTCCATTCAGGGGCTAAAACATACGAAGGACTTTGACTATCGTTCTGAAAGTTTTATGGAAAAAAATTTGATTTTTTTTCGTCGCATAGGTAGTTCACCCCTTTAAGTTAAATTTCATTCTGACATGTCTATTTTTAAATACACTGCCTTTATATATATTATATATAGTTACGAAATTAAAAATGCACAAGTTTTTCCGCTCTTCTGTAAAATATTTCATTCGTATTTATTTATACACATACATGTGGTTAATATTATGTTTTTGGTTTTGTTGTTTGTACGTTATATTATGAAGGTGATAGTGATTGTTGAACTGAGCTGTTTAGTTGAGGTAATACCGGATATCCGCTCTGTTTATTTCCGGCCAGGTAGATATGGATGATGTGTCTGTTTTGTTGATGGACCTTTGTTATTTTCAAACAACTACACAATATAGTACCAACCAACCAACCACCGTTCATAATAATACAAATAATAATTTATATGAATATATTATAGGATGATGTAGAATTATATACATTCGTTGTGTAGGCATGCATCCATGTACATAGTACATATAGATTGAGAGCTGGCTACATAAAAAGCTTGTTATCGCGCTATATGGCTGATTTCTTTTGTAAAAGGATCCTTTTTTGTAGCTAAGTTCAAATAAATAATCTTGTCTGCCAGCTTCATGTTTTATAGGCGCTATTTTCAATAAAAAAAATTTTTTTGCCTTCAGTTGCCAGTAACCCACGTATAGGATATGGCTCAAATTTTCGTTGATTGTTGCTAATTAATATAAGGAGCAACAAAACGCCATTCCAGCAAAAAATGCACGATGTAACCATTAAACAATATGGCTGGTGACACCTAGTGGCGGATTTTAGTACTTGAAAATGTAAAGCTAAAGATGTAAATCGCCACCTGGCTAAATTTTAATGAACTAGTCACATCATACGACATAGTAGGCGGTGCTTGCGATGTGACGAATTTTAATCAACCAATGAAAAAGAAAGAAGCCATTTTGCTTTTAAAAAAGAAATTGATGGAGAAGAAAAGTACAACAGGGGGTTTTGGAATTATTATTAGCAATCTAGACATTAGAAAAAAAAAGACGCAATTGAGACTTGATTGAATAAACATGTAAAAATTTTGTAACAAATCCCGTTTGGGAAATTTAATTGTTGAAAAATATAAAAAATATATAACATTCAAATAAAAATAAATTATAATAAATTTTAATAAAATAAATATCGAAATACAAAATTAAAACGAATTTATATAAATAAATAAATAAAAGTGTGAAATTTAAACTGTAACGGTCCGTCTTTATCAACAATTAAATACAATAAATAAATTTCTTAAACTAAATCGGCTCGAATTATTTCACCTACGACCTTTGGAAATCAATAATCAGGGACCTTAAAACTGGAAAATTCTTCTAATAACGTTGAAGCATCTTCGTCGTAACAAACAATTAGTCAACGTTTAAACCACGCCAACATCCGGACCATTACAACGGCTAGCCGTTTTCGCAAAATTTAACTTTGAAAGATGTATTATAGGCGCTTTTTTTAACAAAAAATTTTTTGCCGTCAATTGTCAGAAAACTACGCATAGGATCTGGTTTAAATTTTCGTTGATTATTATTAATATAGTAAGCAACAAGACACCATGCCAGCAGAAAATACATGGCTAGCCGTTTTCCCCAAAATTTGACTTCAAATGATGTATTATAGGCGTTTTTTTCAATAAAAAATTTTTTTTGCCGTCAATTGCCAGAAAACTACGCATAGGATCTGGTTTAAATTTTCACTGGTTGTTACTATTAATCGAGACAATAAGACACAATGCCAACAAAAAATACACGGCTAGCCGTTTTTCCGAAATTGTATCAATTGAGTAATTTTAATTAAAAATTGGTTTGTAACTCATTTGTCTCCAATTTTCTTCTAGATTTTACGATTTTACAAATCTATATTTTAGACGAGGCTCGTAATCAGCGGACCCAATAGTTTATTAATTTTTAAGTTTATTTTGCTATGTTTATTATACATGGCCAAAACTATCGTAACATGGGTCATTTCCATTTCCAATGGTAAGATTAAGGTTTTTTTTATTTTTAAAAATTACGCCCATTTTTTAGTGCGTTTTAACGGCGTAGCGGTTGGTCGTAGAAAGAATTGTTATGTACAAAATTTGTAGGAAATTTTGTCGACTTTAATTTTGTAAAGAACAACATTTTCGAGACAATGCATTTTTACCAAGATTAAGATTAAAAACCTAAAAAATTAACAAAAATTTGAATTTTTTCGCAAAATAATCAATGTTCCGGGCAAAATATCTGTCAGCAAACCTGAAATTCGTGTTCAGCGACCCAGAAAACATAAAGAATGAAAATTATTAGGACTGTGACTAAACTTTCCCTTAACATTCCTAATATGCTTTTTGAAAATAAAAACTGTTTCCATAGTTATAACACATGCATCTTATAAAATTTTTAATATCGAAATTTAACTATTTAAACGGCCGTTCCTGCGTTAAGCCACGGGATTGCGCTGGTAGACAAGATTATTTGAACTTGGCTACAAAAAATGATCCTTTTACAAAAGAAATCAGCCATGTAGCGATAACAAGCTTTTTTATGTAGCCAGCTCTTAGACTAATAGTACATTCATTATAAATAATAAGATAAATGTATACGGGTTGTAACCAAAAAAATAGGTAATAAAATTCTTATCATTATGCAGTGTACGAAACAGCACCTGTGTCCGCGACATCTCTTCCAGAATAGAATTCCTATAGCAAATTATTTTCTGTTAAAATATTACACTTTTCCGCTAGATGTTAGTCAGGGGTGAAAGCAGTGTTCAATTAGGAAGGGGTCAAGAACGACTTCGAAAATCTATAATTTTCTTCGAATTTTATCATTCTATTATTTCATTTACTGTTCTTTAAGGCACTGAATAAGTTTGGTATTCATAATGATGTTATCAAGTTAAAAAAATTCATTTTTCTCAAGCCAAACTTTATTGAAGTGATTTGAGTTAGGATGATTGATCGAATTACGGCAACTTAAGTGTGATCTTTTCATTTTTGCTATTAAAATGACGAAATTCCATTCAAAAATATGACTGATTAAATAGGAAGTCTTTTTTTAGTAGGCTAGTTGCGTGAGAATTTGGTTTTCAATATCCTTTAAAGCAGAGCTTCTTAAACTTTTTTCATTCGCGACCCCAAATAGAAATATATAAGTATTTTGTCAGGGTTTATTGATTAGGTAACAATATATACCTATGTATACATATAAAAAAATTTTTCGCTATGACCCCAAGATTTCGCTAAGCGACCTCAAATGGGGTCGCGACCCATAGTTTAAGAAGCCCTGCCTTAAAGGAACATATAAATTTTGAAATTCATTATTTCACAAAAGTGGTTAAAGAAACCTCAAATTCATTTTAAAAGATCTTTCTGACGATATTCCACACGATAGGGTACATGGAATTATTTCTGAATTATTCTACAAATCAAATTTATCGATTTTATCGAATTTATCGATTTTCCAGTATTTCTTCTAATGATTTGTATTTGAATTTTTGGAAGATGTTTTCTAATATTAATCTTCTAATTAACTCTACTGTAAATTACTTTTTGAGTTTTCGAAAATTGACTATTGTTTATATTTTCGAAGGTTATCGACACAACTTAGCCGAAATAATTTTCATTGAGTGTTGTTAATAAATGCTTATCTGTAATATTTTAGATTTTTTTGAATCAACAGTTTAAAACTTACAGGGAAAAAAATCACCTTAAAGCTCAATATTAAGAGTATGAAGTTTACATAAATAACTTTATGTTAGAAAAGAATCTATAGGAACTGAACTAGGTTTGAAACTATTCTACAGGGTGTAAAACAAATAACTCTCGTCCTTTTGTGAGGTGACTCATAGCACCCTGTAGACATTAAAACCGCAGGAATTTTTTCGGAATTAACAGTCGCGTCACCCCTCAAGGATAAGAGTTATTTCCCTTACACCGTGTACATATATATCACACACATACACACACACACACACACACATATATATATATATATATATATATATATATATATATATATATATAAATATATATATATATATATACATGTACAGGGTGTAAGGGAAATAACTCTTATCCTTTTGAGGGGTGACGCGACTGTTAATTCCGAAAAAAATCCTGCGGTTTTAGTGTCTACAGGGTGCTATGAGTCACCCACCAAAAGGACGAGAGTTATTTGTTTCACACCCTGTATATATAAATTATGAGAATTATGACGAATGTGAATTCTTTAAATTACACGCTGTATTTTTTGTTAATTCATTGAAAAGATATTCTACTTTGTTTAGTTTGACGTATCATAAATAGATATTAAATTTAACGATAAAAAAAAAATAAAACCCATTGATAAAATCAGCATTTTTTTACGTATTGTTCGTATATTATGTACAAACTAGTATTATTTTCATAATTATCTAACGTGATAATTTTTGATGATTTATTTTTGTGTTTTCAAAGAATATCGAATATTTCATTTTTTGTAAGCAAAATTTAAATATTTATAAAAAAAAAACCTTGTAAGACATTACCTGGTGTAATAAAGGGATATTTTGAATGTGGATCAGAATCGTCCGTTCCTGATTCAGATCCGGATGGAATTGCAACCGGTGGATATTCATCTTCTGGTGATCGTTCCGAGCCATAGCCTTGATCACACAATGTGGCATCGTTGCCAACTTTTACATGCAGCGGTTGTAATCGTAATTCAACAACATCCGGTTCACGTGACTTGTAACACTGCTGTTGATGTTGTAATGGCGGTATAGGTGGCGCTGGATGTTTCTTTGGCACACGCGGGGCAACCTTAACTATCTGTTCCACATGATTGTTATTTTCCCGGGCGTAACAAATTGAATTGGTGGTTTCATTCAATGAATCCGTATCGTCCAAATGGTTTGGTAATGATCCACAAAATCGATGATTTTTGTGTACGTTATTCGATGTGGGTGTTGTGCCGGTTTCAATTGTTGCACATGGACCTAAAAATTTACTAACATTTGACGTGGATGATTTGCCGTTACATATATTGCCGCTAGATTGGGTCCGACGTCCAGATAGACCTTTCCCTGAATGTCGACTTACATTTGCACCCATTGTATCTGTTAAGTTATTTGCGGCCGTAACGTCCTCGGGCTTTTCCGTTTCATGATTGCTGTCGGCGGTGGTTAGACGACGAACAAGACGTAATAGAACTGCGTCAGAGGCGGATTTTAATGTTTTTGTTGCTGCTTCTATATTAGAAACAGGCTTCCTATCGATTTCTAGAACTCGATCGCCTGTAATAAAAAGAAAAACTCCTTTAAGAAATAATTTACTGAATCATTTGAATGTAGTTATTTTATCAAACTACTCGATATGATTTTATAAAATTTTTTATCAAACTCTTCAAACTTATCTATTTATATTGATTTACAATGTAACATTTCTATGTTGTGCAATATGTATAAAAAAACGCCGTGAGCAGCGGGGCCCCATCACGGTAGTCGAATTTTCCCCTTCATCTTCGGTATTGAATGTCTACAAGCGAAATGTGATTGAAAGTCTACAACCGAATTGTCATTTTGTTGGTTTCAAAACTGGTGATGAGTGTTCGGCTGATCGAGGCTTTAAAAAAAGGTTTTAAGTATTTAAGGGCTGTATCTCAGTAAACTTCAATTTTGTGCCGAAAACAGGTAGCAGAAAAAAAACCAACACAATTCGTACGAGGACATTCCTGCCCATGTTTATCCGCTAATTGCCTTTATGTTTTAGTTTTAAATATTAAAAAAGGACCTTAAATAGTAAACTGGAAGGCCTTTATAAAGATATTTTTTTTTTCAAAAAAAAAAAAAAAAATAAAAAAATAAAAAATAAAAAAATAAAAAATTATTTTATAAATAATAAAAATCCAAAATTCCTACTTTATATGTATGTATACATATAGAATTACCTATATGTAATATAATATGTATGTATACAACTACCTGTATGTATGTATTGCTTTTGTTAAAAAAGTAAATTCATTTTTTTTAAAATTTTTTAAAATTACTATTCGCCTACTGTGTGTTAGAATAAAAGTAATTCATTTAAAACACATTTACAATACCACTGAATTCCGATGTAAAAATGGGAGAAGTGGGGGGAAAAGTAATGTTTAATCCCTAAAAGGCACTAGCTGGATACTAACTCAATACACGTACAAAATTTCAGCTCTGTATGTTTTCTTAGAAAGCTTCTAGACGTGTTAGAAAAAAAGCAAAAAAATCAAGGAAATATTGGCGTAAAAATCGTGGGGGTAAGGGTTAAAAGCCCTAAATTTCAGCCCTCTAGGTTTATTTGGGGAGATTTTGACCCGAACGAAACTGTTAAAAAACAAGAAAAATGATGTTCTTTTTGGTATAAAAATGGTGAGGGTAAGGGTTAAAAGTTGAGACCCCCAAAAGGCACCCCCTTGATACTAACTCAATTCGAATACAAAATTTCAGCCCTGTAGGTTTGTTTGGGTGACCTGTGCGAGTGGTACAAACTTCGAAAACGTCAAAAAAGCATGAAATTGTAGCTTAAAAATGAGGGGAGTGGGGGTAAAATATTAAAACCTCCAAAAAGCATAACCTAGGTATGAACTCTATCAACACACCAAATTTCAATCCTCTACGTTAATTCTGGGGGGCTGGGGGCGTGTTAGATCCAGCGAAAATCGTTTTCCCCCTCCCTACTCCCTCCAAATCACTCTAGGAAGCTGAATTTTGGATATGTTGTAGATAATTGATCGAAACATTATTTAAAACCGGTTTGGAAAAGTTTTATTGTTTTGTTACCCCCCACCACCCCCTTAAAGGTCGGGTCGGAAAAAAAATTTGCCCAAAATTTGACCCCACTTTGATAGTATGAGGTGCCTCGAAAATGAGCCCCATTTACCAAATTTCATCTCTTAACTTCCATAGGGGGGCCCTACACAAATTAAAAGGTGGCGGGAATATATACATATATATATATATATATATATATATATATATATATATATATATATATATATATATATATATATATATATATATATATATATATCAGACATCTTTTTTTTCTACATAATCGTATTCTACGGGTCCGAAAACGGATAGCGCCCCTACTCTCGCCTCTCGCAGCTCTTATCGTATAGACTGTATAAGTCTAATTTTTCGGAGAAAATTCGACTAAAAATATTTTTACAAATTTAATTATGTAACTACACTTAAACTTAATTTTGTGTGATTTTTTTTATGCGGTATATTAAAAATGTGGTCAATAAAAAGTATGTAAGAAAAACTAATTTGCGGTAAGGTTGGTTGCTGACTGTTCAAACGTATTTCATCGTCACATTACATAAGTGTATACATTATTACATCATCTAGTTTCTTTGCATAATATGTATGTATTGCCAAATTCAGAAACTTTTTTTTGGGTAAAATATAATTAAATTTATTTTTTACCAATTACCTAAGTAGAATTTACTAAAGATTTAGTAGATTTCTCGGTTACTCCGTATAGTAATTAAGTCATCATTACCTATCGCATAATTGAAGTTATACCCGATGATGAGTTAATTATTCGAAAGTTAGCTAGTACTCGAACAGTTTAATTTACTGAAAAGTGACAAGATAAATTATTCTCCTTTTTCTGATCACTTTTAATCCGAAATAACAATTAACAATGCAAAGCAGACTTAGACTTTTTCTATTATGATCAAGTAAAATTAAAGCAAACTTTAAAGAGGAAAGATGATGGTTTAACTTTTATAATGCTTCGACCTGAAAAAAACAAATAAAGAAATGGATGAGAACACAGACTCAGAAAAAATTTTTATTTTGTCGACTAGTGTTATGTGTTGTTTATGTAAGGGAAATATTGAATTATTCATGGATGTTACACACAAGGTGTTTTACAAGGGAACTCTTTAAGTCCCCTTCTATTTATTTTGTTTTTAACTGAATAGAATGAATTTACACTGTGTGTTAAGCTAACAAGGAGATGCACCCAGAGTGAAATTCGGGATTTTGATGAAACTTCGCTGGTGTGTAGAATAGGCAAAAGTAAGGGACACGTATTTTTTTTTATCGGCCGAGGTTCAAATCGTACTTTTTAAGATATCTCGAAAACTATAACCCGGTTTAACCTATACAGGTGAATAGGTCTTTAAAAGAGTAACATTTCGTCAATTTAAAGTTTTCCTCTATCTCTGATAGTTCTCCAGATATCTTAAGAAATACTATTTGAACCTCCAACTTTAGGGGCTGTTTTCACCTCGTAAACGTGGAAGATGGCCAATAAAAAAAATATCGGTCCCTTATTTTTGCCTACCCTACTCACCAGTGAAATTTCATCAATATTTTACTCTGGGTGCATCTCTTTGTAAGAAGGAGAACTTTTAGCGAATTTCCAGAATGGAATTCAGCTATTACAGGCACTGTCATGACGCGACTTGAGCCCGGTACCATGGCAGAAATTTGTTTTGAGGTCCCTAGAAACCGAAAATAATAGTCACTAAAATTTATATATATATATATATATACATTATATATATATATATATATATATATATATATATATATATATATACATATACATACATATATATATGTATATATATATATATATATATATATATATATATATATATACATATATATATATGTATGTATATATATATATATGTATATATATATATGTATATACATATATATATATATATATATATATATATATATATATATATATATATATATATGTATATACATATATATATATACATATATATATATATACATACATATATATATATGTATATATATATATATATATATATATATATATACATATATATATGTATGTATATGTATATATATATATATATATATATATATATATATATATATATACAGTGGTGGCCACAAAAATAGCACACCTTGTAGAAAATAAGGATAATATAAAATTTTTGGGATACAAATAAATATAATAAACGAAAACTAGCATAAATAAATTACTATAATTATTTAGTAAAAAAATATATTAAAATTAAATATTATATTACTATATTACTTACAGTTTTAAAAAGAAAAACAGAAAAAGCAGGAAATATATCTGGACATTAAAATAGCACACTTTAATAAATTTAATATTAAAAGACTTTTCAAAAGCGATATAGCACTCTAACATGAACTATGCTGTTTATATAAAGTTTAATTGTTTAATATTTCGTTGGAAAACTTTTACATTCAATTACTTTTGCACATCTCATAGGCATACTTTCCACTAATGAACGGTAACGTTCAATAGGAATGCTATACCAAATTTCCTGCACAATCTTCCACAAATCTTCTAAATTCCTTGGATTTTTCTTTGATAATTTGTTTTTAAGATATTTCCAAAGATTTTCTAATGGATTTAAATCTGGACTTTGCGTTGGCCAGTCCAAAACTTATATTAATTTATTTCTTAGCCATTGTTTTATTTCCCCTGTTGTATGCTTTCGATCATTGTCCTACATAAATATCCAATTAACGAGCAAATGTTTGTCTGCAAAAGGTTCCATATCGTTTTTTAATATATGTATATATACTTTGTGGTCCATTTTTCTATCAATTTTTACAATGGGGTCTACACCATGCCAAGACATGGCTCCCCAAACCATGACACTTCCACCATCATGCTTAATAGTTTTTACTGTGTACAATGGATTGTGAGACTGGTTTGGAGAACGTCGCACATACACTTTCCCATCAGAACCGAATCAATTTATTTTAGATTCATCGCTCCACAACACTCTTTTCCAAAACGACACGTCTAGTCTAGTCTAGAAGAGATTTTAGAATTTTTAACAAGTGTGCTATTTATGTGGCCACCACTGTATATATATATATATATATATATATATATATATAATGTATATATATATATATATATATATATAAATTTTAGTGACTATTATTTTCGGTTTCTAGGGACCTCAAAACAAATTTCTGCCATGGTACCGGGCTCAAGTCGCGTCATGACAGTGCCTGTAATAGCTGAATTCCATTCTGGAAATTCGCTAAAAGTTCTCCTTCTTACAAAGAGATGCACCCAGAGTAAAATATTGATGAAATTTCACTGGTGAGTAGGGTAGGCAAAAATAAGGGACCGATATTTTTTTTATTGGCCATCTTCCACGTTTACGAGGTGAAAACAGCCCCTAAAGTTGGAGGTTCAAATAGTATTTCTTAAGATATCTGGAGAACTATCAGAGATAGAGGAAAACTTTAAATTGACGAAATGTTACTCTTTTAAAGACCTATTCACCTGTATAGGTTAAACCGGGTTATAGTTTTCGAGATATCTTAAAAAGTACGATTTGAACCTCGGCCGATAAAAAAAAATACGTGTCCCACAGACACACCGAAAATAACAGTCACTAAAATCTATATATATATATATATATATATATATATATATATATATATATATATATATATATATATATATATATATATATATATATATATATATATAGATTTTAGTGACTATTATTTTCGGTGTGTCTGTGTCTGCACGATAACTCTCGAACGAAATGTCCTAGTGTTACAAAATCTTGGATGAGTTCTTCAGCCAGATACGTCGGATGCCAGGAACATGGTTTTTGTTCTTGCAAAAAATTATTTTTTTGCCAAAATTTCCACTTATTCAAAAATTTTTGCGAAATTTTTTTACACCATTTAAAAAAGAGGAGAAAAATTACATAAAAAAGGTCTTTAAACTATGTCAACTAGTTTCCGAGAAAAACTAATTTTTATAAACGGAAATTCGCTACGTTATGCAGGATGCTGCGACAGGGGTATTTTAAGTATTTTGACGAAAATATTTAGTACGTAATTTTTCTTTTTTAAATAAATTACCAAAAGTTTTCTAAAATGTTTGGAAAATAATGATAAGAATTTATACTATCTTCCCTTTTAATGCAAACACTTTTGATTTCCCCTATACAGGGCGGGAATAAGTGATTAATAATTTAAAAATATTTCTTATGTGGTACCATAACTATACATTAGATATGGCATATTAGATTATAATTATGTCTATACTAAATATTTAATTACAATTGTCCTTGTTTGCTGTTGGTCAGATGATGAGATTTTGCATTTTAATGAAAGCAATAACTAGTAAAAAAAAAACTATTATTAGAATAAAATAGTAGCTAAACATTAAATTCACAATAACAATATATAATTTTCTCATCAGTATAATATTTTACAGAAAAAATTCACATGATCATGTGAAAGAAGATATAAAAGAAAAAAAATAATAATTAATTTTATGTATGCATGCATATTTAATTTTCTACCGACAAATTATTAAGATTTATATTGTTAGAAATATAGGTAACGTATTTGTACTATTTTTAATTTTATTATATTCTAAATTTTTAAAATATTCACCGTCTCGGAATCCCTTAGGTTGCAACAGTGTTGATTAGATGTTTAATTGCACTAATAACTAATGATTGAAAATTTCAAGTATTTAATTAAAAACGTAATAAATTTTAGTTATATAATAATTGGTTACAGTTACAACTAAATTTTAAGACTAATTCTTTCTGAAATATCCTAATCCATTTAATAATTTCCGTCTTCTAGAAATCATCATTTACGACATCAAGTTTCCGATATCGAGATAACGCTGGTTCCAAATTCTTATCTTGACACCATGTCGGTCATAATCTACAATAACAAAATACCCAATTGGTACCCTATTTTGACAGCTAATACGCTTTATATGGAATTGTTGACGTCAAGGTGTTGTTTATACTTTTATTTTCAACACAACTCCATTCGAGAAATTTCCTTTCAGTTCCTTTTTTCTTGATATCGATATGGTATTATTAGGAAAACATAAATATATATCTAAATATAATATACAAATTCTGTTCTTCTAATACCAGTTTAAGAAAAAATCCAGACACGAAAGTTCATTACGCTTGGACAGTGACTCTGATCGACAATGTCTAGAAGAAGTTCTAGAACTTTAAGGTATCTAATTAACACTACTCTTTTAATTGTGAATTTTCATCACGAAAATAAATCAATCGATTAATGAGTCAACTAAATTTAGTCGATTAAATACCAACATTGCGGTGTTTAAAGCTTGAATATTATTTAATGGCGTAATATATGCAAATTTCCCGTAACTTAAAAATGTTATTTTTCCACTGCTATGTAGTTTTTAATTAAGAAAAGAACAGTAACCCCGGGTACACACTGAGACGAACATTGTTAGCTAACACAGTTCGCTAACATTGTTCACTAACATGTTCGTTTGATTTCTGTTGCACTAACATTTTTAAATAACATTTTTGTTAAAAAAAAAATGTTATTTAGCGTGTTATTATGTTTCCCATTGACGAGCGGTAAACTTCAAAGAGTTTGAATGTTAGCTAACATTTTTTAATGAAACAAAATATTTGTTTTGTATTTGAACAAGTTTATTTTTTATTTTTTATGTATTTGTATAATTTATATTTGCTGTAATTTTTATTAAGAGTTTTTATTTTTTTATTTTTTGATGATTTGCGGTTTAATGAATAATTAAAAATCTGTTTTAGACATTCTGTAGAAGTTTCTGATTTTACTTGCATCTTGAATTTGCAAATTATTTTGTAATTCTAAAGCTATACAACATTATTGCAAAACACTTTATATCCACCATTGACGCTTTTTTTTCTTCTTTATTTTGATATCCTATAGTTTGCCAATCCTGAAAAAAAGTCAAATCCCGATAAGTCTCAGTTCCACCCGATTTATCAGTTTTAATTCAATTCCCAAAGGAACTCGGTTCTTGCTTCGATTACCACCTTTAGTGCCAGTCCCAATCCCGTGAAAATTATATGTTCCCGTTCGTTTCTAAAAAAACTCTATCCTTTCTCGTTTCCCGGCCGATTGATATGTCCAATCAAAAATCACACTTACAATACCATAACGTCATCATCACTACTTGATATTTTTTTATATCAATAATGAATAAAAACATGTAACAACAATAAAATACCAAATGTTCTAAAAAAATTGAAATTTCAGTATGTACATTCACGTTAGCTAACTTTGTTAGTTAATAAATGTTCAGAAACACTGTTCGCTAACAAAAGTTAGCTAACATTCGTGTTAGCTAACAATGTTTGTCTCAGTGTGTACCCGGCATAAGAGAACAGTAAAGAAACATTGAAAGGAAAAGAATGAAGTTATACAGCAATGAGAATAACAAGAACGCAGCAAGAAAATGCAACGTGATTTGACTTGTATTTACAAATAAAATAAACAATATCACATAATGTCAGTAGGTTAGGTCGGTAGAACAATTCAAAATTTTTGAATTAAAAGAAACAAGTATTCAAGTACGTAAGCATACATATTTAAGCATTTTACATAAATATTTCAACATTTGAAGCACCTATGTGTAGAGTAGTTGAATGTTTGTTTACATCAAAACAAATTTAAGTGATGTTTTCGTTGCAAAACAATCTAACTTTTCTTACAAAATTTCTTCTATATGTAGAGGTATATTCCAGTATTAGAGAGAAGGACACTTTAAAAAGCAAATAGTTTCTAAAACATCCTTTGTTTGGATAGAACAACTTTACAATGTATACTAAGGAATATGTAGTTTAATTACATAAGTATTTTATACATAAACCATATATTTATGTGAATATGTATAAGCCGCGTCTATATTTATTTGTTAAATCGCTTTGGGGTAACACTAATGCAACTGTAAATTCATGATTTGTTGAATATACTTGGAAAATTACGGTAAAAAACGGAAACAAACATATTTTTGTAAATTGCTTCCCGCTTACACCAATAAATTTAAAATTGATATTAATATTCTAGTTTTCTGCGTAATTTTTTTATACTTGCGTCAATGTTTTTTCCAGAAGTGTGTTCAACAATTCATGAAGTTACAGTTGTGTTAGTATTATTCCAAAGGTGTGGTATGTGTGGTATATTATATAGAAACATTTGAAACGGAGAGTCTCGTGGAGAGCTGTAAAAATTATTTACACTTATGTTTGCGTCTTCATGGCGCGAGTGTGGAGCAGGCTTTATATGTTTGCATTAAATAATAAAAAGGCTTGTATTCGAGTAAATATTTTTTACAAAAATTATAATTTAAAGCACTTAGGTGCCAAAATTATGTAAGGTCGATTAATTAAGTCTAGTCCGTGTTCCGGTACAATTTTTTTTAAAATCAATGGTGGTAGCGCTGTGGAATTTCGTTTTAGTAGTTTCCACTATTTTCCCAGATCTAAACTTGATTGTCAGTTTCAACATGTAAATAATCGTGAAGTTTAAGTTCCTTTTGAGTTCTTATCGGCACTTCCACCACTGAAACAATTTTTTTCTAATGGATTTTACAAAAGGATTTAGAAAGTTTTATTTTTAAGATTTTTCATTTTTGTGGTCTACAAATTATGATTTTTGTAGCAAAAAGTTGATTAAATATATTTAGTGACGTCATCAGGGTAAATTTTTATTTTATTTTTTTAAAATAGGGTAAAAGCCCCTATACCGGAACGCGATCCAATTCTGGAACAGTTTTGACATTTATATATTAATGAAGTTATTTCTGAAAGAAACCTCTGATAACAAAAATTATTATTAATAGAATGATTATTTTTCAATTTAAATTCATCTCGCATTTAATGTTTCCTTACTTAATTAAAGAAATATATATATTAAACAATTTTTGTTGAATACAGTATTTTGATCCTTTATTTATGTCTGATACTTAAACCATTCTATATTTCCTACATTGACGTCTAGATGTCACTCTATGTGTCATATTACTTATATTACACGTATATTTGTATATCGGTTCGCAACTCCTAGTGTCATTATTTCTTTGTTTGGATATAGATGTCGATATTTTGTAAAAGAAAAACATTAATAAATAATAATTTTTGGGTTGTATTTTTTTATAAATATATTCATTGAATGAAAAAAAACTTTGTTTCATGCTTATTAAGAAAAAAAATGGGTGTTTAATTTATTTGTCAATTTTTATAAGCCAGTTTAATTACACACCTAAAAATAGTGTACCGGTATAGGGGCTTTAACGTTACTGGTTATTTGAATGATTTTAAATAGATTTATTAATGTATTTTTAGCAATTGCGAAATTCCCTTTGTAACTGGGATTTGGAAACCAAAATTTTTAAATTTCTGTCAGAGCCAAACGGTGATATCGAAACCGTATAAATCGTCTCAAATTTCGTATCTTTGTGGCCAATATTATGATTTGTTGAGATTTTAATAATAAACAGATATAATAAATTTGGTAAAATTTTTGAAGAATAGTGTACAAATATGATATACATACAAGATGAATGACTAAATAGCACTAAACACACTTTAGATTGTGAACCTCTTGAAAAAGAACAATGTCTATACTTATTTAATGATGTTGACATTTGTGATATTAAAGTCAATAAGGAGGCAGTTTAGCCTGTAACGAACGTATGTATGGTGTATCTCTTTATATTTTCAAACTGTTTCACATTCAAGTGTAATGCATGCAGCCTCCTTTAACATAGACAATTTTCTTTGAACAATTGCAACGGAACTGGGGCAATCTTTTGTTCGAAATACTATTATACACTCTTAATATGCAGCAACCAATTCATCGTGACAGCTTTTCTCAACATACATAAATGGTTGAATAGTATTTAAAGTATAAAGGAAAAAATTTAAATTATGTATTAATTTTGAAAAAGATGAAAAACTGTTTTTAGTAAAATTAAGTTTATTATTTAGTAGAAAAAGGTCATTAAAAAATACTTATCGTTATGTATGTTTAGGCTATCAGATCCATCCTAATCTCTTTAATATTATAATTAGGAACGTCTGGTTTTTGACGCTTTTTTATTGATTTCAATGATGTATTAACATTTCTAGAATGATGCTCAGAAGGAATTATGGCTGCGAAAATATTTTAAAAATTGTTTTGAACCCGATTTTTGAAACGAGTTCAAAGGGTTGAAAAGATGCGCGTAACATTTTGGAGTCTTTTAGCTTCGTTGATAACTTTTTTTCATTACAGTAGATCAGTTAGAAAGTTGGCGCAAGACTAAAATGGGAAGTGGGCAAGATTTACCTCTGATTTTTTAAAAAATTTCTCTCTGAAAATTAGGTGACGTACCAAAAAAAAGAAATAAAGACTCAACAATCTTAATCAAGTTCTACCAGCTTTCTTATGCGGCCCATACACGGTTCAACATGTTGTACAACTTGGATGAGTAAGTTGTACAACATATTGAATCGTGTGTGGGGCAGTTGGTCAACTATTTTGATGGTTGCATAAACGGTTGAAGTAAAATCAAAATATTTTGATTTTACGTGGGCGGAGCAAATGATCTATGAACATGTTGTACTGTGTGTGGGGTAGTTGAACAACAAAACCAGTACATATACGGTGTAAAGGGTGTAAATCAACAAAATATTTACAGCGGTAACAATTGGAAAGTTTAAGTATTTGATTTTGTTTGTTATTTCCAATAGCTTGCGGTGATACCGCACTTGAAAATTTTAAATTTTCAAAAGAATTGCAAGAAACCTTAATGTAATTTCCAAGCGTGTTTTTGCAGAAATTGCATCACGCATAAACGTATCTTCTTTGCTTATTAAAGGTGTTATTTTTACTAAAATATCATTAAAAATTTCTTCGTTCATTCGCATATAATTTTTATAATCGTCTGGTTCACATTCACTAATTTTTTTTAATAGTTTTTCATTAGAAAACTTTTCTCCCAACCACTCTTTGCTCCATTTTCTTTTTTTTTCGTTTACTGAAGCTTTCTGGACAGACTTCTGCAGCCCTAATAATTATAATAGTAATTATATTATATGTTCAATCGATGAATTGGTATGCAAATATCAATTATATCATACGTATGCATGTAAATGAATGTTTTTCTCATTTTTTAGTAATCTTGTGCATACATGCATATACATAATTGCCTACCAAAATCTCACTTAGTTAGAAAATTTTATAGAAGGCACATCCAGTGTAAAATTATAGTCCTTTTTCTCATATAGTCTTTAGTTTTTCTCATAAAGTATTTTTTTTTGTAAATATTAAGTAGTGCTCTATCCTTAGAACTAGATTTTCATATATATAGTTTAAATTAATGAATTTAATTTAACCACGTGATCTAAAACAAAGTGTGTGATCGATTTAGTGAATACGGCCTTCCCTTTGTACCTTGCCTTATCCCTTACCAAAAAGGCCAATCGCCGATCATCGACGAAGCCAGCACGGTAATTTGGGTAAGTCGACAAAGAATCCTATTTATGTTTTTGTTACTTTCATTGTTTTTTAATAGTACCTACAGTCCATACCATAGGACACAAAAACAAGCCCTTGCTATACAATACACTTTCTTTACTAATTTCTTCAATTACTGCTAAGGCAAGAATTTTATCCATAATTTTAACGAAGTTCTCTTTTTCAAAAATTGTGAATAACTGAAGTCGGACAACAAGTTGAATGAATAGTTTAATAGTGTTACACATGCGAGGCTATAGGCGGTCGCCCACTTCGACTATCCTTTGCGCCACCTCTGGTCAGTTATATTTCCATAAATGATGCACAGATGGTGTTAATGATAGGTATAAACATACAAAACGATAAATACACGTTTACAAAATTTACGTGCGATGAACGATTTTATTTTTAAAATGGAATATCATAAAGTAACGCTTAAATCTATGAAATATGGAGAATTTTGATATTTTTGTGATTTTTTTTTTTTTTAAAAACTTTCTTATTAGAATTGGAAACTTTTTTAAATTTTACAGTAAGGTAGGAGTCGTATACTTCTAATCGGTAATCGATTTTTTTTTAAAAATGGCCTTATAGTGAGTGGAAATAACTTCAACATTACCAAGGCAATAAATATATATATTTTTTTTTTAATTTAGAATTTTGGAGACGAGAACCCAACTCAAAAAGTTGATATTAACTGTACATTTAATTCCTAAATAAAATATTTATGCCTACCCTTCCAAAAAATATCAAAAATTATTTTGACATTATTTTCCGGGAATTTTTTTATTTGTCATTTTTCTTTTTTGTTTTTTTTCCCGATAAAATAAAAGAGGAATCAATCAACTGAAAAATTAACATGAATATATGACTCTGAATATGACATATTTTATGAGTAAGCACAATGAGTGTTTTGATTTTTTAAGTTGGTAGTTGGTGTGATATGGGAGAGTATTTCATTGTTACCAACATATTATGAATACAAAAATAAAAAAAAAAAAATTCACACGTCAATGCTGCCGTCAAATAAACACCATTGTTATTTTTAAATTGTTCGTTTCATCATCAATTTTGATATACACACGTGAATATAGATACGCAAATTGATCCTCGAAATTCGAATAAAATTTCCAACATAGAAATTCATAAACTTGGAGAAAATCTATAAGATAATAAAATTCGCTGTGAGGGATTACGGACCGAAAGTATCACGAATTCTGGGCTTAGGGAAATGTTTTAGTTTTGACTGGACTCATATACATACCTCCTAATCGATAGATTATTCTAAAGATAAATACGAATTATGCATGAATGATTTTTAGATTTGGTTTTACCTACCTACAACGGAACAGGGCAGATATAATATGTATAGGGTAGGGGTTTTCAAACTGTGCGCTGCCCAGGGCTGGGAAAAATTAAAATATAAAATGGAAAATGGTTTCCAAAAATGCATTTAAAATACAAAATGGAAAATTGTTTTGCTAAACATATTTAAAATAGAAAATGGAAAATAGCTATTTAAAATGGATTATAAAATGCAAAATGATTTTCTTACTTTAAATTTATTCTATAAATTTTTTATCTTGATTTATATTAATAAAAAAAAAAAGTTAAGAAAATGTCAAACGTACTGAAATCAAATAAGGGCAGTCCTTTGAGAAAATTTTATAAAGTTTGCATATAAAAACGAAATTTAACTCTTGAAATATTGTTACTCAAAAATATTGTAAAATTTAATTCAGCTTTAACATATTCAAATATTATAAACATAAAGATAATAACGCAGAACTTGAGTTAGAAAAGTTTGACTTGAGAGAACTGCATCTCTAGTAATAAATTTAACTTAAGTGACATTGCAACTCGAGTTATAAAAAATTTGAGTCAATTGTATCAACTTACATTTAACTTACAATTTGTTAGACTGAGTTCAACTCGAGTTCTATGATCAATATGAGTCATAAGTATTATACATATATACATAAATTTGAGTATACACGCATTTTCATTTTAAATGTAAAATGGATTCAAATTTTCATTTTAAATACAAAATGGAAAATGGTTTGAACGAACTTATTTGAAATAGAAAATGCAAAATGCCATTTTGTATTTTAAATACATATTTAAAATGAAATCATTTTAAATAGTTCCCAGCCCTGGCGCTGCCAAACATCACAAAGAGCGCCGCGGCTGTCTCGCTAAAAATAGGAAAATAAGGGTAATAGTTTCTGGCCTGGTGAAAGTAAAAAAAAGTAGTAGTGAAACTATCTTTTTGCTCGTTTATTGCTCGTCAGATATAATTTTTGGAGAAAAATAAAGAAATATGAAATCTGGGCAGAAGTTTTTGTGATTGTTTTTATTTATTTATTTATTTCTTTTTTGCTCGTCATTTCCATATTGGGGGGAAATTTTTGCGACACTCAGGAAGCCATCGGATATAATAATATAATTTGTATGTATATATTAAGAGCATCGCAGATTTGAAACGTTTGGGAATCCCTAGCATTAGGTTACGATTTATCTCCAAAACGGCTTAACCAATTTTAATGCGGTTTTTTTTTAATTGAAAGCTGGTAATTTCGGGATGGTTCTTAATCATGTTTGATGAAATCGGAAAAAAATTAAAAATCTTAAAAACCCACTTTGAAATCTAGTAAATTATGGGATGATTCTTAACCAGGTTTGATGAAGATGGGTCCAATCACTTACAGGATATTCTAGGATTTCCAGGAATTTTAAGAATCCACGATAAAAGAACTCTAAAAAGTTTTAAAACGCACAACGAAAAAGTTCTAGGAAGTTAAAAATAAAAATTCCTGGAATTCCATATTTCAAATTTTTATTATAATTTAGAATATGCTAATTTTCATTTGCCGTATATGACATGTCTTGCCGTGTATTTTATATAGTGTAATGTCACACAAGACGAATGAAGAGCTTTCTCGTCGTAAATGTTAAAACACAATTCTATTTTAATTATAAAGTGATTTTCCTTAAGAAATTTCAAATTTAACAAAAAAAAAACTAAAGAAAACAAAAGAGATTTCAAAAACAAAACATTCACAGTTAATCAATTTCAACAAGAATTGATGGACTCTTTTGGCATTTAGTAGTCTTATAATCCCTAACACTCCAACCACGCTCAAAGTAAGATCAGTAAAATTTTTATAAATAAAATAAAAAAAAGATTATCAGAACGTAGACAGTAAATACACACAAAAGAAATACAGAAATTATAGAAGAAATCAAGAACAAACAATTTTTGTAATTCATCGTAATATTTTACATATTTACATAGAGATATGTCTATTTATAAAATGATATGGAAAACATGCGGTTAGGTTTTTGTGTCTTGGGGCAGTTTGCTTTTCCTTTAAGAAGACGCGGAATGGGAAAATATTTTTATCATTCTTTTCTTTTTTTATGTGCATTTTTTTGTTCTTTTGCTTTCTCTCTCTGTGTGTGTGTGTTTTTTTTACGTCTATAAATAAAATGAGGTTCTTTTTTTTTTAAACAAAATAATACTTATGTTTTTTATTTGAGCTATTAACGATTAAACTAAAGCTATTAAGGATTATTTTATAGTAGGTATTTATAGCAAAATATTATATAGCTTTAATGCTAAAATGTTTGGAAAAGTAGATTGAAAAAAAAAATGTTAGACACAAAACAATTACAATAACAAAGTTAAGGGGAGGTTTACTCGAGAGTCCTTAAAAATTATGTATTTTTCTAGAATTTTTTTCTCAAGAACGGAAGTAAATATCAATTTCAAATTTTGTGCACATATTTATTAAGTATTAAACTACACAAAAAAAATTTTTCAAGGAAAAATATAAAAAAGTGTCCATTTTATAGATAGTGCAGTGTGACGATCCGAAAATCCAATGCCTTGTTAGTGGACATCCTAGCGCCGGTAATAAACCACCGAAATCCAAAAACAAAAAAGATTTATAAAATATATGAAGAGTACCGGCACCTCTACCTATAATATCAATAAAAACGCTGAAAGAAAAAAAATGGCGGATGTTTGAACTTTTGATTACGATTTTGGTCTTATTTTTCGCTCTTTAAAGTAAACTTAAAAATAAAAAAAAATATTGAAAGTGTATCGAACTTAGGTAGAGGTGCCGAAAAATTGAATTATCTTTAAAATAAAAAAATAGAAAAAAGGATCCAGCGAATAGTTTTTGAGTTATCGTGTCCACCAGTTCCAAAAATGTAGTTCTGAGATATTATAAAATATATATAAAGAAACGTATTTTCAAAATTTTATATTTAATACTCATTATTGCGTGAACTACGTTTTTTGAATTTTTTTTTATAGAAAGCTGGATTCGGTTAATGTGCAAGAATCTTGTTTTTAAATTATTTTCAGTGAAATCACTTTGGGAACATATTCTACACATAATTTGCTATCAATTTCGGTAAAAAAAATCGTTTCTTTAATCAAATCTCAAGTAAACTTTCCCTTAAATTACTTTCAGCAAACTCACTTTGGGAACATATTCTACACATACTTAGCTACCAATTTCTGCAAAAAAAAAAATCGATTTTTTTTAACGACTCTCAAGTAAACCTCCCCTTAAATATAGTACATATTCTATTTCTTTTATTTTTTTATATGACTCCGAGTTTTTCAGACAAGCTACTTTTGGATTTTGGATTTAAATATTACTTTGTAACCACATAATAAACCAACTACCTAACTCTATAGTTCTATACTAGCAAGATCACTGTGGCAGAAAGATGACGTAAAATTTCTCTCCCACCCCAAACGCACGACATGTTACTACATAAATCTCGTATCTATGTACACGGGATCTGCGTTTGTGTGTGTGTCATACGTCACACTCACTGTGTGGCGGGTGGGGTGGCTCGAGGCCTACGTATGTATGTATGTATTACATTGTTGCAAGTGGTTGATAAACAATGATCAACAATCAATGTTTGCACCGCTACAACTGGTGCACAACTAAGGCTGGTCGTCCATTGGTTGCGGACAACTGCAAAATTTGATTCGGACGATTACGCACGTTTGTCGTTCGTCCGAAATAATATGTCTGCTGGCCGTCCACTAGTCCAATATTCGTCAGCATTTTTCTTTTTAATTTTTTTTTTCCTCAAGCTACAGATGCTATAAAAATATGTAAAAAACAATTTATGGCACGTAATACTTAAAGATACATAGTTATAATTGTAATTTATCTTCAGTTTCATTCAAAAAAATTTACATTAAAAAATCCAAACAAAATTGGATTTGTTTGCACGTTGTAATTATACGCACGGAAACGGACGAACGAGACACTTTTAATGGACGAGGATGTATAGCTTCACAGCTGTTTGGATCGTTCGTCCGAATTAAATTTCGCACGTTTCCGCATCCAATGGACGACCAGCCTAAGTCACCTTAAGCAGTGTCTGACTCATTGTCGGTATATGACACGCTACTGTCCACAGTTTTTTTATATATACGCGTAGGGCTTGTTTGTAACACTTTTTAGTACAACTGGTTACATTTTAATCGAAGGCAGCTTGGAGTAGGTTCCACTATAGTCATGGCTTGGAACTTTCTTTTTACTGCAATCTTTGAAATTTTCACATATAGTATATTTAATGCTTAAAAAAATGGTTAAGAGGGAGTCGGGATTGCACAATTAAGTTCTACAACGTACGAATCTCAAGCTGGCAGCTCCAGCTAATTAATCGTGTAATTGTTGCTTCTCTAAAATTCAAAGTTAATCATGAAGAGAATGTTGAAAGGATCAGCTCTGAATTTTTTTATAATTTTTGGGGTGGTTTTGGAAGAGGTTAGAGGCCCAGAGTTGTAAAAAGATAGCCTCCGCTGGCTCTCTTTTTTTTATAATTAATCGTGTAATTGTTGCTTCTCTGAAATTCAAAGTTATTTGCGTAGAGAATGTCGAGAAGATCATCTTTGATTTTTTTTTATAATTTTTGGGGTGGTTCTGGTAGAGGTTAGAGGCCCAGAGTTGCAAAAGATGGCCTCTGCTGGCTTTCTTTTGTTTACAAGTATAATCGTGTAATTATTGCTTCTCTAAAATTCGAAGTTATTTACGTAGAGAATGCTGAAAGGATCAGCTCTGAATTTTTTTATAATTTTTGGGGTGGTTTTGGTGGAGTTTAGAAGCCAAGAACTGTTTAAAAGAGCCTATAAACAGTTCTTGGCTTCTAAACTCCACCAAAACTACTCCAAAAATTATAAAAAAAAATCAGAGATGATCTTCTCGACATTCTCTACGTAAATAACTTTGAATTTCAGAGAAGCAACAATTACACGATTAATTATAAAAAAAAAAAAGAGAGCCAGCGGAGGCTATCTTTTTACAACTCTGGGCCTCTAACCTCTTCCAAAACCACCCCAAAAATTATAAAAAAATTCAGAGCTGATCCTTTCAACATTCTCTTCATGAATAACTTTGAATTTTAGAGAAGCAACAATTACACGATTAATTAGCTGGAGCTGCCAGCTTGAGATTCATCTACAACGTTGTCAATAAATAATCTAGTCGGTATAGGAAAAACATTCTGGTAATTTTCTTGTGATCTACAACCAGGGTTGGCTCATCGCATAGACAAATCAGACAAATGGCTAAGGCCCGGTCAAAGTGTCTATTTTGTTTTCCCTTTTTCACCTTATTTAGTTTTGTTTCATTTATTGCTTTATATTTTTTGTGTGCTCTATATCTTGTGGGAGGGGAGGGGTTAGGTAAGAAGTAAATGACAAAGTGGGTTAATCCGTCCTGTCGACACTTTTTTTAAGTATTATAGAAATGTTTAAAAGCAATTCTTTAACTTTGAATAGATTTCTTGCAGTCAGGAATCATTTCCGTCATTAATTGGAATAATATTAGATCGTGTAATATGAAATGTCGTTTTCCGACCACTTGGCCGATCATGTAATGTAATTCAGATAAATATCGACACTTTATTAAGCATTCGAGAAATGTTTAAAAGTAATTCTTAACTTTGAATACAGTTCTATTAGCCCGGAATTATTTCGGTCATTAACTGGAATAATATTAAGTCATGTAATATGAAATGTCGTTTCCCGACCACTTGGTCGAGAATGTAATTCAGATAAATAGCGCCACTTTTTTAAGCATTAGAGAAATGTTTAAAAGCAACTCCTTAATTTTAAATAGGTTAATGGTAGCTTGTAGTCCAAGCTCCGATAGCACAAAAACATACCGGATAAAACACCTCAAATTAAAAGAGCTAAATCAATAGTAACTAACGCAGACAAAAGGAAATGCCTATCGGACCTTTAAATTTTTGTTAAATTCTATTTTTAAAAAATTTTTGAAATAGGCCAAAAAAAACGTCAAATCTACCTCACATAACACCTCGCTGAAATTTACATAAATATATTATAGCAAATTATATATATTATATTAATAGATTTGAGCGTTACTTTATGGTATTCCATATTTGTTTATTATTTATATATATTTTACTGAAAAATCGGTCTGTCTGGCATATTTTGTTAATTAGTGTCTGACAGACCTATTTTAATTAGTGAAAATTTTAGACAAATCTACCTCACATAACACCTCGCTCATCGCATAGACAAATCAGGCAGATGGCTAGGACTCGGGTTTTTGAAGGATCCGATCAAACTGTCTATTTCGAATATTTGAATATATTATATTATCTTTCGGGGGTAGGAAGGGGGTCCCGTAAGAAGAAAATATCTAGAGCCTCAAACTGCGTTAATCCGTCTGTGTCTATAACTTAATACTACAACTGATATGTTAACTCTAATAATAATAATAATAATAATAATAATCTGTTATTAATTCTAGTAATTTACCGAAACAATTTAAAAATCTAAAATTTGAAATCCACAAAAGTAGGTCTTTCCAACGATACCCCTATACACGATACAATAAATACAACTTCTTTTTAGGAGGTCCCGCGTACTTCCCATTATTAACTTCCCAAAATTAACCCAAATATCAAATTCCTACGTTACGGCCAGGAGTAATCTTACAGCAAAAAAATTCAATTCTATGGTCTAAAAGAGTTGTTATACAAAAAATATTCGATAACTTTGCTACGTTAAACGATTATTCGTATAATAGCATAATTTTTTATCATAATGGTTTTATAATTATGCATTGTATCATATAGGGAAAAAGTAAGTTAACCCTTACCACTCAAGTTTAATATCGATGGCAACCTGACAATTAAGTGATAGCTACTACCATCAAATGGAGTATTAAGGGTTAAATACATTTAATAAAAATCGATAACTAATTAAATATCTGTCCAAAACATTTATTAATCTTATTTAAATAAGTAATTAAAAATGAAAATAACGCGACAACAATAATTCAAAACAACTTTTTGATATATTTATCGACTATTTCCAAATGAGTTAACATAAAATTCAAGGAAACGTTTCGAGAATTAATATCTCAAACAGTTTTTATACAGAAATATGTATTGAAATAGACATTTTCTTCGTTTCATTTTGTTTCTTTATGAAGGAAGTGAAAACTTCACACTTGACTCAATTCAATGAGAAATCTTTTCTGTACCGATGATGATAAAAACCATTTTTCATTGCCTTTTTTGCTTGGTAAATTCTTTACGAATGAAAAAAACAACAACCGAGTATCAGAAATAAAATTTACCATTGGACATTTTAATTTTAGACACTCTCTTTTTTGAATTCATTCGTCGTTTGTGTCCATAATTAAACAAAGACATTTTTTTGTTCTTTTGACGAATGTTTTTGACATGTTAACGAATATACAGCCGCGGCTAGCCGTCCTAAAAATGGAAATTTATAGGACATTGAAAAACATGAAAGATACAACAAAAATACATAAACACAAGCGTTTTGGTTTTAAAAAGTTACAAAATACATTTAAGAAAAATAAAAAAAAATGTAACAATGGTGAGAGCGCCGTGCAGAAACCTTCTTGATACAAGCCAAACTACGAACTGTAAAAAGTAAATAAGGACTGTCGAAAAAATGAAACTCGGTCTTTAGCGTCTTATAGAAATTTAGAACCATTCGATAAGGTTAACCGATAAATTTGTCTGTAGCTTGTGGTGTAATTGCTCATAAAAAGGATTTCAAATTCAGTGGCGGCTTAATAATTTTTCCCAGTACCTCCACCATTGAAATTTTTGTTTTTGAAATTGGAATATGCTGGGGGAGGGGCAAGAGGTGTGTATGTGTGTTTGTGTATCTGTGTAAGCATTTTTATCTCTAAAACGGTTTAACCAATTTTAATGCGGTTTTTTTTTATTTGGAAACTGGTAATTTCGGGATAGTTCTCGGCCGAAGTTTCTTGAAAATTGGTTCAGTTGTTTCCAGGACAATATTTCAGGATTTTCAGCATAAGAAATCGGCTTAAAAAATTTAAGAATCCACGACAGAAGTCTTAAAGAAATTTTAAAATCCCGCGACGAGAAAGCTTCAAAGCTTTTCCAGTAAAAATTCCTGGAATTCTATATTCCAGATTTCATTATAATTTAGAGTAAAATATGTGTGTAACATTACATTACAAAATACACGGTAAGATATGTGACACAAGATATAGAATATGGAATTCTAGGAATTTTTATTTTAAACTTTCCAGAAATTTTTTATCGTGGGTTTTTAAAGCTTCTTCTTAGGATTTTGATTAGGTAATTTTTATTTTTACTGTCTTTAAACTTGCTATTAAATATAAAATTTAAGACGGGAGGATGATAAGAATGACTTCAAGCTCCTCTTAATGTAGTTTAAGAATCGGATATCATTATTCAGTTAAAATATAACAATAAAACACAAATGGAACAAGTTTTAACATGAACTTTAGAGAGTTTTATATATTAATTAATTTTATATATTATATAATTTATATGAAAACTAGATTGTGAATTCTTATAGAAATTTTAAAAATTTTTATAATTAAAATCAATATGTTTTAAATTATTAATCTGAAAAATTGATTGAAAAATTCAAAATAATAATAATAATAATAATAAAAGTATTGAAAGTAGAACAAGATGATTTGATAAAATATGCACTTGTTGTATTATACGTTGTTTTTCCATTCAGTTAAGTAAATTTTTACAATATCATCATTTTTTTTGCATGGTATGAGGAGTGTCAACTTACACAGAGAAGAGTACCACATATGAATGAATGTATGCTTATACCCTTATGCTTATATACATACAGTGAACAGTCTGTCTCAGAGAAGTAAGAACATACAAATTTTAACATTGGGAAAAGTTGCTGAGATCAGAGTATGCTTTTATGGGTACGATTATTATACAGTACCCATAGTATTAATATAATTTAGGGATGTTGTGGATATGAAATTTCGGATAAGAATACGGATACGGATATTTAAAAACATTTTTTTCGGTTTCGGTTTCGGATATGTAATAATATCCGATAATGTTTCGGATACGGTTACGGTTACGGATAATTGCTTATAGTGAAAATTCTTTTTAGTAAAAAGGGGGAAATTTTATTCCAAAAAGTGAACATTAAACGCGAACCAATGGAAATCTATTAAGGTGAATCGATTACTACTGAAAAATGAATTACAAAGTCTATTTTTGTCTCTATAAATAAATATAATTTATGTGTAGAAAAATAAGTTAAATTTTATAATACATGTAACAGTATTAATATTTGATTATTATTCAATCTTCTAATTTTAATAATTTTAAAAGTAATGAATTTGATTCTGGTAGTTGACGTGTACGCACACATAATAACTAATACATACACATGTATATTATGGGTGTATTAGTATAAAATGACATTTTTGTAGTTTTTTTTCTCTTTATTACAATAACTAAACGTCCAATATTAAACAAAATAGTTTTTTAATGATTCGAAAACATAAAAGAAAATAATTTTCAGTTTTTTTTTAAATCTTAAAGTTGGTTTGTAATGACACAACTTACTTGAATATATACCTATGATCCACCTCTGATCATACTTTTGCATTTACTCGTACGTTAAAAATTCTAATTTTGAAACTTTATTTCTTCTAAATTAAACTAAAATTTTTGTACAGATTCTAATATGTATAATATGTATATCAAGGTATAATATATAAAATAAGAATTAATAAAAGTGTAGTAAGCGTTGGTATTTTTCATGTATATGCGTGTAAAAGGCCATTTTCTGTACAGCTGCATATATGGCTGTACGTAAAAGGTAGCTTACTTAGAAAGTATTTTGTGCAGTAAACAAGCAATTTCATGGTAGTCGTAGATAAAACTCTTTTTTCAACATCTTGAATCCTAAGTTCTGGCGTTTACATAGCACCCAATTGGACGAGTACGCAACACTTACCATTCTATTTTCTGGTAACTATAGTTACAAAAAATAATAAGTCATAAAAGTTTAATTAAATTCCTAGGAACGTAAGTAACCGCATACCGTCAATTAGTAAACAGATTTTTCTATGGAAATAATTTTTTATAGACGTCTATTATTCATTTTTATTAAAATTGCATTTTGGATGAATTTTATTACTTTTTATAACTCTCGAACGGAATGTCCTAGGTTTACGAAATTTGGTGAAAATGTTGGAAGTCCCAAACCGTTGGACAAGTTCGTTAGCCAGACACGTCGGACGCCAGAAACATGGTGTTTGTTCTTGCAAAAAATTAGTTTTTTGCCAAAATTTCCACTTATTTAAAAATTTTTGCCAAATTTTTTTACATCATTTAAACGAGGAGAAAAAATTACATAAAAAAGGTCTTTAAACTATTATTCTATGTCAACTAGTTTCCGAGAAAAATTACTTTTTATAAACGGGCATTCGCTATGTTATGCAGGATGCTGCGACAGGGGTATACCTATATGTATAATTATATGAACGAATGTGTTTGTGGTACAGGAAGATAGATTGTATATAAGCACGATATAAGTCATATACGTCATACATATGTATATGTTTGTATGTTATTTATATGCCGTTGTTTAGGGTTCCGAAGAAAGTTTTATTTTTTAGAGCTCCGAAATAAATCTCCCGAGACTATAATAGAAATTTGTTTTCGGGTCCCTAGAAACCGAAAATAATATTCACTAAAATTTATGTATTAAATTTATATTTAGTCCCACACCGTTGGACAAATTCGTTAGCCAGCCATGTCGGATGCCTAGAAAATGGTTTTTTTGACCATTTTTCGTGAAAAAAATTAGTTTTTTACCAAAATTTTCTCAAGTTAAAAATTTTTTTCGACATTTATTTACACCATTAGAAAGAGGAGGAAAAATCACTTAAAAGGGTGAAAAATCACAGAAAAACGGATTTTTATAAACGGAAATTCGCTATGTTATGCAGGATGCTGCGACAGGGGTATTATTTACTTTAAAACATTATTTTGCTGCAATGTCATTTTACTTTTGTATCAAATATCTACCAAAAACAAAATAAAACACCTTCGATCACAATAAATTTTTTCCATGTTAAAATTTATATGCTCCTAGTTGCTTGAAACACCTTGTATGTACATACATATTATATTGTATGCTAAGATATAATATGTAAAAGTATTCTGTCGCGTGTAGTGCTGGTTTGCTCTGGGAAATGAGAACAGAGAACAGTTCACATTTTTTTTTTTAATAGCACACACAATTGAGAGTAAAGTTTAAAATTTCATAATATAATCAATTTTTATTTCGTTTTATTCTTTATTTTATGTAAATTACTGTTATTGTGTGATGGTAATATTTTTTTCGGAGTTTTTTTCAATTCGAACTAACAATATAATACAGTTTGATAAGTGAAATCATTATTTTTCTTATTTCAAGTTGTTTAAATTACTTTTATTCAAAACTAGCTTCTTAATAGCAAATTTAAATTTAAGCATATAATTTTGTTAATAATTTATTTTTCATTGACTTGTTTGCCCCCAAAGATGTATTTCTGACGAGAATTTTCTTCGCTGTAGGGAGAAACATTGAATCCTGAATATGTTTTAAAGTTCAGTAGGTACACACAAAGACGGCAACAAAAATTAACTATTTATCTGGTTTGTTCACTTACTATTATCTGTAACTCAACCAAAAACTATATTCATGTTAAAATTTAAAAAAAAAAGTTATTTTAACTGTGTGTAATAATCAACCGAAAACCAGCTCGTTCAGCTAGCTATATTTCGGTTTTACGTGAAAATTGACAAATTAAATATCTTATCATAATTAAAAACTTAAAGCTTAAGGTGTTACATCCCTTTGGAAAAATTTTTTTTTTTCATTGGCTTAAATAATGTATTAATATTTCTAGAATGATATTCAGAAGGAATTATAACTGCGGAAATATTTTAAAAATCGTACTGAATCAGATTTCTGAAATAACTTCGAACGGCTGAAAACTTTATAAACGTCGCCTCGGCTGCGCGTAGAATTTTGAAATTTCTCAACTTCATCGATAACTTCTTTCTTTACAGATCAGTTATACACGGAGAGAAAATTCCTATAAAAATTACTGTGCTCAGCACTACAATCGACGTGTAAAAGGCGAACATATTAAATTCTGTAAGGTAAAAATATAAAGATTATAATTAATCATAAAAAATTTAAAGGATGGAATGTTCTTTTCGTAATATTATCTCCGTAAAATTTGTAAAACAGCACAGTAAAAAGTTCCATTACCGACAAAAAAATAATTTTTAATTGTGTTTATTAAAAAAATTACCATGCTAACATGCTAATAATAGAAAGAAAAAAAACAGAAAGAAGGTTGGTTTTGTTGGGATCGCTGTAATGAAATGTACCTCAATCAGCGAGTTAGTTACATGGGTTACATGCGAACCATAGGTGTGGACTGTGGAAGAAACTTTGTCAGACAGCTCCCACCAAGCACCTTGATGCAGCTTAGTAGTCAGTTGCTTTTACACTCTCTTAGGATGATGTCATCGTTTAATTCATCTTTTTGTTATTTACCTATCTTTAGTAAGGTAACGGGCCTAGTTTCTGACCTTTTAAGAGTGACGGCTGAGGTTAAACGACAGTAATAAATATAAGTTTCAACTTAAGAGACAATTAATAATTTTATCAACTAGTTTATGGCTTTCAAAATAAAGCCATACAAGTAAAATAATTATTTGAATTGAATTAATAATTTAAATTAATGTTTTAAAAATTGACAAAAAGGACCCAGTTTCTGACCTTCAAAATTTCTCATGTGACAGTTTCTGACCCTGACAGTGGCCTAGTTTCTGATCCTTAAATTTAAAAATACAGTTTTTTAAAATTTAATTTATAAATAATTTTTTATTGATAAAAATGAATGTTTAATGTAATACGTTATGAAAAATAACAAAAACTAATCGAAGATAACTATAAATAACAAAATAACTACAAAAACTGGTTAGAATTTAACTGGGCCATACCACTTTAGAAGTGAGCCTAGTAATTGACCCTCATATTTCAATAATAAAAATCATTCTAAGGTATTTTATAAATATTTTAAAATAAATTTTAAACAAATATTAACCTGCTCATATATTTTTAATTAAGTTTTCATACTTACATGATGAATATTGCACAAATCAAAATGAGTACTTTGTAACATAAACTGTTAAGAAACTACCAAAAAAATAGTGTTTACACACATTTTAAACTTAAAAATTTTTTTTTATTTAGTTAATATATTCTAAACTTTTTAAATTGCTGTTCATTAGACACAGAATAGATTACTTTAAATTAAGAATTTATTTTTTTTCTTATTTAAAATATAGTTTTTTTATTAATTTATAACAAAGTTGAAAAGTTCAGAAACTGGGCCAGGGTCAATTACCGGGTCTTTTACCTTATATGTATTAGAATATATTGTTGGCAATCATTTTTGTATACATGTTTTTACAGGTACAGTGCAACATTTCAATATAAGGTCGCGAGTCAGATGCGCAAATGAAAGAGTACGACAACAAGAATTAAACTATAATATATATGCATAAGAGTGTGATAAAAGTTGTGTTAGCACCACATTAAATTTTACCATGCTAGCACATATTTTTTATTTTGGTCGTCGATCGCGCACGGATTATAGGGGAGCATGGTAATTTTTCTGAAATTTCTCTACAAAAATTATAGGATTTTTCTCTCCGTGTATATACCTATAATATATATATATATATATATATATATATATATATATATATATATATATATATATATATATATATATATATATATATCCTGTGTGAGTTTTTCGAGAGTTGCCATTTTTATTACAGCCAAACCGTTGATTTAATCGAAAAATTGTTTAAATAAGAGTTGTAGATATCGAAACCGATTGCTATAGTCAGGAGCTTTATAGCTCTTATGGTTTTCGACCTATGATACAAACTTATAGATTTTTAAATGAGACTATATATTAATTTTTCGATGAAACTGATCTAATGCATTAATTAACAACATAAATGAGCAAAAAATTTGTTTTTACCCAAGTTTAATTTTTAAATTTTTCTTTAATTTATTAGTTAGGAGGTAAAAATATGCAAAATATGCATATGTACTTAACGCTACTTCAACCGATAGTGTTTTTCTTGGCTACATTTCCATCCAGTACCATTGCTATCATAAAAACTTGGTTGTAATAGAAATGGAAACTCTCAAAAAACTCACATGGTATATATATATATATATATATATATATATATATATATATATATATATATATATATATATATATATATATATATATATATAATGATAGCTATAAACACAAAAAAGATAAACACGTTCTGAATTTTTACATACATTATTTTTCTCGAAATAACGTTTTTCTAAAACGGTGGGCAAGATAATTCCAGCAATTTTCATCCGATTGACTTGAAATTTTAAGTGTAGCTTCTTAGATAGATTAGGGCGGTACACAACATCTTTAAAATTGGTTATCAAATCAATTTTTTATAAACAAATTTTGTGTTGATTTTTTCATCGCTTTTCAAAATTTTATGTTTTTTGGCTGCTGTTTGTAAATTGTTATGCAGTCCACTATGAATCTCTTCGAAAAAAAAACCGTCTGCATTGGATCCGTGCTCATGTCGCTATTAATTTGGGCAACCATTCTTTGGTGTACCTCAGATCATATATATACCTAATAGAAAGTTTTATACTGATTGCATTATTCGTTCTTTTCTTACCTTTCAAAGTGATGTAGCGCCTTAAAGCTTCACAATGAATAGAGAACTCTAGCATTAGTGTGAAAAAAAGTAACACAAACAATGATATTATAACCTTTACTTTAGATAAATGGAAAGAAAAATTATAAAAGACTTGTGTTGATGTAGCACAAAATAAATAAAAAAAAATACATAAAAACACTTTACTTTGCAAAGTAACGTTCAAATCTATTAAATTAATAATAAAAATGCATTTTTTTAATTATTCCACAAAATGTATTAGGCCCAAGTATATAAAAGTATAATATTGCACAATGTGTCGCCTGCATATAGAAAGGAAATATGAAAAAAAAAAATTGAATGCTTGAGAAAATATTATTTAAAATACAATACTGTAGTAGGCTATGAAAAACTTATTTATTTGTCTTTCTATAAATGATATTGCTGACAGAGCAGTGGTGTTCTGGCGCGGAGGAAGAGGGTGTAACAGGGGAGAAGGGGTAACAAAAAGAGAGTATTGTGATGCTGATAAAATAAAGTTTCTTTAACTTCCTTCGTTTTTAGCAATTAAGCAAAGTGCATCCATTATATAATAAATATAAAAATAATACAGAAAAAACGGTATAATAGAGAGTAACCCAGAAAAGGATGACTAATACGTTTCCGTTAAGAATATTTCCGTCATGCGCAGACACAGTTTAGAAGAGATAGTTTTTTTCTTTCAGGGATTTCTTTTTATTTGGAATTCTCATACGAGTAGATGGAGAAGCACCTGAACATCAGGAGAAATATCATAGGAGATAATATAACTCAGCTTGGCAAAATTTTCAACTTGTTCATTTTGTTTGCTGGCTTTAGTCAGTTTGCGATTAATCCACCTTGGTTATTATCAATTTGTAACCTTTTTAAAGTTGATAGGCATTGTCACTCGAAAACTACTTGACCGACTTTTTTGAAAATTATACCAAATTTTATCCTTATATAAAAAAAAAAATCCCGAAAAACATTTTCCTTTTAGGTCGCCAAATTAAAACCTTATCTTTAAAGGATATACGAACTTCATCTGTTTCCGCAGATTTTATTGGCACAATTATTCTGGAACATTCTGTACAATATAAGGAGATAGTTTAGTTTGCCGATATAGAAATATGTACACAATAAGTCAGTATTAGCGAATTTATACAATGGAATTCAGCTATTACAGCCACTGTCATGACGTGACTTGAGCCCGAGACTCTGGCAGAAATTTGTTTTGAGGTCCCTAGAAACCGAAAATAATATTCACCAAACGAACCCTTCGAGGTAAAGAGGGGTAAAAGTGTCTAAATGGGAAATTAAAAAATTAATAGTAGCATTAAATGCGCTATGTGATAGTAAGTCTTATATATCGATATTAGGGCTTTAAACATAATCGTCTTCGGGCAAAATCACTTTAAGTGAAATTCGAATATTTCCAAGTTTTTCCTCAGTGTGTCCTCGGATCTTTTTCAAAATCGACTTGTATATAGAACAGAGGGAGAGCTAATTTTTGGTGTATATTGAAGGTCATTTCAAGGTCACGTGCAGAAAAAGGATGTAGAAAACTGTACTTGATGTACTGTTAAAATATGAAGCCGTCATGGAACAAGAATGAGACCATGATTTTCTGACAGAACGTGGTAAAATTAGTATAGAAACTGATTTTCGTAAAATTCGAGATAGTCCAAGGCACTCATTTAAAACAATATTTTTTGGATATGCCTGAGTTAACACTTTCTTAAATTTTTTTTAATAAGTTTGTGAGCATATTGGAACCTCAGCTCAGTATCCTATTTTTCCTGCAGCGAACCAATACCCGTTGTCTTTGGTATTCACCTTGTGACACCTTTGAATCTAGTGGAATGCTAAAGACAGTGAGTATGGATTCGCTTCAGGAAAAATAGGATACTGAGTTGACGTTCCAATATGCTCACAAACTTAATAAAAAAAATTTAAGAAAAATATTCGAATTTCACTTAAAGTGGTTTTACTCGAAGACGATTACGTTTAAAGCCCTAATATTAATATATAAGATTTATTATCGCATAGCGCATTTAATGCTACTATTAGTTTTTTAATTTCCTATTTAGGCACTTTTACCCCTCTTTACCCCGAAGGATCCTTTATATATATACTGGGTGTCCCGGCCGGATGTATACATACGATTTACATATGACTTTTTAACATTGGATTCCCATAAGGAAAAAGTTATGTCACAAGAGTGCTTTGGATAAACATATTCTTATTTTTGGTAATTTTCTTTTATAAAATAATTTTTTTCCAACAAATTATCTGCACTATTTCTTCAACAGTATATTTTTTGGTATTTTTATTATTTTGACATTTATTTTCAAGAAAATAAAAAAATGCCTTTTTGAATTTACAGCAGATGACACAAATATTTATTATGTAAAAATGCGAACTGCTTGAAAATTGCCACATTCATTTCTTTGTTTTAATGCATTATTATTGTTAAAGCTGTAGTAACATTAGTTATAATATTAAATTAGTACTATTAGTTTGTTCAAAGCACTCTTGTGACATAACTTTTCCCTTATGGGAATCCAGTGTTAAAAATTAACATGTAAATCGTATGTATTAATCCAAATGGGATATCTGGTATATATGTATATACAGTGCGTCCAGTGGAAGATTACATATAGGATAACCAAGAGATGGTGTTTCTAGGGAAATTAATAATACCGCTTCATTTTTTCAAAATTTTGTCAGAATATTTTAAATCGTTTACAGTTAAAACTGAAACATATCAATTATTAGTATATACTTCAAATGGAACAAAAATTGAAAATGAAAAATATGTGTATGGTACTTGAAGGGAAGAGAAGTGTTGGCTCTTTTTCACGTCAATATGTCAAATATCTCTATAAACAACATTAATTTGTTAATTTTTGTTTCTTAGATAAATTATTCAATAAAATTTACTACCCAATAATACTAATGTGTAATTTTTAACTGAACACCAATACTTTTATGAAAATAATAATTGAATTTCCATAGAAAACGCCATAAATTACCATTGAAATTTCCTCTATGTGTAATTTTGAAGTGGACAGTCATATAGTATATTATATTATGCAATGTGTAATCTTGAAATGAACGCACTGTATATATATGTATATATGTGTCCAGTGTCCACACGATAACTCTCGAACAAAATGTCCTAGGTTTACGAAATTTGGTGTAAATGTTGGAAATACCAAACCGTTGGACAAGTTCGTTAGCCAGACACGTCCGATGCCCGGAACATGGTTTTTGTTCGTGAAAAAAATTAGTTTTTTGCCAAAATTTCCACTTATTCGAAACTTTGTCCGGTCGACACTTTTTTACACCATTAGAAAGATGAAGCAAAATTACATAAAAAAGGTTTTTAAACCATCATTCTACATATGTAAACTGGTTTCCGCAAAAAATGAATTTTTATACACAAAAAATTGGCTATGTTATGCAGGATGCTGCGACAGGGGTATTGTTTTTATTGTAGCTTAGCTTGTAGCTTGAATGGCTGGTATATGTATATGTTTCGCTTCAGTTTGCGTCGCACAATATTGCACAGTATGTATGTACATACGATTTCAATTGTAACGTTCGTTCTAGATTACAATTGTATTTTTTTTGTTTTTAATTCTGAGAGTCACGACTTTAAAATAAATCATCGTCATCGTAAGCAACCAGCAAGCAAGCGACCGACTCAGGCAAGCAGAGAGGGAGTTATGATTAGAAAGCAACACAACATTGAATATAAAATACACAACAGATATAAAACTAAATAAGAAAAAAAAATAAAATATTTACTTTCCATTGTCCTATATAACATTTTATACAGGTTGTTAATAATTTTAAATTGAATTCTGATCAAGTTTTCGCGCCAAAAATGTAATGTTAAAAACATTTAGGGTATGAGGTTCTACTTGAAGGGCTTACTAAATTTCAGTATGAGGCTTTGTACCATTTATTTTGCTGTAATTCATACAAAATTGGCTTTGAGTATCTATATGTAAGGCTGAAAGTCAAGTATTCTTAAGTATCCACAATAAACTGTCGCTACTAGATAAAAAATAGGTGGTTTTTGAGAAAACGTGAAAAATAAAAGGGACGGCTACGTTTACGTAAACCTAGCCGTCCCGTAAGTAAAAAAAGAGTGTTTTCGGTAATTTAAAGTATGGAGAATTAGGTGTAAATTAGGTGTTTGTCGACCATGCTGACAAAAATTTTGTAAAATGAAAATTTTAAGAAAAATCTTAAAAATATTTTAAATCATGGAAGCGCTGTGTATAACGTTAATAACGTTATACACAGCGCTTCCACTGTTTGTTAAATATTATATATTTTGTTATGTAACTGAATAGAAATATGCCAAAAATTTTCTTAACGTTCCCAGCGCCCCCACCAGCACTAATAATAATGATGTTATGAAGGTGATAACTTTTTATAAATGTAGATTACTATGTAAATATAAATCGTAAATATTCAACTGAAGTTTGAATTATTTTCTGAAACGAATAAGTGTAAAAAAAAACTCGAGAAAAATAATTTGTTTCCCTTCACAGCGCTCCCGTTATTTGGTTAGGTTATAATTATACACATTATAACATATTAGGGTGCATTCTCACTGCGCGCTATGCGATGCGAGGCTTTGCTATGCGATGCTAGGCTTTGCTAGTAACTTTTTCTATGTTTCAAGGTGTGTTCACAGTGCTTGCTCAATCTAGCATTGTATTTCATAGCGAGTGATCATGAGAATTAGGGATGGGTGATGTCGGTAACAACATCAACATCGAACTATCGATTCTTTTAATTTTTCGCCATCGAACCATCGATGTTCTTATAAAAATATCGAAACATCGATTGTTGAAAACGACCGCGAAAATTTGAAAAAGTTATAAAGTTATATTTAAAATAGATATACAATAGCAATAATTCAAAATTTTCAATTTTTCTCTTCAATTATGAATAAAAATTTAATTTAGTATCAAAATTTTTAATGCCGATTAAAAACCTATAAATAGTATATAAAAAAAATATTTTCATCTTTTCTATTTTATTGCTTTGTATAGTTTTGACCGTTGACCCCATACTGGCGAACGACATCGAATGACTTCATAAGTTTTACCACACCCATCACTGATGACCGAATAGCACAATACTGGCGAGTTCAGGCGATAAAATCAAACATACTGAATTGTTGCGTATAAAAGATGCTACTAGCATAGTATCGCATTGCTGTCCATAGCGCGCAATGTGCACATTCAAATATGTTCTTAAATGTTTGTTTTCATAGCATTGCGTCGCATAGCAAAGCCTCGCATCGCATAGCGCGCAGTGTAAATGCACCCTTAGTTGTAAAGAAAAATATTTAATGTCTTATAACATTCCTAGGGGTCCATAAAGTTGAAAGCTTATATATTTGCTACAATTCAATTACTACAAATTTGGGCACAGTACTAGTTTTTTGGATTTTTACACTTTACCATATGAATCTTAATCGAATTTTGGAGCAGCTGTAGTAAATTAAAAATACATAAATGTATGTATATCCAAATTATTATATAATTTTAGAAATTACTTATCGAAAATGTTCTTTAATTCATTGAATACGTGATTGCAGAAATGGTGGAAACGTTAAAGATCTAATAAAAAAAAACTGAGTAAGCCAAACATTTCTTTTTACATATTTATTTATTTATTTATACACAGTGATAATTTTTTATTATATTGAGTACATAATCATCTGTGATGATACACTGAAATTGTTCGATTTTCTTCCTCTCTTTTTCAGGTAAAAAATTGGGTAGGTAATGTACTTTAACTTAATTTCAACCCTTTGGTGGCTCGATATAGTGTTAAATCGAATTAATTGAAACAACCTACTATATAATTCCATTAATTGATGTCAACTCATGTGCAACTATTTTCGATACAGTATATATGGTCCTTCTCGTTTTGGTGCAAATTTTGCGCATACTTCTTTCGTTGCGTTACTCAATACGTAACTGTTCAGTAAAACTTGATTTTCTACCTGGAAAATAGGTAAAACTGTTGACGTGAGGAATCGGTGGTTTGCGTTTTGCACCTACGCTGTTGACGAATAATGGTTTCCTTAGCCAATAATGTATATTTGTCAATTGTTTTAAATACGGCGTTATGCGTGGTACAAAATTTTTAGCCTTTAATACAGCATGCGTATCGTAAATAGTATCAATTGGTGCATCTAACTCGCGCCCAAATGTTAAGAAATGCCATTTCTGCTTTGGAACCTTTGACCCGATTTTTACATTTTAACCTACACATTATCTCTAGTGATGAGCTAATGCAAGACCAAGACCAAGACTGCCAAGTCTTGGTCTTGGTCTTGCATTAAGAATCTTGGTCTTGTTCTTGCATTAAGAATCTTGGTCTTGGTCTTGGTCTTGCAAAATGCAGTCTTGGTATTGATCTTGGTCTTGCAAAATGCAGTCTTGGTACTGGTCTTGGTCTTGGTCTTGGTATTGCTAAAAATCTTGCACTTTCTTGCATTTTTTTTTATTAGCGAATTTTTTTCTTCTAAACTCAGAATTTTCTCTCTTTACGGTATTAATTATACTTTCAAACTATTTAAATAGTTTAGCAAGAGTCTTGCTTTTTTCTTGGTCTTGCTCACTGGAGTCTTGGTATTGGTCTTGCAGCCATACTTATAGTCTTGGTCTTGGTCTTGCTTTTGGTATACATAGTCTCGGTCTTGGTCTTGCATTTTTTGCAAGACTAATTTTGCTCATCACTAATTATCTCCAAATGGTTTGGATAGTTTTCATTGTTTTAGCTCCTCTCAACATTCCCTTAAAAATTGGAACGAATTCCAATTTTATCCAAAATTTACTCTCACTAAATATGAACTCGTATGATTTTCAACAATTAACATATTTTTTAATTTTGCTCGAAATCCAGTTTACATAGAACATTGTTTCAAAGCATCCAAATAGTTCGTTTTTCTTTTGTTTAATAAATGAAATTCAGAGTGATTGTTGAGGATACTACATCGAGTAAATTTAACAACGTTTTGGTTTTTCCTTTTTTTTTTCTAACAATTTGAATTCATATGTTTGCCTTCAATATTTAAATTTATTAATGTGCATATCTTCCTGTGTAAATAGATTTTTCAAATTGCAAATACTGACTGACTGACTGGTTCAGTGAATTTTGTGCTGTCAAATGTCGATAATGTTAACAACAAAAGTTATGTAACATTCACATAGGTACATACATGGACCTACATACACATATGACTATAAATTGATAAAGGTGGATGTTATACATCAGTAAGTTCAATTTGGTGTCATATATAATGTGTATATTATGTCCCATTTCCAAAGATTTTAAAAAATAATCACAAGAAAAAAAATTTGAATACTAATTAAAAACTAATCTTGAAATTAGGTCAGACTACAATAATTTTTTGATTGTTTCAGGCTGTATATTTTGTCTTTCAACGTGCTATTAAACATAACATTTATGGACAAGACTTGAAGTCCCACCTCAAGTAGTTATAAAAATCGGATAAGTACCATATAAAGATTTTGAATGAAACCGTTACTTGTACAAATAATCAAATTCCGTTCTTAGATTAGTAGCAAAAGATACGTCTACATTTAAAAGTAATATTTATGCCTTGTTTATACGGGCTTGGTACTATTCATTAGTAATTGCTACAAACATGCACAGAAGTACGTTTAAGTAATGTTTTGATGTGTTTAAACGTAACTTTTATACAGGTTTGTAACAACTACTAACAAAGGGACGGTACAGCCTTGGGGTCGGCGATTTGGCTGAATTTTTTTTTTTTTTTTGATAGAGTACGCTTAGTACGTTAATATACTAAAATAATAGTGCGCACTATTCAGAAAAAACTGTAAAAAAAATAATTAAAAAATTTTAACGCAGTTAGTGTACTCAATAAGCTCAAAAAGATTGCTGCACATAACAGTCCCGGTAGTCTAGTGGTGTAGGTGTTAGACTCCTAATTGAATGGTCTTGCGTTCGAAACCGACTTTGTTAAAACAAAACTTTTTCTGTATCAATTTTTTTTTCTTTTTATTAACAAAAGTCTTATTTATTTATAAAACATTTTATTTAAAATATGTATTTTAACGAATCTTTTTTTTAAAAGTCCGCCATTTTGTTATTTTTCGATAAAATTTCATAATTTTAGTTCCGACCAGAATGATATATCTATAGATTAAGACTAATTAAGAATTTTTGATTTTTAAGATGCCCCCAAGAGTCAAAATCACCCGCATCAAGGTGGGTTTTCTTTGAGGCGCCAACTTCAAGTGATAATAATAATAATAAAATTTAATTTATTAAAAAAAAAATTTTGTTACCCTAAGATATAAATATATTAAAAATTCAAAACTTTTCATTTGTTCTTTCTCAAAAAAAAAAAATGCCCCTAAAAATAGGCATGAAAAACAGCGCGAGTTACCAGACTACTACCTTAAAAAAAGCCCCCATAGTAGTGTATGTGTACCCATATTATTGAAACAATAGAAAACGATAACTGGTTTGGCTAACTTTATTTGCAAAGCCTAAGGAAAATAGGACATTTTTGATCTATATATACTTCTTTTCCGTTGATAAACACATATAATATACTCTATGGGTTATAATATTGTCTGATGGTATTTCCACATATGCATATGTGCGCTATGCTCAATATTCATAATATTATGAACGGAATGATGTTGAAATCGGATGAAATCAAGCGTGCAAAAACGATTTGAGTAACTTTGACTCATTCACTCACTGAATGACTGACTGACTATATGTTCAATGAACAATATTAATTGCGGTGAAGGTTTGTTTGTTTCGATAAGCATAATGGACGGAATTTTTTTTTTAAAAATTTAATTTTTTTTTTAGAATATGATTTTTATATTATATAATAATTATACTTGGTGGTTAAGTAACCAAGCGTGTTAAGTTACTAGGGGGGGGGGGGCTGGGATTCGATTTGATTTTGACTTATTGTTAGTTGTTCTGTTACAAAAACGGCAGTTTTCTGCAGGAAAATTAAGAAAAATTTTAGAATGTATAAATAAATAAGACTTGTGCGGTCTTTTTTTGAGCGATTTTTTTATGCCGTATAAATGCCCTTCAAAATGCATGATGTGAGAAAAATCACAAAAAATCATCGTAGACTCGACAAAAAATCAAATGAGCACAAAAACGTACTTTAAATTGGATTAGTCTAAGTCATTTTTAAGAAAAGGTTGATATCTAGATCAAATACATGTATCTCATTGAACCACCGACCAGTGAGTTAGATTTATTTTACCCCTTCTACTCGCGCGAACGAAGGAAACTTCTTTTTTTTATTTGATAGATTTGAGCGGTACTTTATGGTATTCCATTTTAAAAATAAAAAGACAGTTTTTACTTTACTAATACCACTTTTTGTTGCTTATCCTCACAGACATTTAAAACTTTAAATAAAGTGGTATTAGTAGAGTAAAAATTGTCTTTTTATTCCTATTTTTTTTTTTAAATTGTTTGGCTATACAAAAATATATCGCACAAAAAGGGACACAAAAAAAGGTTTGAGTGTTTGACTGCAAAAGTTATTTAATAAAAAAATGTCGCCAAGTGCGTTTAATTAGAGTGCCGTAGTTAGTAGCATTATTTTGGGAGTTAATTACAAAAAAAGCAAAAATTTTACCCATTTTTCAAAATTTCTTTCTAATACCAAAAGATTCTTTCGATGAAAATGCCACTTATTTTGAACCATTTTTCTTTTATAATTTTCGAAAATTTGATTGTTTATATCTTTGAAAGTTGTTGATACAACGTAATCCCACGGTTGAAAAGTAGACGAGAGGAGGGACAAAAAATATCATTTTGAAGTCCAATATTTGGCAAACGAAGCTTAAAAATGAAAAATGACAGAAGAAAACTCAGTTTCATTTTAAGAGCCCTTTCTAATGATCCGCCACGCGAAGCGGTTCATGGAAAAAAATTTTCATCTCCACTTTTCAATATGAAAAAGTATCTAGAAAAAAGAACCTTAAAAAAAGAAATTCTATAATATTCATTATTTGTTTGTAATTCCTAAACTGCATGAAATTTTATTAAATTATTTCATTTGATTCAGTACAGATAATTGTATTATGTACATATTCGTGCCCACCTTTTTGACGGTGTACTGTACAAAATGTGCCATTTTTGGGTTAGCTAATTTTATTTAAAACATAACTAAGTAATTATTCATTTTACAATACGTTAAATTGCTACACATTTGCTACACATATACTATTTTCTATGCATCGTTGCTGTCTGCACCTTTGTTTATTTGAATAACTCAATGTATTTGAAAACACTCGAGCAATTTCATGGCTTTGTGCGGCATTTAATTATGTGTAGTACATAAATATTATTATATATAGAATAAAAGAGAATTTTCAAAAGTTCATGTAAATGCATTCAGTATTGTAGGTGTGGTACTACCGATGGTCCGACAGAGGGTTGGGCCGGGGTCATGCCTGTGAAAATAGTCAAATACAATAAAAATTGCAAATCAGTCATTTGTTTTATTTATTACTAGCTGTACCCGCAACGTTGTTCGCGCATAAGAATGACAAGTATATAAGTATAATAATTATAAAGTATTTGCATAGAACAATAGTTTTGCGTAATGCATGCACATGCTCGAAATGGTTTTTCTATATTCCCGTGGGAATGAGACATTTTCCCGGAGTAAAAAGTATCTTAGATGTTGACCCAGGTAATAAGTTATCACCACACCAAATTTCATAAAAATTCATTCAGTAGTTTTTGTGTAATGTGTGAATATTATGCTCAAAATGGTTTTTCTATTTTCCCGTGGGAATGAGGCATTTTCCCGGAGTAAAAAGTATCTTAGATGTTGATCCAGGTAATAAGTTATCATCAAACCAAATTTCATTAAAATGCGTCCAGTAGTTTTCGCGAAGTGCGTGAACAGACAGACAGACAGACAAAAATTTTAAAAATCGCTATTTTGATATCTACATCGATAATTATTTACAGTATCAGTGCAATTTTCAAAAAATATTCCATGTACAGAAACGGTCTCGTTACAGTTTTATTATATGTATAGATTAACATAGGATTTTATCTTAGATCGAAATGTCTTTTGCCACAATATGTTCTTTACAAAAAATATTACAAACCTGTGAAGAATTTTACACAGTTGGTTTCAGCTCTTGGTTCAGGAGGCGATCACCTGTGATTGGGTATGAAATTTTCATTTTTGCAATTAAAAAGACGAAATACTCTTACTCCAAGCTATCTCTTTGCAAAATTTTAGGCTGATTGATTAAATTGTTGAGGCGTGAAAGCAAGACAAAAAAACTTACTTTCGCTTACTTTTCGGAATTAACAGTCGCGTCACCCCTCAAAAGGGTAAGAGTTATTTCCCATACACCCTGTATATATATATATATATATATATATATATATATATATATATATATATATATACAGGGTGTAAGAGAAATAACTCTTATCCTTTTGAGGGATGACGCGACTGTTAATTCCGAAAAAATTCCTGCGGTTTTAGTGTCTACAGGGTGCTGTGAGTCACCCCACAAAAGGACGAAAGTTATTTGTTTTACACCCTGTATAATATTAGTTAGGAATTTTAGTTTTACATATTATCTATCATTTCATTTACGTTTTTTAAGGCACATAAAAATCCTAAAAATCTTAGTAAACTAAAGAAAAGTTTAAACATAGATTCCCATTAAAAAAATATAAGTTTGTACCATAACTCGAAAATTAAGTTTAGCTGTAATAAAAATGACAATTCTCAAAAAACTCACCCTATATATATATTAACAGATAAAATAATTTAATAAAACAATAGGATTCTGATGCGTGCATATATTTGATGAAATGTCTATATAGGTGTAATTAAAACTTTTACTTTTTGTCACTTTTAATAATAATTTTTTTTCACTCGTTTTACACGAATGAAAAAACATGGTAAACTAGATTTAAAAAAAAAAAAAAAATTGTTGAAAAAATATTTATTTTACAGAGAAATAATTTGCTCTGCTTTGTTATAGTCAATTAATTTTCGCTTTGAACGATTTACTGTTTATTAAAATTTGTTTATACATCGTTGATATTGAATGTGTTGTGTGATCGTTTCGATATGCTAAATCGAAACAGAGGAAAATGTAAAAAAAAAAAAAATACCGTTGTTTACATTCTAGATTGTGTTAAAAGGTGGCAACTTAAAAATTGAACAATTCGAATTTTAATCAACATTTTGTCTCAATAGGCAGCAAGTAAGCGCATAGTTTTTGATGCGTAAAATTCAAAAATAATAATTAAAGTACCCCGGTCGCAGCATCTTGCATATTTTAAAAATTACTATCTCGTAAAAACCCGCTTACCTAGGATAATGGTTCAAAACGTAACGCTTGTCATTTTTTCGCTCCTTGCCACGGTGTAACAATATTTCTTAAAAAAAGGATGTTCCGTTCGAGAGTTATCGCGCAGGCCCATGCATATATACATAAATTTTATAGATATATTTCAAATCATATATTTCAAATTTCTATCATAGGCCCGGATTCAAGTCTTATCATGACAGAGGTTGTAATAGCTGAATTTTCGATTCGAAAATTCGCTAAAAATTCGGCGAGTGCGTATTAGACACACATAAAGTCAGGATTTTATACTTCAGTAGTTATAGTACAAGATCCCGCAGCTGATTTCTGCAGTTATCTGTTTTTTTTTAATGAAACTTAATTTAAATGAATCCTTAATGGCAATGTAATAGATTGCTCCTGGGTTGCCTATCGAAAATTAGCCGCAAGTACCTTTAATTGCCGTCATTAAGCGAATAATCGAAAAGACATTTTTTGACGTTTTAAAGTGTCAAATATTTTCAAAGATTTTTAAAATTTACAGATTTTTCTCATAGCAACAAGAAAAGTAAATAATTTTTTCCTAGTTACAAATACAAAAATAAGCCAAGAGCCATGTGATTTGATTTTTTAATTTTCTTTATTTATCTATAAATATATCTACAATATGTTTTATTATTTATAAGAAGCTAAAGAGGAAAAATCACAGATTTGTTAATTTTTTCGTTAATTGTGTGCTAAACCCAGCCTACAGACAAAATTTCAACTTTCTAAAACTTCGGGAAGTACTCTATAATTTTGATAAGCATCAGTGAGTGAGTGACGAATTTAATAAAATTTACATATTAATAATATCGAAAGCAATAGAGCTACAAAATTGAAATTTGGTGTATTTCATAAGACTGGTGACTACATTCTATCGTGACAATTTGAGCTCTTAAGTATTATCCAGACCAAAGTTATCAGGGTCCAAAAATACGCTGAATTGCTTCGAGAAAAGATACAGCAGTGCTCTGTTTGTTTTGTTTTGCCTCGTCTTGGTGGGGGCACGGGGGCACTGCCCCAGATTTTAGTAATTTTTTTTTTATTAAAAACTGATGTTTTGATCATTTTAATAAGCAATATACACATATTGTAGATATACTTATAGATAAATAAAAAAAATTAAAAAATCAAATCAAATTGGCTCTTGGCTTATTTTTGTATTTGTAACTAGGAAAAAATTATTATACTATGAGAAAAATTTGTAAATTTTCAAAAAATCTTTGAAAATATTTGACACTATAAAACGTCAAAAAAATGTCTTTTCGATTATTCGCTTAATGACGGCAATTAAAGGTACTTGCGGCTAATTTTCGATAGGCAACCCAGGAGCAATCTATTACATTGCCATTAAGGATTCATTTAAATTAAGTTTCATTAAAAAAACAGATACCTGCAGAAATCAGCTGCGGGATCTTAGGCTATTAGAGTTTTTCGCATTGCAATTTTCGCAATAAAATATTTCTTGCTTTTATAAGCGTAGGGAGAGTGAAAATAAATTATGTTATGTTCAAAACTGTTTATTAGGGCCTATTTAAACATATAAATGACAAATTATAATTATACCTAATACCTAATATATTTTTATATAAATTTTGAGCATGGGACAAATATGTCCCAGTTTCAGTAAATAGTACAAATTACGGAAGTATGAGAAATTTTAAGTGATAAAAATATTCCACTTTACTTATTTTATTATAATTTACTTACCAAGATTGATAATTTTTTATTGCAATAATTTATAACGCACAAAAATTTAAAAAAAAATTGAAACTTAAAATTAGTGACGGTCAACTTTGCAACTTTACAACTTTGTACCAGAGTTTTTTTTGAAAATTGATAGATTATTGCGTTGCCAATGCATGAAATTATTAAAACTACTATAGAAGAATAACAATATAAACTTAGAAATGTTTTAAATCGTACCAGTATTGCGTAAAACGTAAATATAAATTGGGGACAAAAGGGTTAATATTAAAATTAGCCTTTAATCTGTTATTAAAATGATTTAACAAAAATTAATACTAACCGTTTTTAAAAAAAATTCGTCAAGTGCGTGTTTGACACGCACTAAGTAATGTCCCTCACCATCAGTGGTCATAACTAAAACTTCTTAAAATATAACAGTCCGGACACATACGTTCACGATGTGACACATACGAACACGATCGTTCTGAAATCTAAAAATGGGTTATACTTTAGGAATAAAATTTATTTATTAGGAAAAATATTTTATCCACCTTCACATCCCGTTATAAAAAATTCCTAGAAACAACTGATTGTACGGAACACTGTTAGCGCAAGTACAACTTGCACTTGACGACTTGTTTTTATTAAAGTTAACCCTAGAACGACAAACTGGGGTAGAAATCTACCCCAGGTAAACTTTAAACTACGTTTTTAAATTAGTCAGTAACATTATCGACTGAACACCTATACCATAATTTAGTTCAAGGTTCTAACAGTAGAGTGAGGTCGGGAAACCCTGCGGTTTCTTGTCTACTGCGACGAAGGGAAAACGTGAAGCTAGTATGGGGTTGATATGTACGCCAGTTTGTAGTTTACGTCAGTGTTTTGTTTAGGTAAGTTATTTTTATTTTTCTTGCTAAAATAATTTGGATTCACTTATAATGACCTTATTTTGCAACAAAACATTAGATATAGCCAGCCCGATGCTGCTTGTGTCCTCGAGGAAGACCGCAAAACGCGAATATATTGCACGAAGTGCAAGCGACCGACCTGCGAGAATCATGGAAATATATATTGCAGCGATTGTAGTGCCTTTGAATAAGTTAAATTCTCCTTTTTTTTACATTTTGTATGAAAAAAAATGAAATATATTCTTAAAAACTAAAATTTCATGCATTTTTGTTTGATTTTTCCACATATCAAATTCCCAATTTTTTTAATTTTCAAAATCCAAAATAAATCGACTTTTTTGGCAAAACATCATGATGTCATTTATATGCTTGAAGTCCCTTGTGTCCTCTTTAAAATACCGTCTGAAATCTGAAAATCGGTTCATTAGAAAAATAGTTATCAATTTTTGTTTATTAAATGACAATTTGAGCGTTTTTGAACACTTTTAGCTATTTAAATAGATTTTTCACCGACTAAGCTTTGATTAAATTGAATTTACTCTTCACCATTCTCTTCAGCATGAAAAAACGAACAAATTCGCGTTCTTTTAAGTGAAATTGCTGCTGTCAGATCGATTTTACGACCAAAAATCCCGTGGGGTAAATATATACCCCAGTTTGTAGTTTAAGAGTAGAAAAAATAAGTTTGTCGTTCTAGGGTTAATTATGTATATAATAAAAATTAGAAATAAATAAAGGTTTAAAAAATATTAACTACGATTTTTTTTATTAGAAACACAAAATTACAAAGACAACGTATTTATTATATCACAAAAGTTATTTCTAATGAGTTTATCGTAACTGGAAAATTTTCTTGATGTAGATTTTATGGTTCCAAGGTAGATAAATGAAACACAGGGAATATTTTAAAAAAAAAAATATAATATTCTCTTGTAGGTTAAACACGAAAGCACATGTATTTTATTAATTTTGTTTTCTTTTGATTTAAGTAATGATAATATTTTATTTATAGGTTTTCCTTTTGTTTTTATAATTTCAAGTATATTGGTTGATTATTTTTTATATTATTTTATTTTTAAATATTTTTTTAATATAAATTTTTTGTTAATTTTCCAAAACAGTTTCTAACTTAACTCATTATCAATTCGCCATTTCAAACTTCCTTTTTCTGTTCGTCATTACTATTCACTGCTTACTCGGGGTTTGCGTCCCCAATACCAGTTATGTACTTTGAACAATACCAGTTACTTTGAAATACTTATATACATCGCTAGATAGCAGTACTGTTACAAGTCTTAATCGTTTAATCGAACTATAGAGTTCACAGGTACATTAAATACATACAATACACAACCAATACCTCTTGCGTTTATTCAATATGGATGTAAAACTCAATAATTATTCATTCTACACAGTCCAATCTTATTATGTGCCGAACTTGCACGAAGTTGTTCGGCACATAAAAACAACACTTTGTTAAATTGCGTAGAGTTTGACAATGATTATTTAAAAGTGGTCAAGTGCGAGTAAACCACCTTATATTTCTTGCTTTAGAAGGACTTCGTTGTTGTGTAATACGAAATCTTAAAAAGTATAACTACAAAAGCATTCTGGAAATTGAAGGCAACCGTCTACAGCAGTGTTTCCCGAAAAAATTTTTTAAAAAATTGTAAAAAATTCTAGCCACTGGTTACGAAATCTTGACTTAAGGGGGGAGTTCACGCCAGAAACGGCTAATAAACTAATTTTTTTCGAATCTCGTTTTTTGTTTTTATTTCGTTCTGTGGTTCTTTACAAACACGGTGGTATATAAAACATGGCCAAAGAAATTTTTTTTTTTAAGTAAAAAAATATTTATTTGTGAGCCGCTGTACAGCCAAGTTGCTGCTCCTTTGCAGATAACGCTCGGCCCCCCTGGCGATTTGATCAGTAATATTTAGTTTTGATTTGTACATGATTTATAGTATGCACTGAGATAATGTTCTTTTATTTGTATGCCATTGTAGACGTTTTAATAAACAGTGAGTAAACCGCCTCTTTTGTTATTATTTTTGTTTTGTACCGTTTCCCGAAACTTGTGTTTTTCCCGACAAGGAAAATCATATCTAAAGCTCTAGAAAAGATAGAGACTTAATTTTTTTTTTATTTTGTTCATATATAACATATTGCGCATAAAGTGGAGTATGCTTTTTCCATTTGAACAATTGTAACTATTTTTAAATATTTTTTTTTAATAAAAAATTGGGTTTTATAATTTTTAAAAGTTTGGGATTACAGTTTTATAGTTAATTTTTAAAATTACCTGAAACCCATACTCAGCTTTATGGACAGGTCCTTTAGGAATAAAATAATGAAAAAATATTTAAAAAATATTCATTATTTTTTTAGATATGGCGTTCTTTGTAAACGCTTAAAAATTTGTGATAAAGGGCCCCCTTCCCCCACAGGGAAGAGTAATGAATGTTTCAAAAACAAAACTTTCTGTTTGAAACCCTCCCTAATTTGAAAAAAATTTCAAAAAGCAAAATAATCATAAATAAAAAAGTTGCTTTTTTATTTGACTTCCCTCCTTAATATGTGCTTAACATTCAATTGGGAAATTTTTTAGTTATTATTTTGGAATTATACACATCAAAATCTATGTTTACTTGTTGTCCATTCGGGAAAAAGTCGACCATTTTTACACTCTTTTCATTTCTAAATCATTATCCGTTTCAAAGATTGAAGGTGGAAGTATACTTTTGATAAAAAGTGTACAAATAGAGTATTGTACATTATTTTTTTTTTACTTTTTTAATTTTTTTTTTTTATTAGAGAAGATGTTTTTATTATATGTATTAATATGAATAATCATATTTAATTCTGGAATTTTTATGGTTGTGTTCATTAGGTCATGGTCTGGTGATTCATTATTCTTTTACGAATAACGTACGTACGTATTTGATTTTGAATTCGATAAAAAAAAGAATTGTCTGTTAGTATATTTTACTTAAATAACCACAGAAACATTTGTACGTAATATTAACTTTACACATTATTAACCCTAGAATCATACGTTGGTCTACGAGAAACGTTAATCATACATCGACGTCGTTTTGACGGATGGACTTTTTACGGAGAGTTTTAGAGTTTATTTGCAAAAAACATTTTTTTTTACATAACAATACTACAAAAGCGAACAAAATATTTAAAAAAATTGGATTTGGAAAAATTTCTTAATGTAAATATTTATTAATTTTTTTAACCTTTTTATCAAAGCATATTTTCATTATAAAAATTAAAAAATAGATAAATACATCCATTGTAATAATTAATTTATGAACTATTATGAGTCAGTGGACATGTGTGACTTTACAGAATGTGAAATTTCTCGGTCACAAATATTCCCGTAGATATGTAGTTATTTCCTGATTAGGCACATTTGTAAATTTTCTAAAATTTGTTAGTAATTTTTCGAATAAGATCTCAAAAAATAATAAAAATTAAAATATTTTCCACAAAATAAATTGTTAACCTTTTATTAAGTCACTTGAAACGCATTCTTTAGTTTTCGATTCAATATATTAAAACTTCAGTATTATGTCGTCTCTATAAGTCAAACAGCTGTAATCATCTTTCACATTATCATAATCATTGAATAAATTAATTATAACATGCATATCTTTAATAAATTTTAAAAAAAATTAGGAAAACTTTTATATGTAGTGTACAAAATCTTCAAAAAAAAATATACGTTAATCATACATCGACGTCCTTTTGACGGACACTATTTCAATACAAACAAAACGACAATGACTATAAACAAAATAAATATATGTGGTGTGTTATAATAACAAATAAATTAGATAACAGAAATCTCACAGCAAACAAGTAACAACAAGTCGTAGTATTGGAGCAGGTAGAGAAGTTCGTACGTCGTTTTGACGTGTACGTATGATTCTAGGGTTAAATACATATTTGGTACAATATGTAACAATTTTTATGGTAACAATAACTTATTTACAAATATTTTTATAGTTTAGTAAGCCCAGTAAATATGTCTATAAACTTTTTTTTTTTGAAGTGAAAACTTTTATAGTTTTTCTAGCCAACACCATAAGTTTTTTTTTTTTTTTGATAAAATCAGTAGATTTAGTAGAGAAACAACCACTGGAAAATCAGCTATTACAGCGGCTCTCATGGTAAGATCTGAGCTCGGGACTCTGACAGAAATTTGTTTTGAGGCTTCAAGAAATCGAAAATAACCTTCACTAAAATTTGTATACTATATACATGTATTTATGCGTCTTCGTAATAATTTTCGAACGAATCATCCAATTTTTACGAAATTTGGTGAGAACGTCAAAGGTCTCAAACTCTTGGATTAGGTCATCAGCCATATATGTCCGGTTTCTTGCAAAAGGTAGTCAGAATTCAAAAAATTTTACTATCGAAAAGAGCGTAAACGCGTTACTTTAGAACCATTGTTCTAAATGAACTAGTTTTTGAAAAAAATCAAGAAATTTATTGAATTTCTTTACGATAAATGCTTCACTACAATGGCAATATCTATATCTGTTTCATCTTTCAAAATAAAAATTAATTAATTTTTCAAGAACGTGTCATCACTAATTTTGGAAATTTCTTCACTGTTAGAGAGCTTAAGGGGGGAGGGTCCTCCAGACAACAGGGTTTTTAATAATTTTTTTTTTTAAGAAACTGGAAATTTTATTATATCAAATGAAGTTACATAGTATAGTACATGTTATGGTGTATTCACTCATAAATTTTTATGCAAAAAAAAGAAAAAATGGCGGTGTTACAGCTGTTCCAAGTTGACTCTTTTAATTTGCGCCGTGAAATGCCCAGCCTCTTATAATCAACTGAATTCAATCGGACAAAAACATTTTATTAAAATAAGTCATTACGCTTTGCATATACCTATTTCTGATGAGAAATCTTTTTTTTACAATTTAAAACCAAAAAGAAAAAATTTCACTTTTTTTTTTTTTTTTTTATAAACAAATTGTTATAAACAAGATTTATAGTAATAATTCATGAAAAATTTTAGGTATATGCAAAGGCCAATATCTTAAAGAATATCTGTACAAAATTTCAAGTTAATACCTTAATAACTTTTTAAGTTATGTTCCACGGTGCGGAAAAAAACCTGCTTTGAAAAAAAACGCTATTATTAAAAAGTTTTCGTTCTTGAAAAGTAGAGTTAAAAGCAGTTTATCGTTATTTAAGATAATCGTTCTGTTGGGATTAAAACATTAGAAATATATTCCTTAAGGTTCAAATGAACTTTTAAAGCAAAACAAAGAATAAAAAATTTGAAAGTTCTGGAGGACCCTCCCCCCTTAAATGCGTGAATCAACAAAGAAGAAATAAAGTTAATAGGAATATCCGTTAATTTGTGCGATGCAGGAATACGCAATGAGTTTATGCTGTACGGATCAAATACAGATGTCACTGAACAATTAACTTGAACTATGCTGTCGCATTAAGCCGGAAGGTGATATTTACTAAACACAACCACTTGATTTTATCAATAGATAAAATCATTTTTTATTGCAACCTTGAAAATTTTATGCATTTTTTTTTAGACCGTAAATAAAAAAAATAAAAAAATTCATTTCTTATTCTAAAAATGATTGCAGTTTTCGTGTGGTATCACCGCACCGCACCACCATAAGTATTGACGTGGAATATTTTCAAAGAATTTGGCGATGGCTCCGTGCCAATCGTATGTATGGTGACCTTTCTCCATTTCCAATCTGAGTCATAATTGTATTTCGATTTCAAACAAAACGACGCGATGTGTGTAATCAACCACATAACAACATTTTCGAGAGATGAGAAGCTAACTTAAGATCATTTTGCACAAGTAAAATATCATTCTACCAGCAATCAGAAATACATACATATAGATAAAATTAAATGTTCTAGTATATTTACACCACGTCTACGTGAATATTCGATCATAGATGTTTAAAAAGTGTTTCTTAAGTAAGAGGGAGAGTGGGTTTGTTTGAGAGCATAAGTTTTAAGATTAGTGATATCACGTACAAATAACTGGTCTTAACCGCAGAGAAAATGTTGAAATTCTTTTAAGACATATCACTTCACTGATTCGACCGAGATCTTTTCTCCAATTGTTATGAAATTTGGTGTGTATAGGTTAAAAGTCCCAATAGCTTGGATCAGTTCGTCAGCCAGATATATCCGATTTTTGGAAGTCAAAATTTTCGCCAATTTTAGTGGTTTTTTGCAAAATTTGGCCAGAATTCAAAAATTTTTTTGATTTTTTTACACCATCGAAAAGAGCGGCGCAAAAAAACTACATAAGACAAGCTTTTAAAACATTGTTCTAAATGAATTAGATTTTGAGAAAAATTAAGAAATTTGCTGGATTTCTTTACAATAAATGCTTCATTGTTTTTATCATTACAGTAACAAAATATTTATATTATCTGTTTCATTTTTCAAAAGAAAAATTAACAACTTTTCAAGAACGCGTCATCACCGATTTTGAAAATTTGTTTACTGTTAGAGAGATAAACTATTTTAAATGTATATAAGTTATGTTGTATGAGGTCTTCCAGGGTCCGGGGGTCCCAAAGTGCCAAAAATAAAACTATCCAACCGGTTTTGAAAATTTTTTCACCTTTAAAAATTTAATTTCATTTAAATTCATATATGTTTGGTATACTAGATGAGATCCGCCAGGGTCCTGGAGACCCAAAAAGCGCCAAAAATTAACTACTCAACTGATTTTGAAAATTTTTTCACTGTTAGAGAGCGAAACTATTTTAAATAGATACAAATTGTTATATGAGATACGCCAGTGTCCAGTCTTTGGAAATTCACTATGTTATGCAGATGCTGCAGATACAGGGGTATTATTATTTTATTCTGAAAAATTATTGTAAAACTTGTCGATATCATCAAGTTAAAAAGAAAATTGTTTCCACAGTTTCTCGCGTCAACCTCTATGAAAGTGATTTTAATTAGAACAATTA